>VZDJ01000292.1:938026-1021502 GCA_008694505.1 Cyanoderma ruficeps | reverse complement strand
TTTCTTTCTTTTTTCCTCTCCTTCTCTTTAGCTTTAGCTGTCTTTAAGGACAGGTACCTCAGTGGGGTATTGTGCATTGCCACTACAGAAAAAGAGAACAGAGAGTGAGGCATGGAGAGGAAGAATACAAATTTCCCCATTCACTATTGATTTTTGTGATTTGCAGAGGGAAGATGCTGTGGCTTCTATATGGAGGCTGTAGGTGGGGAAGATGGGGAAAATGATAAAGCAGATTCAGGAACAGTGGTTCCATGTAAATTTTTACCCATCCTGACTTTCTGCTCGGTGGAATCTTGGAGCGGATTCAGGCTTTTCATGTTCACAGAGAATTGGAAGCTTAGATCTCTGACCTTTTTAAAATCCATTTTGAGTCTCATCTTTCAGAGATTTAAACAAAAGATTTTGACCTTAAAGGGCCATTGTTTTACACTTTCTGATAGAGGGGATAAGAAAGGCTAAGAGGAAGGAGGGTAGAAGCAGAGATTGTCTGAAGGAGAACCTGCTGATTCAGGTGGTAATTTTGCAAGTGGGAGAAGGAGAGAGAAACCTGTGAAGGGTGCAAGTTGCTGCTTTAAGCCTGTAGC
Source organism: Cyanoderma ruficeps (assembly GCA_008694505.1). Classification (NCBI taxonomy): domain Eukaryota; kingdom Metazoa; phylum Chordata; class Aves; order Passeriformes; family Timaliidae; genus Cyanoderma; species Cyanoderma ruficeps. The sequence goes on along the minus strand of VZDJ01000292.1, from coordinate 1,020,918 downwards.
AGGAAATGTGGCGAGAACCTTTGGGGCACAGACGGAGTCATTGTTGGAATAATACAGTTTTCCCTACTATAGTCAGGCTCAGTGTTAGAGGGAAAGGATACTCCTGATTCTTTACTGCTATCATAATCAACTGCTTTTCTTAGTTTTTACTTAGACTCTGAAGAAATATCTCAAATAACAGAACTTCAGAGACAGAGAAGGTGTGGGATCCAACCACTGGGCATGGTGGGAGCTGAGACCTCTCACTATCTTAACTTGAAATCTTCATTCTTGATGTTGATTTATTTTTCTTGGAGCCCTTTCAATTTGAAAATAACTAGTAGCTATGAAAAAGATCCATCCCAACCCTCTTTATTTTCCTTCTCCCTCATTTTTATTTCTAATACTTCTGTTTGGAACAGATTTTGTGTGTGTTTTGACAAACAAATAGGATTAAATTCTTCATACCTCTTCTTTTTCCCACTGATCCACCCAAATATTTACCCACTCAAAGAATAAAAAGTGGAAATGTGCTAGTGAGGAATTCTCCATAGTTAGGAATGTTGGAAGGGGATGTACACTTTCCCTAATCACTCTAGGAGCACTTTTGTGATACAGAAATGCATTACCACTGGAGCTTCATCTCTGTTCTTCATCTTCAGAAGGAAACATCAGTGGGTGTGGAGGAAGGAGGTATCTGTCATACCAGACACATAAGAGGGAGGAGGGATTTACTCCCTGTTGAGAGAGGGGCTCACCCCAGACTTCAGAAAAGACTAGAGGAAGGCTCTTTCCCCTCTCACTCCTGCCTGCCCAGCTGCAATAAGCTGTGCAGATGCAAGGACATTCAGTAAACAGACAGGCTCCAGCTATGGAGTGTTCCTTTCTTTTGCCTGGATTTGAGCCATGTTTTTAGACATTTTTCCAAAGAAAACAGCCTATTCATTCACACAACCCACCCATATCTGTTCACCTGCTTCCATTCTACCCCCATTTCCATCTACACTCCCCCAAGGCACTTTTTAATCTATCAGCTGGTTTCAACCACATGTAAAATATCCTGAAACTCTTGATGACGGTTGGGGTTCCAGTGGCTGTGTAAAAATTGGCAGAGGAAAGGGATACCAATTTCCCTCTGAGGACGTTGTAGCCAGAGTCTATCCAGGGCAGCAGCTCCAGTCTGCACTCAGGCAGCAGCCAGTGCAGCTGGAATGTGTCACACCCAGCGAGAGCCACAGAACTCACAGGCTTTTGGACAAAGTGGAACTTACGGAGGAGGCTAGCTTATTGAGATGGGAGAGCATGGGAGGCCTGAGATACAAATCTGTAGCAAGCCAAGCTTCATTAGCTTGGTTTCATACTTTGAGAAAGCAATTATTATTTCCAAAGCTTTCACAGTGTATGGAGGATGTGCCGCTTACCTTAGAAAAATGCCACGTCCTTGAAAAATACCTGTATCATTGAAAGATCCAGGGTATGTACAGTCAGTCCTGAGTGCACTGAGACAAAGCGAGGAGAAGTTAACTAGGCAGCTTTGGGATATCTTGGAGTGGAGGAATTAAGATCTAAGTATGATGTGGACTACTGAAGAAAAAAAAAAATCTTCCCCATGCAATGGGCAAAATGTTGAATCAATTGTTTCAGGATATTGTGAAGATCAAGAGGTATTCCTGGAGTGGAAGGTTTACATAATTTAATAAATAAAAACACTAGGCAAATTTGGTTTAGGAAAATTTCCAGAGAAGGCACCTATGGTGACTCTCAAATATGGGTACCCATGTAACCCATTTCTGAGAAATTCCATAATTGCTGATTTTGTGAGGCTAAGAGGCTCTGGCTGGTGGGGGATTGACTTGTATTTGTTCTATTTCTTTATCCACAAACATTTCCTATTTACTATCTGAAATTGGTGCTGAACTTGAAGAGTCATTATCTGGGTCTAGCACTACTGTATTTATTATTTCATCCTCATTTTTCGGGTATTCTGAGTCCTACTAACTGAAGGGATGGATTTTGAAACAGAATTCATTGGGAAGGAGCCATGGACAGATTGACAAAGCTGCTGTGGGATGAGAAACTGATAATTGTGGCAGATTTATGATGACCTTTATAAACAGACATTGGAACCTTCAATTCAAGGAGGAAGCCATTAACCCTTTTACAGATATTAAAAATAGTGTCATGGGGTATTTTAAGTATGCAAAATTTTTTCCTCCTGATGACACACTTTCCTTTGGGTCTGATCTGAAAGGCTGTGCATTCTCCCAGGGGCTAAGCTTCAAATAATAAAGAAGTGTGCGGGGAAAGAAGCTACTTTCACACTTCATAAAAGCAGGACAACTTCCCACCAGGGAGCCAGCGAGCAATGTCCCTGTAGGACCTGTAAAGGTGTGTTTAAAACAAAAGTGAGACAGGTTAAGAGAAGATTACCAGGGGCCAAGTGTTCTCTGTGTATAATAATCTAATTACTGCAACAGTGACATCAACAGTTTCACCGATTTAGTGAATAAGTGGGTCCCACCCAGTTGTTTCTTTGTGAGAACAAGAAAAATCTGGTAATACAATTTTCTCATAAAATATTTCAGTACTCCAGAGTTATCTGAAATTTTAATGTTTTGGGAAAATGTGAAGCATTTTGCTTAAGAAAGGCAACTTGATGAGAACAGTAGCAGATTTCCTTATGATTTGATGGCAATTGTAGTCTTCAATGTGCTGAGGCTGCTAAGATTTTGGGGGCAGAGTGAAAATTGTTAGTTCCCCAGCATGTGAGTGAGGACACTGAAGAAATGAGAGTTGAAAAGACCTCTTGAAAGAAATACATTGTGAACTTCTGGGGGGGAAAACACCACTTTTGCTGAGTTTACAGTCCCCTATATCAGTGTTTTGACTAAATAAAATTTTATTTTCAAATTCAGTACAAAATTTTTTTTTATGAAAACTCAGTGGGAGTGGCTTATATCTTGCGGCACAGTGATGAGGAACTACCAAGTAATTGATCAGCAATATCTTGAGAGGCTTTGCATCACTAACATGAAAGGCACCAACAATTTTGTCATCTCTGTGCGGAATGGTGGTTTGAACTCCCTATAAGCTTTGAACTGATGCCTCCCTTCAAGTCCAGTGGTCCCAGTCCACAGCTTTTGCAAGCACCGTTTGAAGTCAGGATGACTTTTGTTCCTGTGGCACCGCATACTTCATCCTACCCTTCATCAGAACACATTATTGGTATAAAAAGTGCAGATTTTTCCTGGAAAAGATAAAGGAAGGATAATAAAGCCTGTTCCAGGCAGCACTGATTGTATGACCTTATCCAAGCAATTTTTTCCTTATTTCCAGGAAAAATATACCTGTTATGAAGTCTGTTGGTCAGATGTCTGATAGGAAGAATAGATTCTGGCTCATCTCCTTTGGTCCTCTGAGCAAAAGCATCACTTTAATGGAACCTAGTGTTCAGCATCCAGGGGACAAAGAGCGCACTCTGCCCTGGCAGGCAGGAGCAGGAGGGATGGTTTTCCTCCATTAGTGTTTTGGAATATGGATAACTGTTTTGCTCCAGGATGCCTGATCAATCAGTAGGATATCTTTCTTTTTTCCACAGCCTCCCGCAGAGGTGGTGGGGGAAAAGGAGAGAACAGTAGAGAATAAGCCTCTTCCAGCTTCTTTTCCTTTCTTTGCTCTCCTTTGTCCCTTTGATGTAGCTGCTAGGACATGTGCACAGGGACAGTGAAAGGCCCAGGCACAGAGGGGACTGCCCAGAGCTGCCCCAGAGCATGTCAGAGGAGCTGTGCAAACACAGCGTGTCCATGGTAAGCAGGATGCTCCAGCAGTGTTGTCTTTCCAACAGCTCTCCCTCTGGTGTGTAAATGAAAATAGAGCTGGTAGCGTAGGACACTGAAGCCTGAAACAGGAACATATCATGAACACAAAATGAAAGCGAATGACAGTTACTTTTATCTATTTGTCTTTATTTCAGTGGATTCTCCCTTCACCCCTTCCCACCCGCCTTCCATCCTTTTTTTATTGGGTGAATAGCAGTTTTTGAACAATCTGATAGTAATTGCTAGCTCAGCTACTTTGCTTTTGAGCTGTATTTATTACTCATTTCCTGATTTCTTACAAAAGAGTTCTGCTGCCTTTGAGATTTACAGAGGGGTCTTTTTTCTGCAAGGAATGGAAGAAGAAACATAGGAAAGACTTTGCTCAAATCTGGCAGTGGAAAGAGCTTCCCCTCACCTTGTTGCTCTCACTGACCTTTTTTCCAACACTCATGCAAATTAAAATCAGTTTTTTCTATCTATCCATTCCCTTCTCACTCTGTGTATCAGCTTCACATTGCAGATAATCATTATCAAGAAAATCCTCCTACAGTGCACTTGTTGGTAGGGATCTGGAAATTGTGTCTCTGTTCAGCTGCAAGGCAGGGCCAGACGTATCTAATTGATGCATAATTATAAGCTGTTTGGTCTTCCAAACTGCTGCTGCTGCTGAAGCTTATCTAACCCTTAAGAAAGACTGGCTTTAGCTACTGCAGCTGCCACCTCAGGAATGCCTTGCCCAGACCCACAGTTTCTTTGGCTCAGGCTAATAGATAGTAACCCTATTGCTCTGTGTTTTGTTTCCAATTTGTGACACGTCTGTTTTTGACAGCTGGCCTGCCCTGAGAGGACCTGGATGTGCCCATTAACGGAGTGATCCCTGGGTGCCCAGTGGGTTCTCCTCTGGCTGTTGTAGAGTGGAGGCTTTTCACCACCACCACCACACAAATGCAGTTCCCAAATGGGAGTTTTGGGGACTGCAGCTCAGGAGGACAGCAGTGGAAATACATAGGAACTTCAGCTCTAAAGAGTAGTGGGTGGCTCTAAAGCACCTGTGGGTGCAAGGCCATATTGATACCTGGGCAGGAACATACAGGCCCAAGGAGTGCGGCACCTTCTAGGCCCTCCTGATCAGTGGTAAATTCAACCTAACTCCAGAAATAAACCTTCTTCTTGTCCTGTGGCACTTGTTTATGAATGTATTTGAGCCCCTACATGGTCCTCATGTGAGCCAAAGAGAAACAGAGGAAGGCATGGAAACACTGGTCTCTGATTTACCTTTCACCCTCTCTAATGTGTTTGATTTACCTCTAAAAAATTTTCGGCAGAGGGAAGATCTGCCTGTTTATGTGCAAAATTGCTGAATTCCAGGGATGGTAAATGGCTTAATACTATCGCACAGTGACTGAGATATGAAAGAACCCAGGTGACTTGACTTCTCCAACTCTTTATGATTTTTGCCCTGTTCTCTCCCTTTCTGCAAAGTGGTTGTGCACTAAAGTGCATGGGAACTGCTGTACTTTATACTCGCTGAATGCAGCTTTTAAATTTGGGCTGGTAGACCTTTCTCTTGAGTACCTGCAATTTACAGTCCCTCCTCTCCACATTTAATTGTGTTTGTAAATAATCAGTATATCTTTGGGTGGAAAAATAAAAGTGCAAAGGATCTGTTACAGGCTAGATTTGTAAACTAAATCTTCTTCTGCAAAAAAAAAAAGATACAGGGGAGGAGCCCTTTGGTAGTTTATTTCCTGCACAATTAAAAAGCTCTCATACTGCTGTAAATAAAACTCCAGTAACCATAGTCAGCTGGCACCTTGTGGAAATCACTGATTTTCAGGCTGAACAAAACTGTCCTTTTGTATACCTTTGCCATTTGTTGGCAGTGAGCCGAAACAGTTTGAGTGTGTGTGGAGAGGCAGCTGGCTGTTTGCTCTGTGCCTTGCCTGTGTAGCACCCAACACAGATATTTTCTGACTCAAAAAGAATATTTTGAGGACATTGCACTGGTGAAAATACATAATTATGTGTTGGGTGGTAGGTCATTACTGTGCTGACTGCATTTATTCCTTAAGCAGCCTGAGAGAAGCCAGTCTATCCCAATAGCTAAGAAAGGATTTGCACGCCTGGCTGAGGATCTCAGTGCTTTATTTGCTCTAGTGAACCAAGCCTGCAGCTCCCTCAAATGAAGAGAAATGCAGTCACTCAGGACCTTTTCCTTTGTCACTGATTTGCACAGTCCTGGACCAGAAGGGTATTTATGTGGAGAGGAAGGGACAGAGCCTAGGTATTGTTGTTCCCTAAGATGGCTTGCTCATTAATTTCTATTCCTAACATTAGATCACATTTTCTTTTGGGGTTGTTTGTTTGTTTTTGAAGGGGATGGCTTTTGGGTTCTGTTTTGTTTTGGGGTTTTTGTGGGTTTTTTTGTTTTGTTGTTTTGATTTTTGGGGTTGTTTTTTTGTTTGTTTGCTTGTTTGGGGTTTTTTGTGACTGGGAAGGAAAAAAGTATCCATGGCAGGTGTAAGACCAGGATAAATTTATTTTCATGTGAAGTTTCAGAGTGCCATTTCCCGTCAGCTGAATAACTTGATAGAAGAACCAGCCTCCAGGCTACCTGCTCTGTCCCATGGGTTATGGAGAGATCCTTGCACAGTGTCAGTAGCAAGTCTGAAGTACATGTAGCAGAAAGTGTCTTTATCCCATTTTCTCCATTTTGGCATCTGCTCACCAGTAAGATGTGCACAAATTGAAGGAAGTTCAGACAAGAGCCACAAAAATGATGAAGGGCCTGTGAGGTGTTGACTTATGAGGAGAGATTAAAAAGAACCAAATATGTGTATCTCGGCTAAGGGATGACTTGGGTAGGGGGGAGGAAGGGAATGTGATATTTATCTCCATGTACATACAAGGATGTAAATTCCAAGGCAGGTGATGAACTGCTTATGATAGTACAAAGGAAGATTTATTAGAAGTTGTAGTAGGAAATTAAGCAAAGGGAATTTTCAGCTGAATATCAGGAGGATTTTGTTAAGAGCACGATAACGATGATAAATATTTATATAGCATCTTAATAGTGAGAAGGGGAGAATGGTGGCACAATGACTCCTGCATGCAGTGTTTCAAGGCAATAGAGAAGGATCACTTTCCACCCTGTACTGCTATTTGATAAAAGGTTTAGTGCAGAAAATGGAAGGCTTTCCCTCTGACATGTGAAGCTGAGATGGCTAAAATCCTTGTCTAGCCATAAATGGCTTTGGTTCTCTGGCAGTAGTAACTTGGAGAGACCTTGACCACTTTTTCTGGTCAAGTGTTGTGTAACCCAGTTGTTGGTCAGCTAATGCTGATATTTCTAAAGACAGACTGGTTGAACATTTTTCCTGGGGAGCTCAAGCAGAAGATGTGACTGTCTTCTCATGGCAGGGACTTGTATTCAGAAAAAACATTGGAAAACCTGTCATTTACTTGGTAAATATTCTCTGCCTTCCAGTCTGTGATCAATTCACTTCACAGCTCTGTATTAGTGCTTTCTGAACTTAACAGGAATTTTCCAGCACCAGCCTAAGGAACAATATCTTCTTAGTAGAGTGGAGGAAAGCAAATAGTTGAGGACCTGGAGGCAGGAATACCAGAATGTGCTTTGCAAGGGACAGTGCCATACAAAGCTGGAAAGAGTGTGCAGGATGGAAAGCAGTAGTGTCTTCTGTGTCTGGCATCAATTACAGTGACCTCCTTCTGATGCCCCTCGAACACATACTGGAGTCATTCACTTGATTTTTTCAAGCAAAGGGGAATCCCAAAGACCTTCCAAGCCTTATACATTTTCAGAAAAAGATTTCACACAATTCAAGCCAAAAGCATAGCATTTTCTTTCTTTTATTTTTTTTTTCTTCTTTCCTTGTGCAGTGTTCAGTGTCTGGGACACACAAAAAAAAAAGGTATTGTCAGATGTGTAAATGCAAATTTAATGAGTGCGTAGAAAAATCCCTTCAAATCAATGCAAAAATATTCCACAGTGGAGTCATTTTGATTAAAAAAAAAAGGGGGGGGAGGAGGAGGTTGCCTGAAATAAGCAAAATTTCAAGCTAATGGGAATCTCATTCATTATTTAATCCACTCCTTATCTGAAATGTACAAAAAATGGAATCTAATATGGCGTATGTATGTTGTTGTCTTAGCGAAAAGACAGGGGCAAAGGCCTGCAATTTCACTTAATATATTAAATCCTACTGCAGGCTTTGAGCCAGATTAATAACTCTAGCGAGCTAGAAAATCCCAATATATATTTTTTCTAGCTCCATGCATGATGCAGCTTGATTCATAAGCAGCTCTACTGCTGGGCTTTATTAAATACAAATAAAATATCTCTTCTATTGCAAAAGCCCACAAAGTGACAGAAAGAGGAGAAGAAACTGTCCTTGCTAGTTAAAATATATTTTCTTTGGCTTCCTACTCCTTAACTCAGCCCCCAAGTCCCTAGAATATTTATACAGTCATAACCCTGTGCATAGAATCCAAAGGGATAGACTGAAAGGAAAGAATTTGTTCCCGATCACTGGGGCATGCTTGTGCAAAAGACCCTGCAGCATTCCTACTCTCAAGTGGACACGACTCGATTTTATGTCCGCTCAGGAAAAGAGTTTCAGCAGCCCAGCACGCTTCCTTACAGTCTGGGACAGCTGGTTTGTGGCTGATTTAAGAGTGTTACCCAACAACTTGCTGGCAGCTCTGCCACAAAACCTGGGTTGGTGCTGTGTTTGCCAGGTGGCATATTTGAATCCCCAGCTTGGAAAGCAAGAACAGTGTCAGGGAGCTGGTTTAAAATCGTCAGATTGAAACTGTAAAATGTATAGGAGAGACCCTATATAATTTTAAGGTTGCTTTGCAAGCCTTTCCGTGTACATGCAGTGATAGTAAAACAAAGGATTTAGGAGAAAAAAAATCAAAGTTACATGAGCAGCATAGTCCTGCCTATAAATGGTGGCATTAGTTTGGACAATCAGTTGTTTTTTGGACAACACTGAAACACATGCTGTATGCATAGCTAAGGATACATTTGAACACCTTGAAAATGCTTTACACATGTACAGCTTTGATCTAAACCTGGGCTTCTCTGTGCACAGCATTCAAGGCCAAGTTCTTCCAGTCTATACTGGGGTAAGTGGACAGGGCTCCCCAAAGGGTAGAATTGGATTCCATGGCAACCCTTAGCCTTCGTATTTTACAAAGCCGTTAAAACCCCATATGAATATGCCTCGAGTCTAATGGTGGTGATCCCTGCAGGCGACACCAGCAAAAATCTGGGAACGGCAAATTTTCCATGGAAGTAGACCTGCTGAAGTAGATACAGTAAAAATATGTAGGAGTCAGATCCTTCTCTGGAAAGGTTAATATTAATTTAGGCAAGTGAATTAGTGGATAAAGATATTACCTGTTCTGAAGTGGGCAGAGCTGGCCTGATATAGACCAGGGGACAGGATATCTGCAAAAGCACTTTGGGGGAACATGATACCCTTTTCTTAAGGGCTTATTTAAACCACGACTTATTCTTTCTAAAATAAACAGAAGAATAAGATCTTATTTAATTTATTTCTCTGGAGAAAATGGAGCTTTCAGTGTACTGGAAGAGGATAAAATAACTTCTCCAATGTAATTTCACAATTTTTTTTTTTTTTAAATCATAGATGACCGAAGGGGTTTGTTTCGTTTTAATTAAAGGAAGAAGAAAAATGGAGACTTAAGTTAGTGCTGCAGGTTTTCAGATGTCTGGCAGTGAAATAAGAAAGTAGTGGTTTTTATTGCTGCAGTGTTTTTAAGGTGGGAAATTAGTGTAAAGTTATTTTTAAATCCACATTAGTAACTTGATGGATTTTTCCACTCACTACTGGCACAGGATTCCAGTCCTGACTGCGCTGAACTGATGGATGTGGTGTCCAAAGGGACCAAGGACAAGGGCATGGTGCAGGAGGAGGGATGGTTTTCTGTCTGTGTCTGTGAGGTGTATGTCATGCTTCTGGTTGGGAGCTGAAACTGCTCTGGTGTCACTGCAGCTTATGTGCTATGCTGTGAGCAACAGTAAGTGAATAACCTGAAGAAATTTGAGGCTGGCTTGAGCTACTCTGGTCGTACTTCACAACTGAGCCAGTCCTCAGGACTGCTGCTGTTGCTGGTTTATTTTAGCGTGCATTGCCATGGGCACAGGAGGTCCTGTTTGAAGGTAAAAGTCCTGGACTACTAAGTGCTTACCACATGCAAAATGAAAAGATGGTCCTTGACCTGAACTGCTCAGAGATGTGAACGCCTGAGAGAGGCCACAGCAAACAGATGGAGGGAGAGCAAGGTAATATAGAGCGGATTATGATTTGGTGGGGAAGTTGCAGTGATAGCACACTGGCTGCCTCGTGGGTGTTGAGTGGTTTGGAATTGTCACTGCAAAGGTGAGTTTCAAGGAGGGATGATGAGGCGGACTCTGTAGTAGATGCCTCTGATGTTGGCAGGACTTTCACATCCCTGGTACACAAAGGTCTCTGGACAGTAGAAACAGCTGACATAGCTTTGGGGTTAAGCCAACACTATCATGCTGTTAGGATGTTTATCTGAACCAACCATCGCAAAAGGCTCTCCCATGCCTACCTCAATATTAAGGACTCAGAGGATTTTGAGGACAGAGCACATCATTTATCCTGACCTTCTGGATGTAGTAGAGGTCACGGGATTACCGTGACTCCTGCACCAGGCCCCAGTCGCTTGGGCTGACTCACAGCAGCTCTCTCAGAAAGGTGTACCAGACTAACAAAGAGTGTGGAAGGGAGATGATGTCTCACTTTTATGGGACCTGTGTGCGTGTTTGCACAGCATGTAAAATATAGTAAGCATATATTTGTGGGGTTTGGTTTATTTTAGTGTTAGATGGGCTTAAGGGCCTTTCTGAAAACCTCAGGGGTTTTGAGCACAACTGTGTACTGCAGAGGCAGCAACTGTAGGCTAATTTGAAAAATTCACGCTGGACACTGGGCTGAGATGTGCCCTTTAAATGATGGTCAGTGACCCAGGAAGAATTTCCTGAGTGCACAAGAACCTCAGCGGAATTGTTTCATGTCTGCAAGTATGTGGCTAAGCAGTTTAAATGGAAATAGTACTAAGGGCATATTGTTTTCCTTTGGCTTGCATTTAAAGTGCTTATCCTGTGCTCCAAATACTCATGATTTTACACAAACTTAAGTTCACCATAAACATTTACAAACTTTAGAAAGTCAGTAATATTACAAATCTGTATTTATGGGTTTTTTTTCTTTTTCTTTTTTTTTTTTTTTGTCCCAAATGCCATGTTTCCTCTTCTTTTTTTTTCATTTCCCTTGTACAGTCAGCACCATTCAAAGGGTCCACAGATGGTAAAGTTGGCTGTGGCAATTAGAAATGAGATTTTAGCTAGAGGAATAGAATTCAGGAGGTGGGTTGTGTCTCTGCCATAGAGTTCTTTAGAAGCCTTGAGTGGGACATGAAGACATTATGAAAAGGAGGAGTTAAGGAGAAGTATGGTATTTGATTTCACAAATTCATTAGGTATCTTGCCTACCTTTATGATAGTGAACAAGGGGGAATATGTTTTGTTCGGGAAACAGTGTGGAACACTGATCATTGCTGATCATTTTTTGACACTCTAAATGAAAGTGGAAAATAAAAAATTACTGTAAATTACATAAAAACTTCAAATGTCACCATAAATTGCATAACTGAGCCCCATGTTGTTGTCAGCATTCTTCTAAACCTTCCCCATCCATTGCAACCCCTTTTCTCTGCTGAGATCATGTCTGGCTACTTTGTAAGCTCTGTGTATACAGTCCAAAATCACAGTTTCAGTCCTGTTAAGAAATTGTATTAACACTAGGACAGAAAATTGATTAGTCCGTTTTCTCTGTTCCAACTTAAGAGAAGAGCGAAGCAGTAAATAGTGTTAATGCTGAAAAGTGAATTAGATTTCTAACACTCTTTCTGCTTTAATAGTTTTTTCCATTTGCTAATAGCCCAGATAATAGCAACTGCCCTTCAATAACATGTGTTGTTTTGTTTGTATCTTTCTTCTGACAGCATCTTTTTAAAGCGACATGTTACAGCTCATTCATGAAATAGTTATCAATTCTGTCCTTGTTTGTTTCTCCAGGCAAGCTAAGTATGTCCTTGTTAACACTGGCTGTCGGGCATTGTGTACCTGCAGGCTGTGCTTAGCTCCCTCCCTTTAAGGGTCTCTCAGTCAATTAGAATTGCAGATGCAAATTCTAGGTACTTTGGAATCGGGCTTTCAAACCCAAAAGCCCATTTCACACTTTTTTGGAAAGCAGAGCAGCGCGGATAGGTGGTGACGGCCGCTCCAGGCAGAAGCAGGGTGTTCCCTGAACGCCAAGGATGCTGAGCCAGATTGGATTATTTTGGCATCACCTTTTCCAAACCTCCTATCTTATTCATCTCAAAATCCTCCTTAAGCATACTTTTACCAGTCATGCTGTTCTTGTCAATTCTAGCTTTGTTATCTACTCGCTGCTGTATCTAAACACTTTCCAAGAATTTTCAAATCAGCATGGCTATTATGTCACCTGTAGCTAATATTCTTTATCATCCTCTCCTCGGCAGAGCAACTGGGGTAGTATTCTGCCAGGGTTTCTCTTGTTTCTGCCTCTCCAACTCATGTGCTGCTCCATGTGAACATTTGGAGAAGGAGGTTAAATTTGCTATAAGGAATTGATGTGTCCAGAGTGCTCCTTCATTCCTGTGTTTGTTCTGAAATACTATATTTGTCTTGAAAATCATGGTTCCCAGTTAAGTAACACATATGGAGAAAAAGTCTGTCGAGCTTTCAAAGCCTGTCAAATACAGGCCATAATGTTCAGCACTAGGACACTTCCACATGCCTAGTGTGTTCCTTTGAGGGGTTCCCCACGTGTCCTTTGATGATTAAGTGACAATTTGTGATTTGGTATTGCCTAGCATATTCATTTTCTTTCCCTGTACCCGACTTCTCAACCATTCTGTTCTGTCCCAGCATTTCAATGCCTAAATTATTAGGAAACTAGGGCAGAGACCATTTACTTTGGGATGTCCATTCAGTATTTTTTCCAAGTATTTAATCTCAAATTGGTGACTGTAAAGCTACAGTAATTTGTAATTGCAATTACCGAGTGATGACAGTTAAATGGTATGTAATAAGAGCCTTTTAGCTACATACTGAGTTTTATCCTAGTTTATCACTGACATTTCATTCAGAGAAAAAGTTTCATAAAATTTTAGTTTTGTGGATACTGTCAGCTAGAGCAGATATGTTTGCAGAGGAGTACTACTCAGTTGGTTCTGTCATGCTATCCTTGGCAAAATGCACGTTCAATTATAAAATACTCTTAAATTATTTGATAGTTCAAAGATCTATGACTTTTTTTTTAAATTTGGAATTGCTATTTACTTGTATCTCAGAAAATATATCTAAATTTTTTTGCTAAATTAAATATCCTGGTTTGACTTTGTATCTTAAAAAAAGAAACTAGTGAAATTAGTGTGGAACAAAAATTTGATTAGTGCATTCTCAAATCCATTTGAATAGCCAAATTCCTTCTTCTGAAGCAGTGTGCAAAGCCTGTATCTAATCCCTGGATGAGAGAACTCACAATTATTTAGGTGGAAAAGATATCTTGTCACATATCCTTGCAAACCATTCCTCTCCCCTTCTCCAGGGGAGCTAGCAGGGCTTGGCAAGAAGATGAGCTTGGGAAAAAGTTTCTGAAGTTTAAGTGGGATGTTTGATAAATTAGTGGCCAGCATATTATTTGTTGTACTGTGATTGTGATTAGTCCAGACATAACCCTGTTTTTTTCTAGGGTTATTTCTTTGAGATTAAGCAAAGTATAGTAGTGTGATAAAGTTGAAGTTTGTAAGGAAAGAGGTTAGAACATTCATTAAACTTTTCTGTATTTATCTCAGTCTTCTTGCAAGACAATTTCTTTTAAAGCCACAGCCAGATACTTGAATGAAAAATGACCCATCTCCTTAGCTCGCCTATCCACCACTTTTCATGAAAATTGACCTCTCCATTAGATCAACTAATCAGTGAAGCATAACCGAGGTTTAATGGCTATCAAAGAGAAAACCAATTTAGTTTCAGCTGCTTTGACAGGAGTGCATCTGCAGAACTTTGGGCAGACTGATTATTGGGATTTTTTTCCTGATCAGTGTGCCAAGTCTTTGCTAAATTTCAAATAATGATCTCTCACAATTGTCCCTTTACATTGTGTTTGTGCTAAGAAATAAGTTACAGGGTATTTCTCAGGAGGCATTGTCAAAGTCTGGACTTGCATGTTTGTATGAGATCTATCATGTCACTCTCCTGTGGCATGGATAAGGGATCAAATCTCTCTTCAAACTGCAGACAGTCCTGCATTTCTTTTCAAGTGCCAGAGAGGCATCACCAAACAGTAATCAAGGAATTTTCACCCAGTATTTTCTTCTGGATAGATAATCCATTTTCATTATTTTATTTTATTTTTTAGCTATTTCATGTTATGGCTCTTCCCTGTGAAACTGATCTTTGCTGGAAACTGGATCCAGTCCTGACTGCGTGTGAGAGCTGCAGTAATATGTTAGGGGCTGCTGGCTGGTCAGCTTCTTTTTTGGGAGAGAGGAGTTAGCCAAGAGGAAAGTTTGGGAACCTCAAGATTGGTATAATAAGTGTAGATCCAGCTGATTAGAATTGCATTTTTCCACGGGGTTTTGTCCAGAATTCCTCCTAAGTAATCTGAATATAACCTAACCTACATGTCCACACATGTGTAAGGTTTCAGTGCAAATTACTTCTTAATTCACAATAGCCTCAGTTCGTAAGAGTTCCTAGTTGGTTTTTTTCGTCTTTTTTTCCTTCTACTATAGCACCTCATTCAATTTCCTGAAGTATTCCGCAACTTCATTGGCTTTGGGAGAGGATAAAGGTTAAAAAATAAAATAAAAACTTTTTACAACTCATTTTGTATCTAGAGTAAACATGTTTCCCATTCTTGTTCCAGGGATATTTCTGTATCTCCAGACTCTGATTCAGAGGAGCTCGATGCTTTACAAGTACAGTCAATGAGAATAATTTTTGTAGGCTTTAAATACAGAAATGAAGAGAAAAATGCATGTGGAAACTAGTAAATTTAAAAAAAAAAAGAAACAATTTAAGACAGAATAATGCAAAGCTTTCAAAAGCATGAATTAAACCAACCTTTCACTGATTAGACATTAGGATGAAAGTTTCCATGGGAACATATTATCTCATCAGTCTCTACTTCAATGTTCCTTGTGTCCTCGATTGAAACATCTGGAACTAGCTAAATTATGCCATTTTGTTTGTTCTCAATTGTATGAAACATTTTTCCTTCTGTGTTTCAACTGCAACACCAAAAAGTCAATGTGTCTTTTTTTTCCCCTCCTTCTTCTTTCTTGTCCAGTGAATCTTTAATTATTTATACAAGTGGAATATTTCCAAGAAAAGTGAGGGAGAAAAAAAGAGGGAGTAAAATGAAGAGAATTTGTTTTAGCTTTGCTAATGTGGAGTTGATCCCAGTCTTGAAATAAATATCAGCCTTTTTGGACTTGATTATTTACCAGTTGGGGGGGGGGGGGGGGGAAANGGAAAGAAAAGAAAAAAAAAGAGAGAAAAATCGTGAACCTCTGATCAATAATTCAGACTCCTCCATCTGTGAAAATGTTGGATTTGGCCTAATTTTTCTTATAAACAAAGACCATCATCTGCTCCAGAAAATAAAATCTGCAAAATTCAGGTTTTGAAGGGGCACTTTTCCCTGCCAAGATCTGATATATATTTTTTTCCCCACATGCACGCAATTAAAAAGCCAAACCAGGAAATTATAACAGAAAATCAGGCAACTATCTTTCATCCCTGTTCTGGTAAAATGTCAGTTGCTTAGGGCTATGTTGTTGAAACACAGGTCAACAAGAAAGGAGTTGTTAGCTTTGCCAGGTTCTGCTATTCAGTGCCTAAATCCCTTTGGTAGCATGTGTTAGATACTTGATGCTGCTCTGGGAAGGAGACTTATATCAAGGGCTGAGATGGAGCTTGAAGGACAAGAAGTAACTTTAGCCTGTATCTTCTGTTGCAGAGAATGGTTATCTCTTTCAAATTTAAAATAGTTCTGGTAAAACAGCTTCAGTAATTCTGTCCCTCCCAGGATTTTATTTCTTTAGAACTGTATAGAGATGAATGGGTGCAAATATATGTTATTGTTTGCAGGTCACCTGCAATTAATGAATTCATAGAGACCAGCTGCAGCACTGAGTGGTTTCTAAGACCTCAGCATTCAGACGTTTCAGGCGGTAGAGAGCTGGGGATTAGGACAACCTGAGGTTCGGCGATCTCATCATGTATCAGTCTGTAACCAAAGAATTTGTGTTCTTCTGTCTTCTACTTCAAAAGTAAGAGTTAGAGTGCAACGGCGTGCAGCTGATTTCTCCAGGTTTTGAGAGAGCTAAGTGCACAAGGTGGGCAAATGTCAGGGGAAAGACCTGTGGGAAGGTGAGTTGGGAATGGAAGGAAGGTATACCAGGCTGCAGACTTTGATATATAGTCTAGAAAATTGTGTTCAGAACCAGGTCTACAGACTTCAGAAAGAGAAAATATTTGCAAGGAAGGGAGCCTGGATCCAGATCTTAGAAAAATTCAGCAAGAAAAAGTGGTTGAGGGAACTCTGAGAGGCCTTGAGTAGAAAATGCAATATGATGCTGGTAAACACATCAGACCCATGGCAAACCCTTCTTTGCATTTGGCTTCTTCCTTTGATTTCACAGAGGTCCAGGGAAAAGAAACACCCACAAAACTGCACCAAGACAAATTTGATCACAGCTTGTTTGGCAATTATTGTGTTCATGCATGTGTGAAATTTCTGGTGAGAACTTCTCAGGGCAAGTTTGTGGCTAAATTATCATCATTTCTCTCCTAAAACTCTAAAAATATTAATGAAGGCTGGTGCAAAAACTTGTAACTTTAAAATTAGATTCATCCTGTAGAAATGACCTGAAAGTGAGTTCTCTGTGACAAGCAAACCAGAAATCTCATGAGAGCAGAATGGCAGTTTTCCCTCAAGAGTGAGGGTGGTGAACTCTGATTTGCAACATCAGAATCAAACCCAACTATCTACCTCTATGAGACAAGTGGGATATTTATCCACCTGCCACAGATACATGTTTCTACTCAAGAGTAAACATAAGTGACACAGAGGACGAATCTATCATAAAATGTTTAGGGAAAAGGGAAAAAAAAGAAATAAATACAAACCTACAAGCTTTAGTGTTTCTCTTCTAGATTCAAATAAAAAAAACCATAAAATATAAAAGCCACATTGTGAAATGAAATTTAAATAGATGTGGACACTTGGACTACATCCAGCTTGCTAGAAAGGGCTCACAAGGCTGTGCTGAGCTGTGACATTATTTTAGAAAGGAGAAAACAATACAAGTGTCCATTTCTGAAATGCTTTTGATGCCTTTATGGAGTGGCATTTGCAGTACAGGGTGGACAGAAACAGCCATATCCAAAGGCCAGGCAGTGTTTCCATGGTTGCTGAAGTTAGGTGGAGTAAAGTGGCTGTGTCTGAGCACTAGCATGCCTGAAGACCTGTGTCTGTCCCGGGATACCCCAAGGAGCAGTGGCTGGGCTAGGGAGGACAAAGAAAAGCCAAGAAGTGGAGATAGGAAAGGATAAACAGGATTATTTCCTGCATCTTTCCACAGCTCTCCCTAGACATCAGGTTAGCCTCTGCACTCCCCTCCTGCTCCATGGAGGTGCAGTGAGCACTGTCTGGAGTTGCTGTACCATGAGAGGAAAGGTGCATCATGTGGGTTAGAGCAACAAACCTGATCGAATTTCTCAAAGGGAGCTGTTCTTTCTGAGGCTTTTGACAATCTGTTGGGAAGATATTTTTTCCCTTTGTCTTTCCTGTCTATGTTCCTCACAATTTGAACAGCATTTTAAAGAGCATTGTGCAGACTGCTGAGAAAAGAGGAGAGGTTTTTCTCAGGGTGCCCCTTCCACCAGAGCAAAGCAGACACTACCCTTGTTTCTTTAGTGGGGTGAGAGGAATGGATGGAGACGTGCCTTTCTCCTTCCGTTGCCAAGCCAGACCTGGTCATGCAAGGGAAGAAAGGAAATGAGACTTGCCTTTGGGATCAGGGGAGGAAGATGGGAATAACTCCTCTTCACTGTTATTTCCAGCCTGAGATTAGCTAATTTCTGAGTGATGACGCTCCATTAGACTTTGGGGAATCAGCTGTCCAGTCCTACACTGCCAGAAAATCAGTCCTTTTACAACGATCAACCTATTTTTAATTCATCAGCAGCCAAATCCTGGGGAACAGCTCTGTGTACACGTTTATATGTGTGTGAGATAGTTATGAAAGACCTGTCTTTGACCTCCTCACTTTCAGCAGAAGGTTATTGTCTTAAATAGCACATCCAGCTTGCAATTCCCTTTGATCCTCTGAAACTTCAGCTCAGCCACCTGATATAATTTTCATCCCCCTCTCCAACTCCTTGCAATCCCTCCTCCCCATCCACCTCCCCCCAAACATTCAAAGACATTATAGCAGGAACTAATTTTGTCTGGACTATTATTAGATCATGAGATCAGGGCAACATAGAGGTCGTAAAATGTTTCATTCTCTCAGAATGGCCATCGTGCCCCTATCAGGTACCATAACGTTAGGTTTGCTTATTGTGCAGATTGCTTGAGTTGCAAATTGCACATTATCCAGCTTAAACACCTGGCATTTACATTCATTATAACCCTGACACCCCCCCTTTATGGCCTCCCGTGAGGGTCTTCCAATTGGTCAGAAGCGCAAATGAATGTTTTATGATTATGATGAATAATGTGAGGGGTTGTGTAGGGGGAAAAAAAAAGGAAAAATAAGAGAAAGGAAAAACAAGAATGAGATGTAGGCAGAGGAAGGGCCTTATAAAGCATTTTGGCAATGCAGAGCTTTTTGTCAGAGGAGTGTAGTGATCTCTGTAGCTGGAAAAGAACTTGATGTAGCTGAATAAAGCTAAAGCAGAAATAAAGTAGTTTTCAGGAAGGGACAAAGATGTGTCTTTATCAAAGGAAGGTTGAAGGTTTTGGCATCCTGAGACTAAACAAAGAGTTGGAGGGAGGGGATTATTTTCCTGGTGTCATTTTTTGTTTCTGAGTGATTTCAGGCGACTACCTGCATATTTTTTCCATGCCTCAGTTTCCCTTTAAGTGGATTTACCAGCCACTTTTCCTCCTCTTCTACTCCACACCTGTCTCAAGGCTTTTGCACTGGAACAATCCTTTCCCCAGCCCGTCTGCACTTCATGCTTTCCCCAAGAAGGGGCACTTGGAGCCTTGCTGCTAACTGGAGTCACAACTAAATGCAGGTTTGAGATGTGTGACTGTAACATCCAAATCAAGAGCTATTCTTTCAGTGTTTTCCTGCCTCATTTGCTGCCATGAGGAAGGGTCATAGCTTTGAATTAGGAAGCTGCAAACTAAATGTATGAAGCCATTTACTGCACTAGTTCTTGGGTATTTGGATTTTTATTGGCTCCTTCGTTTCTGCTGTCAGTGGCTGCTGGGCCAGCTCTATCTCAAGAAGCCACACTGCATTTTGAACCTGGGTCTTATATTTTCTATTTTATTTCTCAGACAAGAGCTAGTTCAACCACACTAGTGCTGTTATGCCTCAAGATTGTTTTTCAAGGAGCAGCAGAAGGTGGACAGTTTCTCTTACCTCTGACGCCATCTTCAAAGTTGTGGAGGCTTGACTATAGTTTGTTTTGGGGTGTTTTTTTTTCCAGGAAGACTGTAGATATTTTGCGATTGACTTCAGTGGAGCCAGAATTTCAGGGCTTATTTCCTAGACTGTNAGAAAAGTCTAAATGAGAATCCGTGTCTCCAGAGATTGTTTCTGTGGCTTGAATTATTTTAATTAATAAATAAATAAATGGGATTGAAAGTTGCCCGGGAGAGAGACTAAGGTTCTGAGATATTTTTAACCCCTCACTCCTCCCCCCTAATGTTGTTTTGCTTCATCTCTGAGTGGGATCTGCTGGGTGCTGCTGTGTGCATCTTGGTCTGGGCTAATGACACTTTCGTGTGATGGAAAGCTCAGAGCAAGGGGAAAGATAGATTTGACTATTGTGCTCAGGGCTTGTGTGCATTGTAGGGTACCAGCTGGGCAAGGGAGGCTGATTTTAAGGGCTGGTTTTTTTACAGCCTCACAATTTAGAAACAATCAAGCAGCATACTGATAATGAGAGTTTTTAAATGCAGTCTTGGGGTCTGCACAAAACTGAACTGGTCGAATAGCAAATTGCTCTGCGTAGCTTTCTCTCACATTGTTTGTGATAGTTCACTTATTCATGGTGTGCACTGAGCTCAGGGAAGCCACATACTCGGCCTTAATCCATACAGAAGAAGCAAGTCAGTCATATAAGGAATATTTGCCAAAAATTAACATGACATTTCGGATGAGTAGAAAAGACACTGCTGGAAAGCCTTCTGCCTGATCTCTTTGTGGAACATTGCAGACAGCATGGCTTAAAACAGTTGGATAGATGTGGGCTGTTGTCACTTACAAAGGACATGTACCTGTCAGTAGTTTTGTAGTCCATGTGGTTCATAACCTATGATCTCTCTGACTAAAACATAAATCTTGCTTGGTAGCAGCAGAGGATTCGTGTCCTGAATAGAAGTGAGCTCATGCCCAAAAGGTGATTGACTCAGCAAAGAAACCCAGTGCCCAGTCCTATATGGTTGTCATCATATTGCCGCCTTCAAATCCACACATTCTTTAATCTTTCAAAATAGACCTTTAATTGAATTATCAGTCATTGATGAAAACATACCCTTTGCCCACTACAGACATAATGAGACCAATTCTACAGTACTCTTGGCGTATCAGGTTTTTTATGCCAAAATTCTATAACACTCAATAGGAATGAAATCATCAGGATTTTATAGAAACAACTCTGAGAGGGCATATAATCCATTTGATAATGTTTTGATCTCAGGTATAGATAGCTCTAATTATTTCAATACATCCTAGAGATTTTTCTAGGATCATATTCAGTTCAATCCTATAGATGTGTGGACATCCAGATTTCCTCTATCCTGTATCTGTAGACAGCATGGATATCCATTATACACAAAATAGCTATCTAAGTGAAAAAAATTAACCCAAGGGAGGAGGGTGCCTTGTGTGTCATCAGTTACTAGAAAATTACACTTGTGTAATTGAATCTTGCTAGAACTCCTTGATTGAACACACTGTCCATTTCTACCTCCATTTTTGGTGTTACAGGACAAGTGCTAAAATCCACTTAAGAGGTAAGTACAGAATAAACTGAATTTCTTCCCAACTTCGTTCCCATGTGGTTAACTTATGCCTGGAAGCATGAGGGTTATTTCCCTAGCATTTCTTATCCGAGACAGTGCAACTGTGGATGTTCTCATTATGCATATAAATGTCTAATCCTATTTGGAATTATGGCGAGGTCTCGGCTTTCGTGGAACCTTGTGGCAATTTGTCGCACAGGGTAATTATGCAGTGTAGTTAAAAAATAAATAAAAATCTCTTGTCAGCTTCAGATTCATTCCCCCTTCCAGCTTACTGAGACTCTCCCTCAAACTGGTAATACATGCATATATATTTTATGCAGGGTTTTTCACAGAACGACTGCTGATCATGATAATGGTTTCTTGGAAGAATAAGGATTTTGCTTTCTGATCTCACTAATTTCTTTCTAGACACCTATTTCTTCATATTTTGGGAATATGTGTTTGCCTCAATATCACTGCCACAGTAAAAAAAAAATAGTTACACATTCAGTTTGGGTAACATGATCCTGGAATTGCAAGTGATTAAATTAAAAAAAAAAAAATTAAACAAATATGCAGAAAGGTCAATACTGCTGGGCAGTGTATCTGGGAACATGATGGATCTTTGATCAGTTGGGGATGTTCACACGAAAATTGGAATGTGTTTTAAGATGATCCATATACTAGACAAGATACAGGGACATGATGAAGACACTATAGTGTAAGATTCTGTGAGAGCGCTTTATATATGATGTCAGACTAAAAACTACAGCATCTCCTTGTATCCCTAGTGTCTTTATCTAGAAGAAATATTTGTGCTTATTATTTTTAATTGATTTAACCCTAATTCCAAGTTGTTGAGCCTTTTTTTTTCCCAGTTGTTACTGGCTTGCGAATTTTTTGGCTGGTTATAGTTTTTTGGTCATATAACAGTTTTTTAAAGTGTTTCAGAAGATGTTGTTCAGAATATATTCCCTCTGAACTGAGTAGGATGTTATCAGATTTTAAGTTTTCTATAGGAAATGAGTCAATAAACCTGATGCTACAAAATAGAAAGTAAGATCTTTTCAGGGGGAGTTTTCACTATTCTTATAGGACTTGAGAAACTGGGTGTGAGTCTCTCTTGAATGTTATGATGTGGCTCAAAATATTTAGGGATGGCTGATAGTTTCCTGTTAAATTCTAACAGGTTGAGAAATGCAACAAAGATGGAGCCTGTGGAAGGAAATGGAGTTCTTTTTACCCTTAGTGATTTATGCTAGCTGACGTCTTCAATTATAATTCAAATTTGCAATTTCCTCTTAATTGTTTTATAGAAATGTTGTCATCAGACTACCTTTTTCATGGCTGCATGTAGAGCAGTTCTCTGACTCCAGTCCTCTCTTTAAAGTTTGCCCTTTCTCAGCTGTACTCTTCCCTCACTTTATCTGATTCTTGCCTTGGTATCTGCAAGGGGCTGGCGTTATGTGAAGCTACAGGAACAGTACAAAGTTGCCACTCATAAAACGATTTTCAAACATGAGAAACATAGCGTTCAATTTTCCTGTCCAGACCTGCATCCTTAAGCTGGCATTGATAAATCAGCTCTTTATTTGGTGTCACAGAAGCCAAGTCCAGGAAGATTTCCTGATGCTTCTGGAATTCTCCCTCTCCATCTGTGTGGTGGATTGACCTCTTCATGCGGTGAACCCTGGAAGGGCTGCACCACAGATACTGGAGACAAGCACAGAGCTGGTGATGGAAACCAGCTCAAGCTGGTGGGGCTGGGACACTGCACCCATTGAGGGACAGCAGGGAATGGAACACTTCACTGGGGCTTGCACTTTGGACACATTAATCTCTTTTCTCCCAGAATTTCTTGGCACCACCATATTTCCTCCTCCCTTTCAAAAAACAAAAACCAAAAGAACAACCAGCACACACACACAAATAAAAAAANAAAAGAACCCCGAAACTACCAGAGTGATGTTCTGCCTCACCCTGTCCTCCTCCTCCTCCCTGCCCAACTAGATCATGCTGTGAGTCTGCAGAAGTTTAGCAATAATTAGTGCCAACCTCTAGCTGCTCACTGCTTGCTGGGAATCTGGGTTGTCAGCTCCGCCTGTCACAGGGCTGTGAGGAAATGAAGCATTGGGAGGCACAGAGATGTGGGAAGGAGGAGGAGAGATGTCCCTGCGCTACAAAGCACATTGCTATTAAAGTGTCAGTTTTTTGGTTTACTGTTGCAGTTTGTGTGAAGAGTTTATGGATCAGTAGATAACAGTAATTATCACGGAGACTTTTCTGCTAAAGTTTAATCTAACCTTTTATAGTTTTGTACCACAGGGCATCCTTCTCCTCACTCCTCCACATACACCCTTATTTTTTAGGAGCTTATTGGGTGATTTTATTATTTTATTTTTATTTTTTATGGCCTTTAAATCATCAAAGTTGACATCAGACACCTTCACACAAAAAAAAAGATGCATAAATTAATTGAATGAGGGGGAGAATTGTAGGGTTTTATTAATAATACCAATCTAGAGACTTCATTGTAGCAAAACCCAGGAACAGATTAACTGCATTAAAAGAAAGGGGAAGGGGAAGTAGGGAAGAGTGAAAAAACTCAGAAATGTGAGCCAAGCTGAGGTCACCTTGGTCCTCAAATTTAAAGAACTTGAAAATGTATTGGATAACATTTAAGCTTTGCAAATCCTGGTCCCCATCTGGAATCATTCTGTCAAAGGCAATGCCTTTACACTTTTGGGATTTATCTCAAAAGTGGCAGAGTGAAGAAAATTTGAAAAAAGGGTAAAAATCATTACCAGCATTGCTCAAAAACATAGAAAAATTAGCACAAGGCAACTTTTTAACAGTTCTTTTAAAAGAAAAAAAAATGAAGTCTTTGGGATAGTGTTGTAAACCTTGTTGTGGTCTCTTGTGCTTTTCTTTTGCTGAAACACAATTTTTTCAATGAAAATACTTGAAATATTTATAAAATATGGTGTGTCATTTTAACAAAGGGACGAAGATTTTAATTATTTTTATTTTTATCTCCACAAACTTTGCTGTCCAA
Source organism: Cyanoderma ruficeps (assembly GCA_008694505.1). Lineage (NCBI taxonomy): Eukaryota > Metazoa > Chordata > Aves > Passeriformes > Timaliidae > Cyanoderma > Cyanoderma ruficeps. Next base: position 996,700 of record VZDJ01000292.1, on the reverse strand, counting down.
GCATTACAAAGAGGTTCTGATGGAGTTAAACTCTCACTTTATATTACTTTTCCCCCCCTGTCTCTCTCACCACTCCCACTTTTCCAGAAGAACACCAAAGGAAAGAAGTTGATCTAGAAATGAATAATGCAAGGAAGTAGGGGTGCATTTTCCTTTTTCTGCCCTTTGTGTTTTCCTTAGAAACACTTCAGACACAGGTGTTTATTTCATTTGTTCACTATTTCATAATATGGTAAAAATCATACCAGAAAGGAGTATTTATTTCTATTTGCCCGAGTATGTATTTTTGACAAGCTACTGATTCACAATGGTAATGTGGTGTTTTGGAGACAACATGCCAATTATCAGAGCCCCAGTTCAGTAAGGATGTTCAGACACCTAGGAGGAGCTGAGAACTGCCCTAAATGGCTTTCATGTTCACAAGGGAAGGCTGGGAATATTTCGTTTTGACATGGAAGGTTTATGCACAATGGGCAAGACACCAGGTCAAGTTGACTCTTGCAGGATGAATGAGACTGAAAGTCTTAAGAACAGTCATGCCAAAGATGGTCAGTGAACAGCATGATCCACAAGTATCTGAAACTCTTCAGATGTCAGAGAAAATCACAGCCTAGCTCAGTCAGTTCTTAGGGACCCTTGAGTCTCTGATGTCCTGGGAAACCACCACACTTTGTTTAATTTTTCATCACATTTCTAAAGAGGCAGACAATGTTGGTAAGGGTGAATGGAGTTGGATTGGAGTAACATCTTCTATATATTTTGCATGCAAGATGTTAAGCTCTTCCATTCATGTATAAGTTTTCTTCCTGTGATGCTGCCAGCACAGACTTAGGGCTTGGGGCAACTTTTTACTGTTTTAGTGGGGGAAAAGGGGAAGTAACCCAAAATAGGATGCACAATCACTGACACCTTGTGAGAAAAAGCAATAATGAATTACACAGAGGGAACTGAGTAGGAAGATGTTGAAACACCCTTGAGGGTTAAATTGTTTCGTGTTTAGGATACCAGCATGAGATTTGGGAGATCTAGTCCGTCTTTATCACAGTCTTTCCTTTACCTTTTTTGTTTCTATTCATAAAATAAGGGGATGTTTCAGAACAGACATATCTGAATTTTAATACTCTAAAGACCAAGGTTTCCCTGGACAGAGGTAGTCCATACAGCAACTCAGGGAACTTCTCTATTTTGTATTTTCTCTTGTCTCCATGCTGGATAGGTAGTATTATAGGTTTCCAAAACTGGTCAGTTGAGGTACAATGTACCAACTCAAGTGTAATTTCCTGCAGGGACATCCAGGAAGAGTCATGAAAAGGGAATACAGAGGCAAGGTATAGTCTCTGGGAGACCATGTGGGGAAAAAAACCTTGCTTAATTTATTTATTCTTAAAGAAATATAATGGCACTGAGCAGCAGTCACTTTTCAGGGTATAAAACATGCCAGGAGGGATGTGGAGTATATTTTTGTTCCCATCTGAGGAATAGTGTGGGTAGGTACAGCCTTGGTGCAGAAAGCCATCAGAAGTGAAAACCACTTGCCATGTCCTGCCCATCATCTAAATGATGGAAAGTGTCCTCAGTGTACAGATCTTCCCCTGGTGCTTAGCACAAGCATGAACTCACCTTGGAGGAACTTTAGGTGCCTAAGTGTAGTATATTCATGGATGCCAGGCATTTCACTTCTTTACCTGTTTCTCTCCTATTGTTCAAAAAACTCTGGTTCATGAAAAAAAAATCCCAAATTTTCACCTTCTTTCTTAAAGTACATAAGTCCAGCCTTTTTCCATCCTAAAACGACAGAAGAATGGCAGGAACACTGAACATGAAATGTAACAGTTCACTTAGCAGGAGAGCAGACTCCTGGTGCTTGAGGTCTCTGAGAAGCCTCTGTCAAATGACAGATGTGGCACTGGTGATCAGGCTTTGCTCTTGCTGGATTTACCACAGTCAGAGGATTTGGGCTGTTCTAGTCAACTGTGAAAACAAAGTTTCCTTTTTCTGTTTTGTTCTAAATCTGAGGACAGAGAAAAATAAAATGCCAGTCTTTCAGATACACTGAAGGGCAGTTTTATTTATGTCATAATGGGAAATATTTTCATCCTGCAGATCCTTCTCTGAATGCCTCAAATTTTGACATTGTTTTTATAATCTCTGTCCCCTTTCTCTGCCCTTTGGCAATATTGACTATTGTTTATCTAAGCCCTTCCTCAGTCACCTGAATATATGTTTCAAAGATTGAATTTCTTTCCCAGAAGTAGCTCTATTCTATTTTCTCTAAAAACTGGAAGGAAATTGCTTCCAAGGGGGTATATGGCAGCTTGGATTGCAAAGGCTACCGGCATCTTCTTTCTCTGGCTGCACAATACGTAGCCAGAGATGCCATTATTGTTATTGGACTTTTCATTTCTGAAATTAACCATGTAACCAGAGGCAGTAGCTCATTTCATGGCTTTGCTGGGAAGTGAAGAAGCCAGGGACAGATATGCAGGCATTTTTACTTTGGCTGCAAATTGATTTTAGCTGTTGCTCTAGAGGTTGTAGCTGGCCTTTGGCATCTAGAAGAGCATTTGCTGAGGAGTATCCAGCACAAATGAAGGACTCTCAATTTTTTTTCTTTGGACATTCTCTTTGCAGGAGAATTTTTTACTTTCAGAGAGTGCAAAGGAAGTGGGGGAGGCTGACTTCTCAGACCTCTTGTTCCCTTCCTCCAAAGCCACTTGCAGACCTTTCAGCTCTCTGCAGTAGCCTTTTGGGGGTACAGAGTTTTGATCTCCTTTTAGAACTGGAGACAACAGAGCTGCCTAGAAGTGATATCAGAGATGTGATATAAATGCTCTTGTTTGTGGTTTGACACTGACAGGGGGCCTGAAGGCCTCAGGTTTGATGATTGTAGATCTCATCTCAGAGGACCTATGGAGGTGTTTGAGTTTAAACACTCCAATTTTGTCCTATGAGATTGATGGGAGCAGGCACAAAACCTAAGAGTCTGGCTCTCCAGATACATCAGATACATCTCCAGATACATACCTTAAACATCAGTTATGTTCTCTCTCTTCTGTTATGGTACAATCATAATGATCATGGCAACCTACAGGGTTATGGAAAAGTGCAGGGATTTTCTGCTGATTTTGGCTAAGAGAAATTACATCTTGGGAAATCCAGTGGATTAAGCACGTCTTTTTAAGCCCATTTTAGAGACCTGTTATCAGGTATGATATCTGCCAACAACAAAGAAATCAAAATCACATTGTTTTTTTCCACAGGAAAACTAGTTTCTTTGAAAGTTGATATTAGACAATAGAAAAATGAGTGTAAAAAAAATTGGGGAAAAAAAGAAGCCTGAGAATCTGAAGGCTTTGCCCCAGAAATATTTTTTAAATAAAAAAATCCATGACCAGAAGTTCCACAGCAGTTCTGTTTCCCACTGCTCTGAGGAATCTGTGATTTCAGCTGTTAAATGTTAAAAGCAGGGAGATGTGAGCCCTGTAGTTTGCATCTCCCTCCCATTGTCAATTCTCTTCTCTAACCAGTACAGGAAGTCATGCATCTTTCTGGGCAGGAGGGAGTATAATATTCTCTGTATAATCACAGTGGTTCAGCAACATCCCTCTGCAGGATTTAGGAGCTGGAAACCTCTTTAAATACCAGTGCCTCTGAGGACCATTCAGTCTGCAAACAGCAGACAAACTAGTTAACTCCTGGTTTTGTGTTATCAGGCATCCATTTAACACCCTTCTTTACCCCTGCAGCAGCTAGAACTTTGAGAAGTGGTCACTTTCACCTTGCTGCTTCTGCCACTGCTCACACTGCATCATCCTTCCTAAGCCTGGCATGAACTTAACTAACGTGTCCAAAAGCTCACAGGTTTCTCCAAGACTGTTCACTTTACTGACCCCAGAGCAAATTCATTCTGGAATTGTTGCCTCATACAGGGGCAGATTTTAGGCTTCCCAACTGATACACCCCACAAGTTTTATCTAACTCTGGGCTCAGCTTTCTGCCACTATCTCCACTAGCCCCTCTGGAAATTTCCACTGAGAAACAGAGAATTCTTGCTGCTAATATTATTGGTGCCAAGAGTCTGGTTAATTCCCTCTGGCTGCAGGTCACTACTTCAGTTTGAAGAACACTGGAAAATAGTATAGAATCTGTGAGTGTCCTGGAAAAGAACAGGCTTGTTAGTTGGTTAGATTAAAAAAAGTTATTTGAATCCTTTTCCACCGGCCTAAAACTTGCTGGAGACAGGGGGAAAAAAAAATCTTGTTGGTGTCTTTCAAGTGTCTTTTTGTAACAATACTATGCTGAGGGAAAAGGCTTTTCCATCACTCCACACCTCTTGATTAGTTTGGATTATCAATACATCCTGATTATCTACATGGAATTGCTTCAAGAATTATCAGAGGTGACATTAAATTGATTAATCTAGTAAAGCTTTTCTTGCAATTAGATTCATCCTATTTCAAATTACCTAAGCACTTCCCTGGTATTTTATGTGGTAGAAGAGAAATCGCTGAGATTTTCTTGTGCGCTGGGTACACTTTTCCCCCTTTGTAGGGGAGTTTATCTCAGAAATAGAAAATCACCATTCAGTGCTGTGTTTCCAGCAGTGAGAGGTCACTGCTTCCAGACCTTTCAATGAGAGGGGCAGAGTTGAAAAAAAATACCAGCTCCAAGTCAAAGTTGTAGAACACAGTCAAAGTTATCTTTTGACAAATCCGATTTCCCTACGGTCTTTTTGGTAATTTCTACTTGGAAGATGCACCAGTCTCCAGGCTTTCTGGTACAATGTTTTGAAGATGGTCACTGCTGCTTCACACCAGCAAAGTTCTGTGTTTGACTTGCTGGTTTATGATGCAGGAGGTTTCTGGCTGCTCCCAGGACAGTGATTCCGTGTCAACCACCCTTTTCTGGCTCTGCTGTGCCATCCATAAAACATGGGCAACAACATTCCCATTGCTTCCATGCTTTAATCTGGTCCCTCTTGACAGTAAGTTCTTTGACTTCAGAGGAGCTATACTGATTTACACCAGCAGAAATTCTGCCTTGGAAAGTTTTGACGTATTTTCCAGCTCTGTGGGTGAGGATCATGTTAAGTTTGCCTGAAATTAAAGGTGAGGGTGACTAGTTGGCTGTGTAAGAGCAGAGTTCTTGTGAGATGCCCTTCTCAAAGGGGGAAGAGCAAGCTGTTTTGCCACAACCCCATGCTGTGCGTCTCCTGTACAAAACAGGACCTGATAGAGTGAGATTCTTCTCAGCTGCAGTGAGAGAAGAGGAAGAGCAGTCTAAGCAGTAGGAGGGAATCTTCACAACAGCTTTAAAGGAAACACATTTGAAATATAATGAATGGTCTTATTGGGCTGTAAAAAAAATAGAGAAAGGGAGAGGAAACAGCAACCAACCCTGCTGTTGTATTGTCTTGTTAACAGTGTGTCACCAAATTTAGCAGAAGGAAGCTTCTCCCACACATCTCCCCTCGCACAACTGCAACTGTCACAACCTCCTGAGATCTGAAGCACAGCTTTGATCCTGTGCAGCTCTGCCCCAGTTCTGCAGCACACAGAAAACAGAAGAAAGGGGAATCACCTAGCAGATTTTCGGGGGAACGAAGAACACCATTGCCAAGACAGGGTTAATTGCCATGACAACAGCACTTCCCCAGCATCTTTCCAGTTTCTGTCAGAAGGGCCCCCCTCCTCGTGTCCTCCTCCCCTCGCTGCATGTGTTGTGTTAATCTAATTTGTTCAGCTCAGTGGCTAAACAAATAACTGCAAACCTGGTGCTCATTCAGATGCATGGCAAGAGGGGACAGCTCTCCGAAATGATATTTACTTGGTTATCTGATGATACACAAGTTGTATAAGAAAGGACAAGGCCTGAGAAGGGAGCAGACGGAGAGCAAGGTGAGATAAAATTGAACGGGCTCCTTAAGTGCCAACTGATTTGTGACTGTGTCCTGCTGTGGTTGGGCAGATTGTACAGAGCAAAGTTGGTCACTGGAGCATGATGTGGAAAGGCTGTAGAGGAAATCTGCTTCCAAGGATTTCCACTGAAGTCCCAGCAGCAACTGACAAAACTGATAGAGAAAAAGAGAAAGTTTTTTTGGAGTCACTGGGTCCCAGAACAGTTCTTAGAACAAAATCTGTTTTAATCAAGGTCTGAGTCTCTTTGTAAGATGTGTGATCCAAAGAAGGGTTTGGTCTTTTCAATTTATTTCCACATTTAATGATTATGCTTGTGACCATGAAACTTGATTCCCTCCTCTCATGGGATTTTTGTGTTCTCATCTACCCTCAGGAGTGCCTAGATTTTCACAACTGTGTCATTTTGTTGCCCTAAAATTTGAGAGTTCTCTATGAAAGGAAAAGTTTCTTCCCCCAAAAAGTGTTCTTTATCTTGATTTGCAGAGAACATACGGTTCTTAGATCTAGCTCAGAAAATCAGAAGTGAGCTACTGGGTCCCATGCCTACACATGGCTCAACCAGTCAGTGACCATATATCTTACACTCTGTGTATCTTTTCTAAGGTATAATGTTTCTTTTTGGATAGGGCAGATCCCTTCTAGGAAGCAAGGCAGAGAAGTACATAGAGGTATAGGGCATAGAACGGGGCACCTACATGCAAAAGCTGTCTTGCAAATTGCTGAGTGCCTTGAGCATCTGTTTCCAGTGTGAAGGGTGCAGGTGGCTCCTCACCTCTCCAAAGTCTCTTCTATGCATTTATTTGAAGCAAGGCTTTTGCCAATGGACATGAATTTCCACATAGATTCCATTGAGCTAGTTATATTTCCGACCAGACTGGGGAGCCATGCTTGTAACTTGGCCACGCTGAGATTTCAAATGATTTTCCCACTATGTCTGTGCTCCCTGGATTCAGGGCAATCTCCGGGACAGGGAACAAAACCCTGAGAGTCTCCTACTCTGCAGCCTCTGCGTCAGCTCCCTGCACTTTCTGTGCATCTGTTTCTCCTGCTAGCACTGCCTGCTTGGCTGTATGGGCAGGATGTACATTTGCTGGGGTTTCAACAGGTGTTGCAGCACAGTCTTATGTATTATTATTAGCAGTAAATAGCAGACCACTACTGCAAAATGCTAAATATGTTTTGTTTTCCTTAGCTTCACTAAGTGGAAGGAATACCTATTAGCTCAGGTCTGTTCAGACCTGTAGGCAAGGACTGTCTTAATTTACTGTGAAATCTTCTCCAGTTAAAAATGATAGCCTGTTAGAAACACTATACTTGCATGTAAGATTCAATGCCTCTCTTAGGGCTAACATATCCACACTATTACGGAAGGCTTACATTTTAACAACAGGATCATCCATTCTGCCATTTTTGAAAGAAATTAAAAAGCTGAAAAAATTTTGGCCTTGGAATGGTTGTTTTTTTGGTGCTTGTGGTTTGTTTTTCAGCTGCCAGAATTACAGCAGTGCTCTCTGAGACCTTACTTTGTTTAGAGGTAGGTCTGCTTTCAAGGGAATGAACACTGGTGTGGTAATTCAGCAGTCCTTTCCTCCTCTCAGCAGTTTCAGGTTGTTTTTTCAATGTCTTGTCTATCAGTATTTCACAAATTATGAGAGATTTGGGGAAGATACAAAAACTTTTCTGCAATTTCCATTCCTTCTTTGCAGCATGGGATTTTCCATCTCTGGGTTCATATAGAAAGTGGTGACCAAAACATCAACATGCTAATCTCAGAACCCCAGGCCATTTTCCTTACTATTGCTAAAGAACACAGCCCTACTGGCTGTGCCCTGAAGCTCTTATAGCAAGGAGCTGAATTTTGATACTCTCTTTCCTTCTCTTGCCCTTTTTTTTTTCCCTGCCTTATTTTATAATTATATTTATTTGAAATTGAATTTTAAAGGTTCAGTCCCCAAAGCAGTGAGATGTAATTTCTGGTGGATATTAAAACTGTATAAAACTGCTCATATATCCCCTCATGAAGAACAGCTGGTACTCAGAGCAGAGGAGAGAGAAAGAAAACTGACTCTACCCTTTTTGCCATGCAAAAACCCCAATAATGATAAATAAAATTTTATTATTTTCCCTTGGAAAAGGAAAAAAAAACCCAAATAAGACCAAAGGAAAAAAACAAAACCAACCAAAATAAGACCAAAGTTACATGACCCATAAAAGTTTGCTGTGTAGATTATAAACAGACATTCAACCATATAATTTAAAGTATTGTCATTGAATTCAGTACCATGATGCTGTCTTGTGCTGGAGGAAGGTCTAACGTGGAAGAGCTCAAGCTGTTCCTGTCTGAGAGTGCAGGCTGAGAGGCAGCCATGGGGCCTCACTGTACTTTTTAGACTGGAATTCAAGACCACATTTCTATCTAGGGTCCAGATTATGATGCCTGTATTTTTAGTTCATCTCTTCCTCAAAGAAGCATTGAAACAAAAGGATGCAAATAAAACTGTATTGTGTTGACCAGCATGGAGATGACAATAAGGCTTAGGGTTTATACAGAGACAAGAGATAAGAACATGAAATACTGGAACAGAGATAAATCAGTGGTGGTGTTAATTTGATCTACCTTTGGGTGCATTTCTCAGTTCCCTTCATAGGCAATGGAGAGGTAGGAAAGACAGATGGTGAGTTTTAGGGCATGACTCATGTTGGCCTTGAACAGATACCTGTGTTTAGCTGGATAAATTGCACTCGAGACTGGTGGGGCTCTTGGTTCCATCCCCAGTGTCTGTGAAGAGAGCCATGGATGAGACCTGCACAGGCTGTGCACTCTCGTTGCTGACAGGTAATTACATTGGCTGATGCAGCCAGTGACCTGCTCCGTGTTTCAGCAGCAGAGACAAGAAGGGAGCTCAGGTCTCTTGAATTTGAACCTTGTGTTCATCCTTCACCTCCTTCAACAATGGGGAAATTATTTTTCTGGTTTGGAGTAGTGGTTATCATGTATATTTTTCTATATAGCTGCATAGTTTTGGCATTTTTCCCCATTTCTATTGTTTTCCAGCTAAATTAATGAGATTCAGTTTTCACTGAGAAAGCAATAGAAGAATAAAAGTGGCCTCAGTGGCTGAATACCCCATTAGTGTAAGGGCTGAAACATCTCCACTGGCCTTAGTGGGCCAGGGGGCCATGAACATGACTTGGAAACGACAGATTCCTAGAGGGCTGTGCAGAGGGCTATTCACCTGATCAATAATTCATTAGGTACAATTTGCAAATAACTGAGTGGAAAATATCCTTTCTTTTCTTCTAATCACCCCAACTAATCTGCTGATCCAGAGAACAGACAGGTTGATAGGGAATGTTAACTCACACTCCAAATGTAGGAAGAAGAGGTCAGGCTTCTTTTCAAGTTTCACCTCGTGGACTTTGGATGCATCTTGGTCCAGGTGGTGTTATTTGAGCCACTCGTTTGGCTCCAACCACAGGCAGATCTCCTTGACAAAGTGCTCCCTAATCACTGAAAATCTCTTTTTTTATTATTTTTTTTAATATATCTCAGCTCTTTACTCTTATAAAGAGGCCTGTGGAAGTATCATAGTCTATCCAATGCAATCATGGGTGAGGTATTAACAGGTGGAAAATTCAAAGAAGAGTGTCTTTAGTGTAGTGGATAAATGTGTGCCCTGTCACCAATCTACTCTACACCCAAAGTCACATCTCTCAGTTCCTGTTTCACCTTTTCTTCACCTCATCTCTTTTGACTATATGTTCTTGGATGGAATAGCTCAGTTGCCTCTACCATCATGATACTGAAAACACAGGCTGCCCCATATCACCCAGGAGTAGTAGGAGTCCCTTCCTCCTCCACATATGCATGCATTTCCTGCTGAAAATGTCAATATTCCGCAGAAACCCATCTGTTTTCAGAGCAGTCTTGTAAAATTTCATTACAGTAGGACAAAAGACAGAGGGTAAAAGAAACTTCTTAGCTTTCCAGCCGGCAAACTCTAGAGGGAAGGTGAGGGTGAAAATTTTGTAGCTCAATGTTGAAAACAAATGTTCAGCTTATTGACATCAAGCTAATGGTCCCAACTTGGACAAGAGGAGAGTAGTAGAATTTGAATAAGATGCTCTTCCTGGCGTTTATGTTGTTCTACAAAAACACCATGACAGAGAACAACCCTGGTGTTTGGCATGCCAGTTCTTGTGGCCCAGCAGTATTACTCTTTGTCCTGTCTTACAAGGACCATGATGATTTGATTTGTGTGGCAGTGTCTCTCTAACCGACAAAGAATTGCAGGATCATTTAGGTTAGAAAAGACCTTTAAGATCAAGTCCAATCATTAGCACAGCACTTCAAGGTCCACCACAAAAACATGTCCCTAAGCCTCATATTTATGCATCACGGCCATAGAGAGCAGCTTGTGGCATGTTTTGCCCCTTCCTGGGCTGCTGGAAGAGCTGTTTTCCTCCTCTATCATTGAAGTCAGAATAGAAGATGCAAGGCAGTGTGAAATCTCATATCTCACCCTCTGCTACTAAACGAGACTGAACAGTGTGCAGTGTACTTGTATTTGAATATCTGTGTATTTCTGTACACATAAGCAAGTGTACACTGGCACAGATAAGGCATCATTTGCCCTTTGGATTCCGGTCACCTGACCTTCTTTTCCATCTGACTGATCTCAAAACATGTAATAATATTTAATTATAAATACACAGGAGAAATTTTTATCATCAACAATAATACTAAAAATATCAACTGCTTCTTTATTCCCTTTGTTTTCTTGGAGAAGTTAAACTGTAAATTAATACCGATTTAGGTTTTCTGAGAAATCTTGCTGTGATGCAGGTCTTGAAGTGACCTAAAGAAGCTCACATTGGTTTGAACTCTGCAGCCCCTGGTAGAAAATATTTAATTACCTTTATTTTGCCAAGAGCAGAGCTGTTTATCCGGCAGTTCTTGGAGATCTCTTGGACTCCCTCTGGTGGCTCATCTACTACGACGTGAAAGTAAGGGAAAAGTTGTTTACTCGGTGCATTAACATCTGGGCACTGTTTTGTGCTGCCGCTGTGATTTGCATTAATCTCTCTTAGTATTTCCTAGCACTGTGTCATCCTCTCTCTGCCTAGTGCTTTTCAGTCAAAACTCAGTGCGGGTGTGATGGGCTCAAGGTATTTTAATGCCTGGTTAGTGGAAATAGCAAACCTACTCCTCAATTCCCCATGGCAGTAAAAATAAAGAAATATATGTCACCACGCACATGAATGCCCAGATGTTTGCAGCAGTGCCTGGGGTAATCTGCTGGATATCAAGCTTGTACGGCGGGACTCAGTTTTCTCCAGCGCTGTACATTTTCTTACTCACTGCCTTTTCTTCACAGTGGGATATTCCTGTGGTTTGAACCCCAAATGAAGTGTATTGCCCATGTACTCAGAGAATCTGGGAATTCATCCTGATTAAGGATACAGACAAATACTATTTTATTTTGGTTTTTATGAAAGGAACTTTCTGCATGAAAACAAAAAACACCGGTGTTATTTGCAGCACAGCTGTTTTGCTCTGCTTGATACCTTTCCTTAGTTTTTAAGTCAGCTCTTTGTTGTTGCTTTTGTTTTTTGTTGGTTTTGCTGTTGTTGTCCAGGTTCATTGGGTTTGTGATTTTTTTTTTCTCCTTGTGGCTGATTTCATGTGAAACCAGATGCAGTTTTCTGTCAAACCCATCCTGTGTTGTTCATCTGAGCTCAGATATTGGTGAGTCTGGCTTGAACCTGGACACAAAGTCAGTGCATCCAGACGGATATTAAAATATTCTGGTGATAACTTCTCTTCGGTTCTATGAATGTCAGTTCAATTTTATCCACGATAGAAGCCTTTACACATCTCAGAAACTAGGATAAGTTTTCCTGGTGCAGATGCAGATGCAACAGTAAATCTGTTCACGGTACAAAGATGGCCAAAAACTCTCTATATCAGTTCAGTGAGATATCAAGCTGGCTGGAGGAGCTTCGTCTGCACCATGGTGAGGGTCAGGGATCTTCTGCTCATAGTGTTGCCCACGGAATTCTCCAGCACAAACCAAGCTTTTCCCATGTGCCAACTCAAGCTGAGTTTAAGAGATAGGATTTGTTTAAATGTCTAAAAGATAGATATTTACATCTGAGGTGATTATCTTCAGTCCTTCTGTGGTCAGTGAAGGGAATGAACTGCCTCTCTGTCCTTAAAATAATCAAACTAAGCACTTGGGTCCAATGACAATCCATTCAAAATGATTTATCTGTAATGGGATAAGTATCTCGAATTCAAATGTGAAAGGTTTAGATGTCAAGAACAAAGTACCTCTGAAGGGCACAATGCTTATATTTAGGACAAAAAGTGACTTTTCCCTTTCAGTTCAGGATGAAGTGGCAAGTGTAAAGTACATTTTTCATCAAATCTGCTCTATATTGCCAGAATTCAGTGTTATGTGATGCATCCTTGAAAGAGAGTATGAGCTGGTGAAACAACAAATGTTCAGGGAACACACTGAGAATGAAGAGATCTGCTCAGAATGTGCCTTCCTTGAAAGTCCACTTAGCATGTCTGTGACAACACCTTAAGTGCTGAGAAAGGATGGTGACTTGTAAAGGACCATCATGCCCTACGGGACTTGGGTCTAGGGCCAAGAGTAACTCACCCAATAACTGACACTTGCAGCACTTTGACTAAGTGAGCAGTTAATTACCTATATATATTTCCTTAAAATAAGTATTTACACGTGTGGATTGTGCACTGCCACACATATACAAGTGCATCTGACCCAAGTAATCTGTAATACGTTTTGTTACAGTACTACAGAAAATGTTTGGGGGTTTTTGTTTGCTTGTTCTTTTCCAAAAGAAGAGAAACAAGCACTCTGCAACTGAGGTTCACGTAACATGTTAAGAGATCACTTTTGTAATCAAAACTGGGCAAAGAAGTTTATGGAAGGTATTGGGAGACACAACAATGCCTTGACTGACTGCTGTCCAGGTGTTTCGGCTTTGTTGTGCTTTCACCAGCACTACTGTGTCCTTTCATTAATGGAGCTCCTGAAACAGTTATCCGTTAATGTATTTTGGCCTCGTTTCATAGAAGCCAGAGCCACTGCACTGATCTGTGCCATCTAACAATTAGTCTACTGTCTACAAAGAAGATGTCTCCTTACAGGCTTGATCTGAAGCTCCTGAAGACAGAGGAATGACTCCAGGATACTTAGAAACAGGCCCTCATTTAGGTGCAGCTCATGGTGAACAGACCTGGAAATACCCAGCTCTGACTTCACATGATCAGGAGCATTATTGGGAAGAGGGTTGAGGTTCATGCCCTTGATTGCTATCACTGATCATCCAGTGCCCCTTTCTGCCATTACAGTAAGCTCTACATTTTGGTGTCTCCTCTCAGGGGGAGTAACGCCACTCTGGGTCAAGCAAAGAATGATGGAGGGAGAATGGAGAGACAACCCCATGTTTGTAATCTCTGGACAGAGAAATTCATGGCAAAGTGTTGGAGTCAGCTGAAAATGCTTCTTGCAGCAGCTCCTGGTCACTGCTCAGGTTACAAATAGCCTGTGCAGCACACTGTTTGCCACCCACAAGGCTCTCTCTTTCACAGCAGGTGGACAAGGGAGCAAAACCAGCTCCCTGTACTAAATATCTGCACAGCAGTCAAACAGATACATGGAAATGCCAAAATCGCACATGCAGATGCAATCCCAGGGAGCAGGCCTGGGGAGCAGAGGAGCAGCCACCCTCTCCTCCCCACTGTCTGCTACAAGGCAGACCTTGTCTGGTGAATTTTAAAGTATCTGCTGCCTTCTGAGAGGGAGATGTGAGAGAATTATTTTTTTCCCATTTTCATTTGCTTTTTGGTTTCTCTTGAAGGCATTGAAAAAGGTTTGCCTTGATACTTACTGCTGAGGCGTTCCCAGTGATTTCCCCCATGGCACATGCCAGTTGTCTTTACCTATCTGTCTGTTAGCACAATGAAGGGAATCTCTTTGGTGTTTGCGGCTAAATCAAGAAAAAAGAGCCAAGTCTTTTCCTGTATGGTTATCAGAAAATAGATGGTGGGCAAAATACCTCTATTTCCACAGGGTTCTCTTTGTTCTGCTGAGTGGGGGATACGGAGGACACTTAGTCATTCTGGGAATTACTGATTTAAATTCTGCTACCAGGGATTCAAAATAATAATCCAAATGGTCCATTTTGGCTTGAAACACAACACCCAGGACCCATAGTTTTAGGACATTAGAGATGTTAGGTCACAGCATACTCTCTTGAAGACTTAAGATCATTCTTTATCAGATTTTCTTTATACGATTTTGCATGCCTTTTCCAAATGAGCTTAAAATGATCCCTCTCTTTCTTTTTTTATTTTTCAGTCACCAAAAGTCTTACATCTTCCCCAGTCTGGTCAGATCTCCCTGGAAATACTTGTCAGTCTTTTAACAGAGCTGGCTGAATTACAAATCTTTAAGAAACACCCCCAAATTGAAATGGTCATGGCCTTAAGCTATCTTGCATGTGTTTCATAACACCTCCTATCATGAAGAGAATTTCAAGGGTCTCTAGATACCTTTAGGATGAACATCAGTACTGATTCAGGCATGCAAATAACGTGAGATAATTCTAATTATTTAATTAGGTCTTTGCAGAGCTGTTTATGTGTATCTCATAAGTTCCCAAAGCACATTTTACCTGATCCAGTCAAAATTCTTGTCCCCCTGAGTTGTATTTGTGTGCCAAGAACCAAAAGTCAGAGACCATCTCAGGTAGCCCAGGTAAATGGTAGCTATGGGTGCAATCCAATCCCTGGAAATAAAATTCAGTTTTAGAGAAAAGGAGAGACTTCAACTATATGTGAGCAAGGCTTTCATGCTCACAAGAACCCGTCCATGGCCTGGTTTAGTTTCTTAGCAGATATGTGAGAGGTCAGGAAAGTAGTCTTGGAAGATTTTCACTGGTTCGTTTCTTCCCAAAGTCAGAAATTCAGACTGCAATGAGGTGTGGGTTGGGCCACATCCTCATGGTCAGGTACATGGAGAATGTGATCCTTGACTTGCTCATGGGCTGTGTCACCTCAGGGGGTGAAGAGACAGGTCAGCTCAAGACAGGTGGCTTTTCTGTGTTTTCAAAGCCCATTTCAGGGGATCTTGGGAGAGTGAAATTGTCCTGTGACATACCTTGCAAGGCTACCCGGAGCCAGAAGCTTCCTGTGTGCCTCTGCAAAGGAGAGGTTTATTGGGTGTTTGAATTTCTGCTTCTGAAGGACGTTACCATAACTCAACTCCTCTCTCCTGTGCAGCTCTGTCACTCTGTACATGCAGATGGAAGCCTCTTAATTCACTGTATGCCCTTCTCTCCCTTTTTCTGGTGCAAACATATGTGCATTTACATGCTCTGCTTTCCTGCATCCTCCTCACAGCCACTGCCCTCTCTCCCACCCACACGCTATAAAAATCTGCCAGGGATCCAGTTAGTAAAAGGTGAATTTTTCCTGCCATCTGGGTGTTCGGTGGCACAGATTCTCCTGGCCTGCCTACACATGCTCGCGGGCGCGATACGCCCTCCTCTTTCCCCTTCCTCTTTCTCTCCCCCTCCCACGAGCTGGCACTAAAAACAAAAGGGAAATCTTCAAAACCACAATGTCAGCTGCCTGTGTCAGTGTGGGTTGAGAGGACAGATCACAGCGTACTCGTCTCCCAGTAGGCAAAGGGGACTGCATTTCAATAAATTTACATACTACAAAAGACTCTGTAAGAGATTGCTTTGGGGATCTCTCTGTCGAGTTGCTTTGGGGACACCAAGCCCTTGACTTGCTCAGGAAAGGTTTGATGCCACCTGCTCTAAAACTCTCATTTTCTCCATATCATTTTCATTTCAATACCAGTGTCCATTGTTTGCTTCATAGCACTGTTTTGTTTTCTCCCAGTTTGACAAAAGGCTGTTTATTTATAGATCTGGAAATGTTGACTTTGGGCTTGCTCTCAGGGAAGAGCAATGATAGCTTTCCTCTGGTTAGCTCCTGTACACACCTTGCTCCTGACCTTCTTCGGTCTCACTTAAAATTGTGACCTGACTTGAGTAGTTCACTCAATCTCTCTGCCTTTTTTCAATCTTTGGCTTCTCTTCTGATTAAATCTAGTGAAATTATTCTAAATTAGGAGAGTAATCTGTGAAAAATATAAAGTGTCACTGAAAACAGCATTTATGTGTTCATCTCACTTTTCTTCAACATTATGTATATTTTTTTCCTGTGAAAAGATAATATTGAAACACTTTTTGCAACTGGCTGTTCAGTACATATTACATCTTTTTGTTCAGAAGAGAAGAAGAAATTTTCCTTAGAAATCCCTGCATTTAAACATTTTTGAATTGCATATTTCCACAAACTATGTGTAGTTGTTGCCCTTTTTTTTTTTTTTTTNTTTTTTTTTTTTTTTCTGGCTTCAGGAGAAGTGGGAGCTGTGGAAACAGTAACCTTTCCTGTGTTTTTTGTGTCTTTGTACACTTCCTGAAAGATTACGTCCTCCAGGACCTTAGCTGGACTGATCATGGACCCAAACCCCATTGCAGAACAGCACAAAACATCGGGACTGCCTTCCAGATGGTTGTTGCTGTTGCTCATTAGAAGGATTTGGTGTCATTCCCAGACTTTTTGGGGTGATCATCTCCAGGTAGCACCAGGAAGACCATGACTACAAATTCTGCTGTATTATAACTCACCTCTATGTTTAAGATAATCCTTTTCCATACTCCTACAAGCTCAGACTGATGTAATGGAGAAGCTGTCCTTGCCATACTCTTCTAGCAGATGAAGATATACTCATCTAGAGGATGGAATTTAGAGCTGGGAGTAGAAGGTTGGCTCGAGGAACACAAGGAGAGAGGAGCAAGTCAACATTTCATATCCTCACTGCTGACATCAAAGAATTGGCTTAAAACTCCCTCTTAGGCATAGCGCTGTGTGTGACAAGGGAATTAGCCTCTCTGTGGCTCCATTCCCAGTCTATGCAGTAAGGATACAGCACACAACAGAGCAGCAAAGCACAAGTTCTGGTGAGATGTGTAACAGGAAAGGGGATGGAGGCATTGCTGAGAGGGGATAAAACAGGAGTGAGTGGCAAAGAACCACGTGAAACGCACCACACAGAGGTCGCAACCTGCTGCTTAGGTGTTTGCATGGCTTTGGAAGTGCACCATGTACCCATGGAAGAGCAAGAAGCTCTGAACGAGGTCATTTTAACAGTTCCTGTCAGATGAGCATTCATTTAATGCAGAGAGGGAACAGCTGAGCAGCTGCGTTTAGAGAGAAACACCGTAATCTATTACGGGGCTTGGGCCACCATCGATCAATATGGCAAAGTCAATAATAGCTTTTGATTCCAGCATATTAGGCTGACTGTCAGACTCATGTTTATTAGAAGTTTTTACAAATAAGTCAGGCTTGAAGGAAAGAGACTATGTGCCAAAACTCCAGGTGGAAGGCTTTTTTTTTTCTTTTTTTTTCCTCAGGGTTGTCATTGAATGATAGAATAATTTGGGTTGGAAGGGGCCTTACAGATCATCTGGTTCCAACACCCTGCAATGTTTCATAGCTTTTTAAGGAGGGGGGACAAGCCCCACCTTTCTATGTACAGAAGGACATCCAAATAAAATCCATTAAATTTGAGTTTTCAGTTAAGGAGGATGTAGATTATCTGAGGTTTTAACTTGTAATGACCAAAGCCTCATATCTAATTTTTTTTCCTGAAACTTCCATGTCTGTAAATAAGTCAATCCATTTGTATCTAAAACTCTGCTTGAAAAGAAAGAAATACAAACCCAAAGTACTGTAGGCATTCCACATGACATCAAAGAAATATTATAACTGTAACACAAATTTATTTTAAATGTCTAGAAAACATGAGGACTGTTATATAAATAATAATATAATTAAAACACTACAGTAAGTTTTAAAAGGAAAAATTTAGTATCATTTTTATATCCACCATATATGTTTCTACCTCAACAATGAATTTAGAATATTTTGACTGAAAAGAAAATATTTTTAAATTACCAAATATATAAACACTTTCATTTTTATATGATGTTATACAGATGTTATACTGACAGGGTAAAGTGGAAGTGCAAAAGTAAAAATACAGAACTGCTTGAATTTAATCTCCTCTACCTTTATAATCAACCATGTCCCAAACCCCTTCCTGGCAGTTAAGCAGCACCAGTACAGAGTCAGTGTGCTAAAGAGAAGGGGGAATTAAAAGGTATAAGGAAAGTAAAGAAAAAAGTAATAATAAGAAAAGACAAGAAAAAAAGGGAGGGTTTTCTTAATGTCTGGAAATATACAACACAGAAACAAGGTCTGAACATAGCAGTGACAAGATTGTTTTAAAGACACTCACAAGAGGTCTCTGGATGAAACTGGAGTGATAGCAGCTCACAGACGCAAGTGAGATCTGTGTGACTGGTGGAGAAATAGACACAGCAGCATTTTGATTTTTAGTCCTTGTTTATTAATAATCAATGGAGGTCAGCACAATGAAATCTCTCCATTAGAAGAGAAAGACTGAACGAACAAATAGGTGAACAAACCTGTTGGAGAGTAAGTAAAACTATGTATCAAAGCTCAGCCTTGAAGGAATATGTAAGAAGAGCTACTTATGTCCTTATCTGAGTCTCCTCTGAGACGTTAGTGCATCCGATGCATTTTAAAATTTGATGGATTTCTGTGGTCCTTATCTTCTTTGTTCTGCTGGTGCTTTGCCCTTTTGCTTTCCTTTGATCGCTGCTTAGGATCAGTTTTTTGTAGCGCTACTGGGGCAGAGTGTGTTGGCCGCCTTGCTAGTCGATGACCCAGCAAGAGTGGTACAAGGACATTACATGGAGAGTTTTTCAAGAGATGCTGGATGAACAGGTTTATCATAATTAATGAACTTGCAGAGAAGAGAGCCTTGAAATCTGCCTGCTCCAGTCCTTTATCCAGACCTTCAGTAATTTGCTAGGTCCATGCCTCCTGATAGGTTTATCTATTTTGGCAACAGCTGATGAGTGTGGGGCTGAAATAACACCCCAGAGAAAACCAGGCTCTCACTTACATGCCAGTGGTGTTTTTAGTCAAGGGACTAAAACTGTTTGGAGTAACATTATAAAGCTGTTCATTCTTAAGAGAGAGTAAGGCTTTCACAAATATACATATGCAGTGCCTGACTTACTGGTGGATTTTTGCCACTTTTTAATGCAAACCTGAAAGTTTGGGAAACAAAAACCTGGGAAGTTTCTAAACTGCTGATTTCAGACTCAAGAGTACAGCCAGGGGAAAGATCACTCTGTAATTGCCATGGGTTTTATACACTTTCCCCAAACATCTGTTACAGGTCACTGTCAGGAACAGGTTATTTTGTTACAGACTTTTAGTCTGACCCAGGATGACAGTTTTTACGTTCTGATTAATAGCCTTAATCCAACATCACCCACAGCTCCTATAAATCCTCTTACCTCTTCTTTGGCTCTTACCTACCAGAACCCCAGGAGTGGCAACACTACAAAGAAAATGTTTCTTTCCCTTGCAGCAGAATCCAACTTTAAATCCAACACAGTCTACTGAGTTTATCATTGATTTTTCTTTAAGCCTTACCTTCCTTATCTGTTGTTATTGCCCCTCTTGGATACAGAGCGTTATGTGAAAGGAAAGATGGCTGAAACCTAGAGTTAAGGGCCAAGATGATGGTCGTTCCATCAGCAGAGGAGCATACAGAGGTTTGCATAACGCCACAGTACATTGTGGTTCTCATGTTGCCATCACAGCACTATCCAACAGAGGATAATTGCTTTTTTTTCTTTTTTTTAAAGAAAACAAAGAAACATCTTACTTTTCAACCTGCCAAACACATGTATCAAAAACAGAAGAGAGAACATGGTCATAATCTTACAATGCTTACTAGAGTACAACACAAATTTTCATGCTGGAATAAATGTTACGTTTGCAACCAAGGCTTATTGCTGTACCTCTCCCAGGATGTTTTGAAGTGTGTATCTTGTGGGCATAAAATTGTTTTCTGTAACACTGGTAAGGCAAAATGTCTCAGTGCATTTTACTTCCTTGTGACAGAAAGAATTGTTCTCCGCATTTGCTGTACATGCAGGAACTTGGAGGCAAATCCTTTATAAGTTAGTCTTTCTGAATGATTAACAGGACTAGTGTAGATTGCACACCTTGATGTTAAGTACATTCTGGCACTTCTCTATTTCTTGTCTCAGTTGCAATTCTTTTCTATCCAATATTTTAGAGGAAAAGAAGAAATATGAAGTTTTTAACGTTTTCTCCCTGATGTTGGTGTGTTTGATTGGTATATGTTCACATAACCTTTCTTCTTTTCTCCAAGTTCTGAAGCCATCTACACACAGAACAGCCTTTTTCGTGTGTTTAGTGTGACCAAGTCTCTGTTTAAGGTCCCCAACTACTAGTATACAGGCAAGATTGAGAGAGAGAGAGAGTTCTTCTTTGTGGTAACTAACTCTTTGTATAATGAGCCCTTTGCAAATTCTCCTTGCATACTTACCGACACCCCCGCAGTTACTTAAATGGGCATTATTGGTCACTAGGTCCCAAGGTCATTCAACAGAATGGGGTTGTTAAAAATAGGAATGAGGGTTCAAGGCACAGGGTCAAGAGAAATTAATTGAAAAATCTTCCGCAGGCCTGACATCATCTGTGGAATGGCAGTGCCCAGACACCTCCAGCTGCTGTTGCGTTTCTTGCGAATGTAAATGAATGGCTTCCTTTGTGGCACTGGGGTGGTTTCCAGGCTAGCTTGTTCACTTTATTATGTTCTTTTGCCTGTAATTTTTTTTTCCCCCCCTACAGTTCATCTTCTTAAGCAATCTTTTCCTCAGTGCCTTTTAGTCTTCCTTCCTGTCTTGTCCCCAGCTTTAACCTTTGAACTCTTTGGACAGATCCAATTAAGTGTGAAGTTTAGACAAGCTTTGTGGAATCAGGCTCCCCCATGGAGGAAATACCCTTTCTTTACTATCCAACTTCATGAAATGGGACGCCTTAGTGGACTGTGGAGAATGCCCACCATTGCTGACAGGTGAAAAAATATTTCACAAGCCAAAGTGCATTACTTCCCTTACAAACAGAATTGTTCACATTTGGAGATGGGTCCCCAACAGTGGGTGTTGCTTTTCCTTATACCACATAAGAAATAAAAAGTTGTTGCCTAAAAGGATCTGTGAATCAACTTTTGTCATCAGCACACATTCCTATTCTAAGCCACTGAGCTATTGCAAATCATGTCAAAAGGTGAGCCCTGAAGGGAATTTCTATAGGTCACTAGGATCCCACATTTGAGAATGTACCACAAACCCAATTATGGAAAGTGTAGATGCTTTGAGAAGGGTGTCTTCTGCAGGGTGTCACAACTTGGGATTCATGGATAAACGTGTATAATCAACACATAGCTGACTTAACTTTGTGCACAGTCAGTGGAGAGAAACAGACAATTCCAGAGGGTAATTCTCCTGACATCTACATTTGAATCTAATGGATCGTCCTCTAGAACTGACTATTTCTCATGGTTTGTGAAGGTGACCTGGATGACCATCTCAGATGTAAATGCCAGTACTGTAGATGACTAAATCTGTACCAATGAATCTACTCCCAGTGTTCTGATAAAGATATGCCAGTCCTGAATTGCTTCTGGCTGTTTATGCATTAGAGGAGCCTGAGATCAGGACTTGCGTGCCAAGAGAACACCCCTTCCCAATGCTGGGATTTTTGGACTTTTTTGCAAAGAAACAAGACGAGCAAAAGAACATCCCTTTTCAACAAATGTGACTGAAGTTATGTACCGTTTCCACTATGACTTTGAAATTTTGGTACAGAATTGGTAATAAGACTGACGCATCTTCAATCTTATTCCAGTACCTCAATCTTAAAATTAACTATTTTCAGAACATATTATTTTCAGAGTTTGAAGTCAGAATCATTTAAATCTGAGGTTCCTAATAGAACTAAACAAATTGTAGACCATGAAGACTCAAAGAGGTGTTGTATTTATTCCTTTCTCTGGTCAGAGAATAACTTTACCAGGTCAGAAGTCACACTGCTAATACCAAGTTTCCATCCAATTAGGGTATGGTGCTCAATTTGCCAGTCACAACTTTTATAAGTCACCTCCTCCTGCTCCAATCTGCTGTGGAGGTTCACTTCTTTCCCTTTCTTCTTTCTTCTTTAAAGGAAAAAAATATTATTAAGCTTTGAGGGTTTAAAACTGTTGCTGCCTGCACATCTCTAAAAATAATATAAATCAGTGCCGAGGGACCACTAGTATTTTGGCTGCCTGAGAAACTTTAACAGCAAAAGAAAAAGGGGAAAACTCATCAGTGCGTAGATCCCAAAAACTAGAATGCTGTGTCTGCAACCTTTCAGAAAGTTCAGAAACCCATTAAAAACTTTATTTTTTATTTTCTTTCCTTTGGGTTTTTCTCTCTGGTAAGTTATTCGGCTTTAACATGGTTCTCATTTACACTTTTAACCAGGTTTGTAATACAGCAAACAGGATCATCTCAGTCTGACTGTTCCTCTAGAAACAGGTATGAGGCAGATTCAGGAAGAGAGATGCAGGGTTTTAATTCTTCTTTGGCCTCTGCTTTCGCACTTGTAGGTTGCAATGGTAACACCAGCCAGCAATAGGATTCAAGAGATAATCTGTGATATCAGCATGTAACAAGGAATACCAGAAAGGCAGGTTCAGTGGTAGAGAGGCAGAAAGAAGTCAGCCAGCATGAGCAGGGCATGAAGAGTTAAACAGGAGTCCATTTGTTTCACATTTGACGTCTTCAACTTCTTGCATTTTATCCGTAGCTGATGTGGCCTTTGAAATTCACCTGGAAGAACTGAAAGGCTCTTCCAGGCATCTTCTTTATAGACTCATTTGTATGTAAACAAGCATTTAAAAATTTCACACTCTTAATGATCCCCTTGATATGCTGCTTGCTGAGGCAGCAGAGGATATTTAATGAATTTGAGCTACTGCTCTGTCCAGCTCCATCCTCTTCCTCAGATGAAATATCAGCATTCAGGATCAGATCTGACCCATGATCTGGGTCTATTAGAGACAACTGTTGAGCCAAGTTGTCCCCTGTTGCCATACCAACTGAGGCAGAGGAATGAATATTCTTAACATGAACCCATCCATCTAGCTGTTAAAGCAGAGAAGATATTCTTCACACATAAACTTGAGATGAAGAAACAGTGATAAAAGCTAAACAATCCTTGAAGGCTAGATAGCCAAAAACCAGAAGGATCAAGACCAATACTAAGGTTGTCCCAACTCCCTGCCCTGTCTCTTACCTGCAAGACAGACTTACTGACTGGATTTAGAGATCAAAGCCACTCACAGAGCTTCTTAGGGCTGTCTTAACTACACTTCTCTAATATTTTTCCTCCTGGCTCCTTGAGCATCCCCCTTCATCCTTTTTCTTATTCAAATGCACAGATCGTAAATCTGTTTAAGTAACAGCATAATGACCAAAGGAATGGTTATGATGTCACTAAAATGAGCCATATATAATCAACCTAGTGTATTGTTGGGAGCAGACAAGACAAGGAGATGGGAGAAAAGAGAGGGGGGGAAAAGTGCTTGGAGTTAAATATCAATGTTTATTATCTACCCGCTCGGAGGTGCTACTTTAAAGGTAACTGATCTGTTCCCTTGAAGTTCTTTGCCCTTTTGCCTTCTGTTGCTGATGTATTAGAAGTTTAATTTTCATAGCAGAAGTATTCCCCCACACTCCCTTTGGTTTCCACTAGACTGTCTGATCTGTTTCACTGACATAGCACAATGGAGATGCTGCTAAGAGATATTAAAGTCAGGAATTATCAGCTCGGTAGCGTAATATTATTTCAATCTCATCCCCAATAGATTGTCTGCATAGTGACATGGTGCCAAGGTGAAATGAATGAATGAACCCGAGGAGGTTCATTGCATGATGAGCACAGGAAATGAAATAAACAAAGGGCAGAGAAATCCAATGTTAAGGAGGAACAGGGACATGGGATTTTGAAGGGTTGCCTTCACTGTCCTGCTAGAAATTGACTTACTAGTGGCATAGGGTTAGATTTGTGTCTAGAGGGCACACGGCAGGAGTTTAAATTCTTCTTGAATAGTGGAAATGGTCTGCTCTAGTTATGTGGATGCATTAATGAGAGAAAAAGTAATAGCCCTGTTCCTGCTGTAAACTATTACTTGAAAGATCTGAATTTGGTTCACCGGAAACAAAACACAGTGAAACCCTAGACACAACTCTCCAAATACTTCAGGATTGTACCAAATAGCAAATCACCAATGTTTGAAGGTGGGATATTATTGAATGTCCTAAGTAGGTACGTGGAAGGAAAAAGTGGGTTTGTGCCACAATCTTTCTTCATTCCTTAAACAATTAATGTAACCCATTTTTCCCTTTTTCCTTGTTTCACTATCTGTCCCTTGGGGTTGGACCCCAGTTCCTTCCCTAGTGAGACTGTGATATTTCTCAACATGTGCCAGACATTTCTGAACATTATAGGGGAATAGGTCCTCATGCACATAGGCAGGGTCTGACTGAACCATGGGAACAGACCCCCAGAGAGGGACAGTTGTTGGTGAGGCACAGGCTAATCAGCTCAGCTGAAGAGTGGTCATGATAATTTTGTTATCTCAACCTGTTCACTGAAGAAATTATATAGTACTGCCATGGAGATCCCTAAGCAGCTCTGACTTAATCTAAAATTATAAATCTGGCTTCAAGGGGAAGAAACGCAGTCTGTGTCTCTCCTTCAACTTTTGAACTTAGCTGATTTTGGGTGAATTAAGCAGTGGAAGTAAAAAGACTCAGATACATTCTGCTTTAATATGAATTTTGGAAAAAGGTAAAATGGTGAGGAAAAGGCACTACCACTGCTTCCACTGAAGAAAGAGCTAATTGATGTTGTCCTTTATTAGACATCAGAGAATCCAGTCACAAGCAAGCCATTAGCAAACAGTCCTCATGAATTTCACAAAGTCTGAAATGACTTTTTCCTATTTAGGAGCTAGGTTAAAATATTGAGGAAACACCTTCGAGCTCTGTCTATCAGTTAACTGAAGTATACTGCTGAAAATTAACAGCTTTAACAATCAACCTTTTGCTAATGACCAGCGTAGAGAACTGATTTTATGATCCTCTAGGCAGCACCTCCAAACCGGCTTTGCATATGTACTTGGTTGTGCATTGTGATGGATTTAGGCTGAATTCTCACTTCAAAATATTTCCAACTTTCCCTCTGCCTGTCCCACACTTTGTGCCTCTCAGCACAATTCTTACAGCCCATTAGAGAGAGTTGTCCATGGTTCGGATTGCTGCACTCAGCCAAGATGGATGCGAGTTCCATTCCCCTTGTTTTCACAGTCCACTCTGTGCACCTGCTGTCCTCAGTTGGAAACACTCATCTATCTGCACATCCTAGACTTGCTGCTTCAACTGAAATCTGGCAGCAGTAACACGTTAAAGATGCATCTAGTGGAACCTGCACCCAGAGAAATGCCAGTTGGTGCTTCATCCACTGCAGACAGGAAATCAGCCAGGAAAGGACTCACTTACCTGATTAGGATTTGATGAGCTGCTCTACAAGCTTCAGACAAGAATGCCTTAATCTTGTAACTCATCCAAAACAAAGTAAACAAACACAGAAAGTGTTCAACTCCACACACACCTTTGCATCAACATGGGTTCTCTTCAGAAAATTCAGATTAATATTTTCATTGTGTCATAGTTGTACAGCCAGTGAATATCTCAGACTGCTCCCCAAGCCCCATGAAAAATTAGTAGCTATTTCACTTCCATTTTATCATTGGAGATGAAGCAGAGACAGAAGCAAAGCTACTTGTGCTCTGTCACATGAGGGTGATAGTCCTGAGTCACAAACACCTCAGGCTGTAAAAGGAACAGGTAGATGTAAAATTTTCTTTTGTCCTACAGCAACTTCCTTCAGCTGCTTTCAAATTTAACATGTTTAGACAAAATATCAGCAGAAAATAGCTACAGGATCTATCAGAATTATCTGTGGGACACCACAGTCCCATATCCCCTTCCTGGTCCTCTCTTCATCTATTTCTACAGCAGCTCAGTTTTGTTTCCAAGAGCCATGTGTTGCCCGCAATGAAAAAGTTCTACCTAATGACGGATTTTTGAGGATTTAACATGTTTTAATTAAAGTAATGTTAAGATCTCTCATATTTACTGTCTACAAGGAGAAGGGTGGAGTAGGTAAATCCACTCACATGAAAGAGATTGAGTGCTGCCCAGGGCTCTTTGCATTTGTCTACCTGCTTCGTTTGCTGAAGAAAGATTTGGATCTTTGCCTTCAATCTCCCAAAATGAGTCCCCAATGACAGAACTTTCATGCCTGTACCCCCTTTCCCTACAAATGTTTTATTATTTATAAAAGATGAAACTGTTCCAACTGTAAGGACTGACAGGTTAAGGTACATAGGATGTTAAAGCCTCAGGCAAAAGTTTCTGTCTTGTCTGCTCTCCAGGATTGAACCCAGAGATCTCATGTGAGTACCTTAACTGTCTGTCTATTCAAGGTCTCCCTGACTGCCTTCCATTTATTCTGGAATGAATAAAAGCAAACCAGACATCAGATACCAAAAATGAAAATCCCAGGGGATTTAAAATACAAAACGATACCTGACTGATTTTAGACATTTCTTCTCTGTGCTGTTGGGGGTGGGGGGGTGGCAGGAGGGGTAGAAGGAGGAACTGTTTGTTTTTTAATCAATCCTATTGACAGAAAATTAAACCTGTTGCTGAATTCTGTAGTAAAGACTTTAAAATGCATGCACGTATTTTTCCTTACAGAATACACACTGGCTTCAATAATTTATCTCTCTAGAATTATTTTTATTCATGTTAAACTCTTCAGAGTTTGAAAGGACTTCTTCTTAAATCAAATGGTGTAAACTCTTTTAAGTTTTATAGATATTTTCCGTACAGTTAAAGGACAAATTTCAGGGGTTTAAACCTCTCAGGTCTGTGGAGACGTGCCAATGGCAGATATTTTTGTGCTACTAGAGCCAGTCCAAAATAAGAAGGACTAGAATAAGGCTCTGTTACTGTGTTCATTTTTGTTGCCTGCTGCATTATTGATGCAGGAATGGAAAAGAGTAAGAAGCAGTGAGTTAAACAGGGACATATCAGTTGGTCCTGGTCTCTTGCAGCCTGTCCTTCTCTAGGACTTTCAGCATCAGTCACATACTTTCAAGGAGTTTTAGGTTTTAGAGATCTATTCAAGGACACCCTACCACTGGATAATTAAAAAAAAAAAAGCCACCACTATTCAGCACTTTTAGTAGACTTCTGGAGTCACAGTACTTCTACGAAGTCATTGGATAAATCAGATTATGTTTCATCTTGCAGACGAAGCAAATACATATTTTCATGCTGACAAAACCAGTTACAATTGGTGATCTGCTGGTGCCTGAAGTAACACCACTCCAGACTGAGAAATCCTCTTGGGCTTGGGAACCTCAGAGGAGAAAAAGATTGCAAATACCTTGACCTTGAACTCAGTAAAGTGAGATTAGGTTCAAATAATTGGCTTGGGAAACTGAGGAACATTGCTTAGGACTGTACAGAAACATGGGAGATTCCCACATTTCACAGGGCTCAAAGAATTGAATTTCGGTTCATATTTGAAAGAAAATATCAGAGAAAAAACAAGCAAACACACAAAACCCAGAAACCTCTCAAAAGCTACTTCTCAAAAAAAACTTTGTTGGCAAGGTGAGTAGGACATTGGTAAGCTGGATGGGGGTGGTTTGCAGAAGAGTCTGCTGCCAGTTGTTGATTGTCTGATGGAGCTGATGGGAACATTGGCTCAGCCTCTGCCCTCGTTGTGTTTATTAGCATTCACACCATTCACTGGCCACCCCCTTGCACCAAAGACATTTTCTGAGGTTGCTAATTTTCATGAAAGCAAGTGGGGTCACTTTCCACCTTTTTTCCTCATCTCGACAAGGCTTATCCCCTAGAGAGCTGAGAAGAAAGGCGCTTTCTTGTTGTCATCTGTGCAATTATCAGCTTTGAACACGATGGCAATTTGTTGTTGTTGTTGATTTCCTTTGTTATGCAAATGTACTAGTTCATTCTCTGAGTGCTTTTTTTCCCCCACGCAGCATAAAAAGGAATATTACACATTTAATTTCATGTTATCATTTGTTTCCCTCTGAGATTTCCTCCAGCCATTTTTTGGTCTTCTTCAGGCTAGTGGGAGCTAAGCAGAGGCATTTTGAATTCTGACTTTGTCACTTCTATTTACTTTTTATCATAAAGGGGTATTGTCAATAGGTCTTATGTGGCACCTATAAAACCCATTTAGGAATTTAAATCTCCACTAAAACACAGAATTTATGCTTCCTTTTATGATTTATTAGTAGAAGCCTAAATTCTGCTTTTAATAGTCTACCCATTTATATTCAAAGCAATCAGCTTACATGCTGCACGAGCCTTAAAGTTGTTAGTGCACAACTAAAGAGAATAAAAGCAGGAGGATGTAGACAGAGGCCTAAGCCAGGAAGTTCAGAATAGAATTCAAATTAGGACTTCTCCAGGGCTTTAAGATGTTGTATCTCTCTGACACTTATTATGATTCAACTCCTCTATGCATCCTGTATTTCACCCTTTGGGAAGAAAAACAATATTTGAAATCAAGAAGCAGGAATATATTTTTTCTTATTTTTTCTTTTTTATTTTTTAAATCACATAATCAAACCTCAACTGGTTCATTCACAAGTATAAATCACTCAAGAAGTTGAGCACTTCTCTGACTCGATTGTTCAAAATTTACCAGTCCTGTACAGCCAAGGTGGTAAGTGATCAAAACCAGACTTTTTCATGCTAACTGTTCTTATTCATTTTCAGACAAATTTGATGGTTGTAATATGTATTTTTTTTTAATCAAAGTGAGTAATAACACTTGTCGGTAATAATGCTTAGACTAAATGAAAGAGACTGATGAGTACTTAGGTGTTTTCAAGTTTTTTGATTAATCGAATTTCTTTCCTCTGAATTTTGAGGAAGAGTAAGTGAAACAGGACAAAGCTCTTACCTCTTCTGGCCAATTACTGGTAATTTGTACATATCAATAACTGCAGATTCATATCTCTTGATTTACATATTTGGAAGGCTATTCATTGGATGTAAGTTTAATTTGTCTTTCTTTTGATCTCACTGGCATAAATCTAAAAGTCTTCAGATAAATGAATGACTCTGGAGTATTGCTATCATAACAAAAATTATAATGTGTCTAAGACATGCATAAAATAACCCATACCTCTTAAGGGTTAAAGTATTAACCCAATTTTTTCCTACAACCTGACATCTCTTGCTCTCATGTTATCGTCATTGCATGCAGAGGCAATCTCAGAAATCGTACATCAAAAATGAGACTCAGAAGTTATCTATTTATGACAAAATATCTTCTGCTGATGAACTCTGTTGCAAATGATTTTATGCCTGGTGGGTTTTAAGGGAGTTCTCAGAGATCATTATTGAGGTTCTGAGGAATGAATATGAGAGAGGATGCATCAAAACGTGGCCAGTTTAAAAATATCTTCTACTGTAACTATTAGTGCTGTCTATTGATGAGCATTGTAGTGTGCATAGCAAGTTTTATCTTCGCTGTAGATTTAGCAACATGCTATGCTGGAGCTGAAATAGGTTTCTTGATGCAACTGTGGTTCATCCAGTCAGCATACATAACAGTCTGGTCTGCCTCCCAGCCTGAAGTATGAAAAGAAGAAGCATGTATCAAGATTGTCCCCTAAGTTCCTTTCAAACTGTCTGTATTTCAGGCTGTTCAAAAAAAAAATATTCATAAACTGCATGTGGAATACCATGCACAATACCTTTTGCTATTGAATTGCACAATATTATTTGTGTTTTGTTATTAAGAGTGAGCATCAAGGTCTATAGTGAAACTAACATTGTTCTATTTAAGGCCTTTTATGCCTTTATTTAGGGTGAATTTGGTTAAGCTTTTTTTTTTTTTTCCTATCTTCTCAGGAAGAAATGTAGAAGTCAGCATTTTATATATGTATTTTCATACAGAACATCTAGCGAATGTGGACCACAAGAGGCTTTCATGTATTCTCCTTCCTTAGGTGTGGGGATGGTGTATGAGGTGAATGAGGCTTACATTTCCAGAGAGACAGATGCAAGGCACAGAGGGAGCATGGTGACCAGTCTAAATCCTTAAGGGCAGCCCAAAATTAAGTTTCCTCTTAAAGAAAAGGGTAATGAATCTACCTGCAGTTTGGCTAGCACAAGCTCAGAGCATTTCTTTAATGGATCCTAACTTACTGTGTCCATTGCTCTGTAGATCCCAGCCAGGCTCTTTTCCACACCCGCAATGGAATGAGTAGGTGGTTCACTCCTTCCAGGTCTCACAATGCCTTAGATGAGGTTAGAATTTTACCCGTTTCTCACTCCCAGTCACGTGCTGGGTACCAAAAATAGGTCATATTCTTCTACCTTCCTTTTAGAAAGAAGACTTTTCTCATGGTATAATCAGGCCTTCTCTGGTCCTCTGCTTTGGAATCTCTGCTTTGGATCTGTACACTCACTCTTCAAATTATGAGTGTTATGATAAAATGTCTTCACAAAGGACAAACTATTTCCATAGCATCAGTCACTATCATTTAGATGTCGGTGCCCTTGCTGACTAGGTTTATAAAAATGACATCTACATCCCAAACCCTTGGAGTAGAAGAAGCAGCTGCCTCTGTGAAGAACCTTTTTTTTTTTTCTTTTTATATTATGCTCATAGTGATAAAAAAAGCCTCTTTTGAAATATTCATGCTACTGGCCCACCTGGGGTATAAAATATCCAGAAGGTAAATAGTGAGCTAAGGTTTCATGAAATATATCCCTGGACAGAATGGATCACATTGACTGCTTCCAAAGTCCCAGAAAAATAAGTCCCTTAAACTTACTCCTGTCTCGGGTAATGATGTGTTTGTGGGAACAGGTGACTTCAGTCAGCGTTGCAGGAGATTATAGATCTTCGGAGTTATAATATTTTAGGGGTGTATAACCATGAAACATTTTATATATAGACCATAGTCAGTCCTCGCTAAGCATGTGTTTTAGCATGCTGCTGAGCATGCCTGGTATTCCATAGTTTTCACTATATCTACTGAGCTTGGAGTAAAATCTTGGTCAGTCATTGCTTACATGGCTTTTTTTCAGAACTGGCACAGGTAGGGCCTGCCATAGAACAGGCTATGGACAATACACCTGTTATCAAACTAGTACACAGACATAAGAAAAATAAGAAATGTCCAATTTTTCGTCAGTTCTATCTGCAAATTATTCCTTTTGTAGTCCTACAGCTCATCATGTTGGTCTCCATTTTACAGACATACTGTCTGTGAATGACTAGTCCTTTTATAAATCATCCAATAATGTCCTTCCACACAATCTCCTGTGGTAACAAATTCCAGAGGTTTACTACTTGCTGTATAAAGAAGCTTCTCCTTTTGTCAGTTTTAAACAAACCAAACACTACTATCCTTATTTCCTTACTTCTTTCATTGCATGATATGTTGAACATTTCCGCATTCGCCCAGTGCTTTCACCTTTTGTAATTCTTTATAGTATCACACCTAAGATTCCTGAATTGTCTCAGTCTTTCAATTTCCCTTCAAGAGGCAGCCACCCCATCACCCTGATCATAACACCTGCCCTTCATTTCACCTTCTGCAGCTTCAGTATGTCTGTCTTGGGGTGTGTAAGCCAGAAAAGTGCACATATATGCTCAAGATGTGGGTGCACAACAACTTTTAGATACAAAGTATGTATCCTATCTTGCAATCCACACCTTCATGATGGTGCCCAGAATCTCACTGGCTTTTTCAGTGGCAACTGCACATTGAGTCAAAGATTTCAAACACCTGGCAACATGAAACCAAGATTTCATGTTCAGCATTATGAGCCTTCAATGATTATTTAGGTTTGGTTGGGGGTTTTTTTCTTACTTGCATTAGTTTATATTTATCCACATTGGAGTTTATTTGTCAATCATTTGTACATTTTTACGATATCTGTCTGCAGCTTCTTGTCAACAGAAAAGTGGTTATCATGTCTACAAGAGTTGGATATTCCTCTGTTTATTTTTTCTCCAGGTCATGAGCAAAGATGTTGAATAAAATTGCTTCCAGGACCAATCCCAATTGACTTGTCTCTTAAAAGTCTCTTTAATATTCCTTGCCTTTCATCCATGCATTTACAGTCCCCCTGCTAGAACTTCAGCTGATTATTGAGGTCGGTTTTCCCTTTGCAGAAGCCATGCTGCCCAACAGGAAATATAGTTCATGTACTGTATGATTTTATTGTTTATTATAGACTTTGTCATCTTTCAAACCATGGAAGTCAGACTCACCAGTCTGTAGTTCCCAAGATTTTCCCTAGAGTCCTATACACTTTGAGTGAGGTCAGTCTTTGATTAGAAGTTATAGCCTGTCAGTATTGGTTTTGATAGCTAGGTTAGGAATCTCCTCCCATGGACTTTCTTGCACAGTTAGCCCCCGAAACAGAGCGAGAAAAATGTGCTTCAGTTTGAAAAAACTGACATTTTACTCTTCCCCAATTTTTTTTTTTTTGAATGAGTGGAATTTAAAAGCTAACGCAGATTTTATCAATAAAATAGAGCAAAACCAAAGTAGCTTCATGCCATGCAAAAGGTAGGGGGAGGGACACAACAGAAAATATACAAAAAGTCCCTTTTCACACTATAGTAGAACATCGTGTAAGAATTTGCTCATGGGTGTTTTTTTTTTGTTTGTTTGGGGTTTTTTTTATAAGGATGCCATTCCTTATTCTGTTTCTGCTTTAGAAATAGCATATCTAGGACTTTCAGACTCTTAACACAAATACCATCTCTGTAATAAGAAGATGTGAAATATGAAGGAGTCTTTTCAACTGATTACTACTACAGGAATGAAGAGCTAGGACAGTCCAGCAAAACAGAGATATACCAGCTCTTTGTTAAGGGTCTCATTTTGCTGATTCAAATGTCTCTGTAGTCAAGGTTGTTTGAACAGAATCAGTTACTTGTAATGAGCAATATAGTGATTCTCTTGTCTTTTTTTCCTGTTTTTTTTTTCTCTTGTCTTCACATTAATTTCTGCAAAATAGCACATCTGATTTTGTAATGCGCTAAGCAACTGTTTATGAATTACACCAAATTTTACTGCTCCTCAGTTGACTTTTAAAGACATGGCAACTCCAATATTATCAAAGGTTCTCCTCACAATAAAGTCTCCAGTAATTCTTCACCAGTTTCATAAAAGTTTCAGTACCAAATTACTCCATGAATACTTGAGTAAGTAATAATTTCTACCAAATTCTTGGAGTTGTTTCTAGAACATTATAGATCCATGGCAATGAAATCTAAATTGCCCACAACGGTAAACTGATAACTGCTGCACGCATCTACATTCTTTTTATAAGTTTTTTCTTCCTAATTCATCTTTTTAATGTATGATTTTGAAAGTGTTGTACAACTAGCAAGAAATGGTGCATATATCTTTGGACTTGAATAGAAGTAAAGGGATATAGGAGGTTCAAGAAGAGTAATGATGAAATAGGAACTACTTTATTTATCAACTATTAAAAAAAATTATATTTATTATTTCTTTTGGTTTTCCTGACACCTTTGTCCTGTCTAAGGCAGCTGTTTAGGGTCTCTTCTTTTCTTAGACCCTCTCTGCCCATCTGTCACTCGGTGTATGTCTTTTCCAGACAGCACATCCTGTTTCTAAATCTCTCTCTGTCCTGCCCTCAGCCCACTGCCATGACATTTCCATATGTATGAGGGACACAACTCTATTCCTATAGTTTCTCTCTTTCTTGTGTGTTTTGAGAATCTGGACTGGGAACTTTATTCTTTGCTGAGGGACTTCAAGCACTGTGAAATGTTTATATATGAGCCAAGACTCTTACACTCAAATACTTGAGAAATGTGTATGTGAAGAAAGATGGGAGAAAATCCAGTATGGTCGCAGACCAGAAAGAAAATGTCATCATATGTCAAAATATCTCCACATGTCCTTTATTCATGTTGAGGTCAGTAGAGATAATGGATATTTTATATCTAAGTTTCTGTGAGATTCAGGTCCAAGTTGCAAGTTCCATCTGAAGCAGGTGGACAATCCACATGGAACAGGTTGTACATATAGGAACTATTTCATCACATAACAATGACCATCAATGACAACAGTCACAGATGACTTTCTTCTCTCTCCATCAGGTATCTCTATCCTGAGTAAAACGAGTTCTCTCCTCAAAGGCAAAGTGTGAGATATGTTACTTATAGACAGAACTGTCTTGCACCTTTGGATTTCCTGTTTAAGCTGGAAGGAAACATTGCCAGCAACCCCAGCAACTTATGCTAGTAATTTTTCAGAGCCACCCACTTTCAAACATTACACTTTCTTTCTGATGTTCCTAATATTGAAATTCTTCCCTATGACAAAGCGAAGGGGTAAAAGAACCAGGCATTCTGATTATCTCCAGCAGTATGACGACCTATTCGTTGACATTGAGGATCAAAGCAATATGCTCTGGGCTGCAGAATCTTCCCAAACACCAACAGCCATTCATCATCTGTCCTGTAGCAGAAGCACTGGCATGAATCTCCACAGCTGGCTGAACGTGGTGGTGTACTCAGTTCTGCTGGGTCTTAAATTGGTTTTCAACACATCTTTGTGAATCATGGGAAAGTGTAGAATCAAAAGTTTCTGTTGAAAACACCAAGGTGAAGAAACTACATAATTTTTGTTTCTATATTGGAGGACTAAATTCAGCAGAGACCCAAGTATTATAAATTACAGCCTGAGACATGTTTGGACAGAGTTTACCTTACCTTCCTCATGCCCTCTTCCTTTTCTGGGACTAAAAGGGCCTTGGTAACCAAGATCAGTACCTGTGCTGCTGTAGGCAGAAATTAAAATCCTATGAAGCTGCCACAGTGAAAGACATTTGTCAGTGAAAATACAGTATAAGAATACAGTTTTTTGCTGTTCCTGGACACATAACCCACCCAGCTGTCATAGGAGTAACCAATGCAACAAAGAGAAATTCATCTCCCTCAGCATAAGCTGAATAATGAGAGAGCAAATTCCTGTGAATTCTTTATATCAAGAGTTAGGTACGACCTGTCAGAGCTCAGATGGTGCTTTCAGTGCAGCTGAGTTCACATGGCTTTTCAGTGCTAAGACACTTCCTAGACTATGACAGGAACTTCCACCATCACAGCCCAGCTTCAGATATTCCCTGCAGATGTCTGTCAACTCCCTCTATGGCCATGCATGCTCTACTTAAGACCTTTGCAGTGGTGACAGTGCTGATGACCATTTTGACCTTTCTTAAGTCGTTCATTCCTCCTTTCAGAGTTCCTTCTTCCTCCTTTTCTGTAGTGGTTGCTCTTTTGGTTTAATTATATTAATATTGTGCAGTGCATTGATTGCCTAGAGATGAGTTCTTTAGAGAACAGTACAAGAACAAGAGTTTGCAGCAAATCCTTTGTTGTAGAAATAGATACAAAATTCCAAACTTTGCCCGAGGAACTGTCAATGTGACAATTTTCACTTCCCCTATATCTCAGGAAGAAGCTGCATCTTTTTGATGCAGCTGGTGGCTAGAGGAACTGTGATCTTTGTGCACATTTTCTCTACCAAATACATGATTAAGGCAGTCCTTACAGCAGTTTAAAAGTCAATGTGGCTTAAAAGCACTGCAGTGAGGGAGGTGATCAGGAAGTGACCGTAGTGGACACTTCGTAAACTCCTGTCTGACTTGTCAAAATGCAAGAGAAGGAATGAGATGCAATTATGTCTGAGCCTTGACTGATATAAAATGAGAAGATAGTAACACCTCCAAGCTATTTCAATTGCTTGAGTTTTTACCACTGGGATGGAGACCCTTTTAGGGTGAAATTTCTGAGGAGATTTTCAGCATTTTAAAATCCTCATCAAGCTGAAAGTAATATGAAAGCAGTGAATTCCTTTAGTGCTTGGATTCAAAGTATTGACAAAAGGCAAAAAATCCCTAATATCTACCTGTAGTTTAAGGCAAGAGGATGGGTGAAATCATCACTGGTAAAGGGGTCACTAGTAAAGACCTGAATATGAAAGTGCTTGTTGTGAGTTGAAGCAAAGACCTTAATGGATGGTCTTTAATCTAAGACTTTTTCTTCTTTTTTATCCAACTCTAGATCTCCCTGCTCTACTCCCCTACTCACTGCTTGAAATTTCTGGTCGGAAACCACTTCCCTGGTTGCAGCAATGTCATACCAGCACAGCAGAGAAAAAAGGATGAGAGGACAGAAATAATAGAGGCAGACAATTTCTACCCCCTTTCTTCCCTCACCTCAATATTCCTAGAAGTATTTGTTTGGGCCCAGCAATAATTACACTAGGGCTAATATAACACAGACTCTGAGAAGTCAAAAGAATGTCATCCTTTTGCAGACTAAAACCACAGTGATACTGCACAACACATGTAGGTTTTTTAGGAGTTCAGGTCTTCTCTTCAGCTATTAATTTTTCATGGGAAATGCAGAAGTACAGAAAGCCTCTCCAAGTGGGGTGTGTCACAGAAAACAGGGAATCTCAGGCTTTTCTGACTCATATCCTACTCCTGTGCAAAGGAGACAGTATACGATAAAAGTATAATGATGGACAAGTTGGATTGGGGTACAAGAGATGAGGAGTGGAACAAAACCTTCTGGTAATTTGAGGAAACATTGCAAGTCTTTACATAGTAAAGTGCGCATTTACTTCACTGACTATACCAGGTGTCTCCCAACATTAGAATTTTAGATGTTCAGAGCAGACCAGACACTTTCAAGGCTTAAAAGAATCTTCTTCATGTAGCAAAAAACTGTATGACAACTTAAAGCATTCTCGTGCACCCTGAAAGTGCCACAATGCTTTCTGACAGCTGACAAACTAAAAAGGACGAGGCTGTCAAATGCAAAGAATGGGTCCCCTCCTTTTGGCTTCTGTCCCTCTGGTCTATTCAATTAGGATTGATCAAGCTGTGTCAAAGGTCCCTCCTCTGTTTCAGTGGCCACCAAGAGCTTTCATGATGACTAATGATAGGCTATCCTTAAAAAGAAAAGGAGAAAAAATAGAAAGGATAATACAAGCATTTCTTTTTTTTTTTTTCCTTCTTTGTTCTATCCTTATGTTCCAATTAGGCACATTACCTTTACGGTGCACTAAATGAATTTATTATAATTGTCATTGTTCAATGATACACAAGGCCCTTCTGCCTTCCAGCATTTGCTCTCAAGCAGAAACCACCACTTACTCAACCAAAACAAGGTTTAATCATAAATGGTGAAAGACAAGGTGGAAAATAAATGTTTCTCTTCCTCTGAAAAACATCTAAAATATTTAAATTCAGATACAGATAGCAAAGGGAAACTGGGTAACACTGCTGATAAGAAACTTATATATTTTTTGGGTATCATGCATAAGTTTAAGAAATTATGCTGAACTGTTCTATTTCTGATACTAGAATTGAGGAAATGACCCAATAATCCTCTGACAATTCCCATACCTGTTCATTTTTCTCCTAAGTTTTTTTCTGGACTCTTTGCCTGTTCAATACTAATATTCAAGTACAATTTACACTTGAAGGTATATGTCAAACTTTTCTTTGGGAGCACATGTTAAGTTGTTGGTCCATGGCAGCCATTTCAAGATTCTTTTTGTCTGTCAATCCTAAAATTGGGTGTGATTATTAACAGGTATTTCCCAAGTCTTAAATTAGACCAGCACCAATAAGACATAATGATCTAAACCAAACAGTTTAGATGAAGGTGACGGAATGACACCACGGACAGAATATAAATTAATGATGGTAATTCTTATTATTGCAATAGCAATATAAAACCTGTATCTATCTTGTTATCCTAGAAACTAGACAAGGACTGCCAAAGGCTCCCATCAAACATGAGTTATATACAGGATATAGGCCTCTATCTAGTTAAAAATCCTTTATTAATTTCTAAGGGTTAATTTTCTCTTAAAGCTAAAATATATAAAAGAAAGGAATGGGGAGATCCTAAGAGACTTGAAAAGCAAATAATGCCTGAGAACCTAAATCTGTTAGAGTAACACAGGTCTAGGGATTTTCCTTTCAAGTTCACACAGAACTTCCTGATCTTCACAGTCCTATTCATGTCTAGTATAAAAATCTTTGGAAATTTCTACTTTATCTTAAGAACAAATTATTTGCCTTGGCATCTGATTGAGCTCCAATCACAACATGCCAGAAGTTGATCATGGCTAAATATCACTGTTCTCAAGATGCCTGATCCAGTGTTTCCCACACATAAAACTTTTCCTTAAGAGTGAACATACCAGTGAATTTCCTAATGTGGTCATGTTAAAACATTAGTGACAGAATTGTTGTGAAATTCAATCTGTTTCTTTTCTTTACACAGAGGTTTATGGCATTTACTGTTGTTTGAGTTTTTCCTACTCTGACCTAAAAGAAGAATCATTCATTTATTGCCAGAAAGTTTTATCAGATTTACCAACCTTTCTGAAATACTTAATAGCTTTCCAAAAGGACAGAAATTGAGGGACTTCTCCTTCCAGTAAAACTCAATGGCCACCCACTTTATGTCTTTCCTTGAAGCCATTGAAAATATACCCTTGATTAAAAAAAATCCACTGTCAGAAACACAAATGAAATATAAATATTGAGGTTGTGCGGTATTCTGATTCCGTAATAACACAACACTACATTTATCCTGGGCCTTTGTACTGAAGGATCCTAAACTATGATGCAAATACTGTAACATTAGCACTCACAGCCTTGAAGCATCAACTATTATAATTGTTCAGTCCATGACGAAGTGAGGCAGACACAGACTGAATTAATCCAGGTTCACAGACAGTCAGGAAGGGTCCTTACAATTTTGATAATCAAAGGCTACAGGGATCACATGCAGAGATGCCCTGAAAAGGTTAGGTGAAATGAGAACTACCTAATTACTTAGGCAGATCATCACTTTAATCACTTATTGTATGTTTTACTGAACCCCAGAAGCCATAAGAACCAACATTGGCAAGGAGATGCCATAACTGTACATACCAAAGACCAAAGTCTCACAGAGCTTGCCGTCTAAATCACTTGCTACTGATTCTGAAATGTAGCTCACTGGCATTAAAATGAAATCATAAATTCCAAGCTAATAAGATTTTCTGCCATTATTGACATTAACTCCTCATGGAAACAGAACTGCCAGCCCCTTCAGCAGGAGCTGAGGAGGTGGTGTTGCAAGACAAGCAGGTTTTGGGACCAGCGAAAAGTCATGGAGCAAGGGAGAAGAGGAGGAGGAGAAGATGGTGTCAGGGAGGTCCATCTTAAAAAGAAAAAACTGGGGAACAACATGTCCAAATGCACAGATGAGGTGTGGGAGGGGAAGCAAAGACAGAGGGGAAGGAGTTGAGCCCAACTACATGATCACAAACAATATTTTTGCCACTGAAGAAGTCACCACTATCCTGGTGAGACACAGCAGACAGCCAGCCATACTATTATCACACAGCAGTAAAAGGTCCGAGCTGAAGGCACATGTACAACCCTGTGATGGTGACTCGATACATAATGCACTGACTTCTTGGCTCATGACCTTGTGGCCAGCCCTCAGAAGAAAGAAAATATGCAGTAATAAAAGACTCTTCAATCTAAGCGAGCAAACATNAAAAAAAAAAAAAAAAAAAAAAAAAAAAAAAAAGACCAGAAGTTGAAATTAGATAAATGGATTTTTTCTTTTTTAAGCAGTGAATATAATTACCTATTAAAAAACAAGTGATGTATTTTATAATGCTGTCTTCAAAAAGATTACAGAGGTCTTTCAGGAGACAAATTTCAACTTAAAAAGTCATTGGACTTAATAAAGAGCTAATAAGGAAAATCAGTGGCCAGTTATATGTAGAGGGTCAGACAAAAACAGTGATGGAGGACTGCTGGCATTGGTGTTATTCCTGGCACTGATGGAGGCCTGGAATAACACCAGCTGGTCTGTGCTGCCATTTTTTTAAGCAAATTTGGCAAGAAGCACCTGAAAAATTTTCATTTGTAGTTGAGGGATCTAGAGGTCTTCAGAGGCAAATGCATTTCTGAATTAACAATTTACTTTCTGGAAACACAACTACACTGTTCTGGTCAGGGTCCTTTTAGAAGGGTGTGGGAAGAGCATCAGGCTTTATCAAGAGACCAACATTTGTAAAACATATGTCCACACAAATTGGCAATTATAGCAGAGACATCCTATCTGATGGTTTAAGTTACGCTTATGTCTCTGTTACATGGTTGTCTAGAAAGATTGATTTCTAGCTACAGCCGGTATTGTGGACTAACTCTAGGGTTCACTTTGCCTAAATAAACAAGTAAATAAATAAATAAACACTGCTTGCTTACTTCTCGTGGCAGCTAAAACTTGTTGGCTAGGCTTAGCTTTCCATTTCTGTATGTCACGGACCTGCCTTCTTAATAATGTCAAATGCCCCTAAAATATACATCACAAAACTGTAGATCTGTTAAGATTTCTAATCTTTACTGGTGAGAATCAACTTTTCATTGCACACAGAGAAACCAATTCCCATCTCCTCTCCCTCCAGAAATTAGACTGTACAGTGGAAAGGCTCCAAGTCACTGCTGTTTAATGGCAAGTGGCTTGGGGCATCAGCAGTACTAGTTCTAAAATCATTAAGTGAGCTGCCACCAATACATCTTTCACAGTCAAGCTACAGATAAATGGATGGCAAGATTTTCAAAGATGGAATTCAAAGTTACCGATGAGTTCTATCCTCATCCTTTGATTTTTTGAAAAATAATATTATTTAATATTATTTTCTTCAAGTGTAATGTATTTTTTTTCAGGTGGAAAATACAGGACTGTGATAGGAGAAAGCAAGGAATATTTTTCCCTCTCTAAAAAATCCAACTTCTGTCCCTACTTCCCTTTCCCCAAGACCAAATTCCATTAGTAGTTTCTTTTGATAGGAAGGAGTAAGATTTGTAAAAGCTTCTGAGATGAGGAGGAAGGAGACCTGAAAGAAAGAAAAATGATGCATGTTTTTGTTGAGGGGAGAGCAGCATGGCAGAGATATTTGTGGCTCCCACAATATTGATCCTGAGACAAAGGCACCCCTCAGAATTCCCAGGTTACAAATGAACATGTCTTCCCCCATCCTCATGCCCTATTAATCGAAATAAGCTCTCTCCTTGAATCACAGCTTTGCTTCTGTTGCAGGTCAGAAAAAAACATTGACTGAGGGTTGGGAAAACATCATTTCCAGGGAAAGTGTGGCATGCAGTCACCTCTCCTCAGCTGCTGTGGATCACAGTCCAAGTGAGAAAGATAAGCAGATTTTTGAATGGGTGGCACATGAACTGACAAGTCCCCATATCTCTGATAGCATGGCTTGATGACAATGGCTGTTAAAGGCTTTTCATGCAAATTGTGAAATCACATAAAAGGTGTCTCCTCCCTGGAAGAAGTTGTTCCCTACAATGTACACAGCAGATTGAAAGGGTAAGATTCAGGGAAGGCATTGCTGTAGGTGCTTGTCCTATCTTCCTATGGAACTAAGCTAGGTTTTCTGCTTACTAAAGAGGCCAGGAAAGATATATAAAAACAATTACCTGTATTTCTAAGATATAATCAACTTTAGGATGGAATAAATGTTCTTCAGTGAAAGTACAGATCACTATTTATTGATTGGAATAGCCTTATATGACTAGCTTAAAGGTTAGGCTTAAAATCTGAATACCTTAGATGAGACACTCTTCCCTGTCTTCTCTGAATCTTTTAAGCCAGGAACCCAGCCTCTTCAGCTTGTTTAATCCCCAGGGGGTTCATAGGAAGACAGTCATTGGTGATTTTATGGAAAAAAATAGCTGTACCTTCAGCATTTTGTTACTCAATAAGAGTATTTCATGGCCAAACATATGGGTGAAACTGTGCTATGCATGAGTCACAGTCATGGAAGATAAATATCTGAGACTGTCAACAGAGTGGTCATTTCATGTCCTTACAGATATTAACTCCCACCACAGGTAAAGTCATTGCCTGTATAGAAACACTGTTTATTGGCAGGAAGCACGTGGAAAATCTGAGCCATTTTACAGACTCCTGACATATGTAGGGGCCATTAGGGATAGCAGAGTTATAATAGATGATGCTTCTCCAGCACAAGACATTTTTTATACCATGCACTGCATATCACAGGTTCTCAGCATCACCCAGAAATCTTTGATGGTGATTTGCGAACTTGTTAGAAAGGTTTTCTTATTTACGGCAGCAAAAAGTTTTTTCAGTCTTCTCTAAACTCCAGTATATTTCTGACCCAAACCATTCCAAAGAGGTATCCAGATTCTCAGGAATATTATGTTAAACTGTTAGAAGGCTTTTTGCATAATCTTTTGTTATAAGCCTTTGGGTATTTAATATTTATTCCACATGGATTTATTCTGTTTTATTTTATTGTTAATGGTTAGAAACAATGATATTAAGGTTTTTTCCAGCCTAAATGATTCTATGATTGCATTTTAATACTGCCCTTATGATTAATTGCAAAAGGACATTATTAAAGTGCAGATTCACCCCTTTCTTCCTAAGTCAACTCTACCAATGCCAGGGAAACAAGTGATTCTTCTTTTACAAGAATATAAAATTATGATGAATGTAATATAAGGAATAATTGAATTAGTGTCATAACAGCAGCATAGACTTCAATTAGGAAAAAAATATTTCCATTGTGATAAAGTTGTGGCTATAAATTTCAGAAATCATACATTTTTGTAGCCTTATATTTCTTTGTTCAGGAAGTATCTGTCACTGAGAACCTGAGGATGACTGTAGAAATGAAAGGTTTCTCTTCATAGAAGAGCAAAAGGAGAGGGAAAAAAAAAAAAAGCCTATCCTGTAAATGAGATACTATTTTCAGGAATTGAGTTAAAAGGTAAAAGACACTTTGCTCCCAAGCAGGTGACTGTTAAGTCAAGGTGTTTTGTTTAACATGACAAAGAGCAAAATGCGATTCTATAGGTCTGTCTTACCTGTAAAACATTTTCTCCCATTATTCAGAAAGGAGGAAGAGGACAGAGATTAACAAAATTTGAAGGGACCAGATAGTAACATCTGAACTTGTTTAGACCATTGCTTAAAATGGAATAAAGTGATGGGTATAGATTTGTGCTGAAGGTTGTCAGTATCAGGCAGTACACTTTTGAACAAAATCGTCATTATTATATAATTTTATCTGAGAAGTAGAAAGGGAAATGAGGTTTTCTCATGGCAACCTGGTGTTCTACATATAAACCAAAAACCCAAAGAGTGAACTAAGCTGCAGAGAACTAGTATGATGTCCAATTTAATCTTAAAAAAATTTTGCAGGTCTGTGTGTACACATATGTGTGCATTTTGGGACCACGTGGTCCCAGCGGTTCATTACAGTGCTAGCTGTTTGTGGAAAAATAATTGTAGTGAAAGATGGCTGACTTGAGAGAGAAGAAAAAAAGGAAAAAAAAACTCCAAGACATTTCCATACTGTTTATGTTTCATTTTCTTGCACATACTAAAGTACATTTACAAACAGGAGAACAGTTAAAGTCTTCAGGGAGCACCCAAGTCCATACCTATTGGGATGGGCTTGAGTATTTCTCAAAATTACTTAAAAAATTGTTCCCTTTGTCTTCCATATTCCTTTCTCAATTTTTTCACCAAAAAAACACCAAACAACAAACAATCAAACAAAAAACCTAAAACCCCAACAAAATAAAAACATGTATTTGCGATGTTTCAGTCTTGTTTCATCACAATAGTAATTATTTATATAGCACTGTCACTTTCAGCTGCAGACA
This sequence comes from Cyanoderma ruficeps, assembly GCA_008694505.1. Lineage (NCBI taxonomy): Eukaryota > Metazoa > Chordata > Aves > Passeriformes > Timaliidae > Cyanoderma > Cyanoderma ruficeps. The sequence goes on along the minus strand of VZDJ01000292.1, from coordinate 952,793 downwards.
TCAAACAGATACTTTGGGTAGTTACTGACAGAATACCAGGCAGGACTGTACCCCATTTTTATCCTGGCATTGTCGCCAGGATAAACACAACATACAGCCTTGGCATTCCTAGGAATAAGTGTCGCTAGTGCCTCTTATTAGTGTTTATTATCATAACTGCTCATTGTATTGCCCATTATGTTAATGAATTAGAACAACAGACCTAAATGTTTGTTGTTGTATAAAGCTCATTAGTCTCTGAGAGGAACTCAATGCAACATGAAGGTTGAGGAGCTGGGTTGCACGAATATTACCAATTAAGTCCTATATGAACACACAATTAGGTAGGATGACATGCTTGATTTACGTTGCTTTATGGCTAAGCTGGATAAACAGGGTATTGCTGAAGACGAGAAACCTGCTCTCCCTTTGCTCATCCCCACCCTGCTGGAACCTATTCTAATGTTTCCAGTGGGAGCTCAGCACACAAGAATGGCTGGGCAAGGTTATTGGTGCCATCCTGAAGCACATTTAACTCTCTCTGCTGAGCTAAAAAGATGGGGGCAGAATATGTTTGTGTTGTGGCTAAACTTGTTAATTTAGCAGCTCACTCCTTTCTCACTGATGTTTGGTCTTCATGAAGTGTTTTTCCTCAGTACCTCAAGCCTGCAGTGGCTGTCAGTTTATAAATGGCTTTATCCCACATCATACTTCTTCAAATAGAGCACTGGACTTAATTTAGATTTCTCCATCAGCCCTTGCCTTCCCTGAGAACACACACAAGTATTTATTATGCATAATGCAGCGTACACCATTGCTCATCACACACACATACATTGTACATCAGCATGCACCATCAGGTGTGATTCTTGTGAAGCATCACTCTTCCTTAACTTTCTCTTCCCTAAGTATGTATTTGCATCATTATACACATTTATCACAACTGAGGGGAGATGCAGTTGAAAGGCACTTTCAGAAGTTGTCACCTCCAGCTTCTCAGCCATAAATTGTTACCTCCCAACTGAGACTTGGTAACTGATCATGTGAGCACTCCTAATTGTTTCAGAGCAAGGTGAAATTTCAATAATGAATTAAACTATGGAATCAGCCACCATTAAATAGCGACATGTTGATTTTTTTTTTTTTCAGTGTAACGCATTTTATTTCCAAAATTAGAGGTTACATGTACAGGTAGAAACCCAACAAGATCCAGGAGACTGCTAGTGAAAGACACTGGCAGCTGATCAGCAGTATCTTGTTCTGTATGAGGCACCTGTCTCTCACAAATGTGTCTTTCAAAAAGCCATGTCTCCCCAGTCTTCTGGCTTATTCTGTGCATTCTTTGGCACCTGCACAATCAGTTGTTGACCTCTGTTTTCAATGACGCTGGCTTGGCACTGAAATCAAGCCGTAGAGACAGTGAGATACAACTGAGAGACATTTTATGATGCTGTGTCTTACTGCCTGAAATGCTGCACACGGACAGTCTAAATCGTGGAGCTGTACAGAGGGCTTGAGTTTGCCTCACTTTTTCTAACTGTTCTAAGCAAATATGGTGTGGCTACATACAAGGACATTTGTTGTGTGGGTACCTAGTGACTCAGAAAGCAAGCTTACTCCTGATGTTATATTAATCAGAACAATATAAATGTGCTGTAAGTCAGTTTTGGTAAGAGAGTAGGGGAGCTGCACACCTTTTACCCCTCACTGTTGCTGGATGTGCACTACTAGTGCACCATTTGCTGTTTCAGCTGTGTGGCAGGCTTTTGCATCCTATCTCTTTATTAATACTGGGATAGAAGAGTCAAAGTCCCCTCCTGTTCCAAATTGTATATAAATATTATATCCCTCTCATAGTCTTTTCCCCTATTCAGCATGAAAAAATGGGAAACTTTCACCATTGTATTGCTTTACAATTTCTGATGAAAAAATACTTAATAACAAAAAACTTGGACTCATCAATAGGGAAATGAGTCTGTTTTAGAAACTAATGTAGCAATCAGCTTGGAATGGAAGTGAATGCTTAAAAAAGAACCTGAGAGGCATGAAATGTCAGTTTTGAATGGAAAGGAGAAACAGCTGTTAAGGGGAAATGGGGAAGATCAGAAGCATGATTCATTGGGCACATACACACAAACAAACAAATCCCCACAAAAACCGAGAACAGCCCCTAAAGGAAGAAGAGAAGAGGGGACCTGCAGTTACAGGAAGAGTTGAAAGGAAACAGTGACAGGTAGCTCTGATGCGTTCAGAAAGTCTGTTTCGGGATCTTTCATGGTTCTAGCCTGGAGGCAGAGGAGGAGGACCTGACAGGAGGCAGCTGTACATCTGTAAAGTGTTCATTTGACACCAGGAGTATTTCTGTAAGGATGTCTAAAGAAGATTTCGCTGCTGTCCAGCTTTTTCTTTCCTAAATATCCTACTTGAGCATGTACTTTTTGATGAGTGGTTTGAGATCATTGGTTTTGGAGACTGTTGTTTGAAACAAGCTGCATTTCTCCAGACAGACACATCCAGGTTATCTCATCCCTATCCTGAATGACCTATCTTTAACATTGTGATTATCTAGTTGTCTTCTCTCCCACAGTCCTAGAGCTTTGGCAAGAGTGCAAAGTGATGTGCATTGTTAGGAGTAGAGGCAACTCCAGAGCTCTCCATTAGAACATTCCTGCCCACTTGATTCCAGTCAGGCTGCCTCAATACTCCTGTAGACTCTGCTAGTCACTTTCTGGATTCAAACAAGTAATTCTTGATTGCAAGTTTCCTAACAAGTGTGAAATATCCCAAGGTCCCTTGAACTTCCCTCCACTTGACAAAGGAGCCTTCTCATGCAAGAAGGCAGAAATAGAGACACTGTTCTCAGGTACTTCATGAAAAGCAGTGAGAGGTGAGAGGGATGGTTATTAGTAGGAACGAAAAAGGCTTTTTTAAAAAAAAATAAATTTATTTTCCATGTCCACCGAGTGTTTGCTGCAAGGATTGTTCCAACCTGCTCCTCTAGCTGCTAGATCAAGTGTCCTATTCCACCTGCCTGCATTGGTTTTCCTTGACTGAATGGACTGAAGGTGAGAAGCCTCTAATGTGGGCTGATGAAAGTGGAGCTCACACTCCACAGCAGTGGGAGGTCTGATTTTTCAAACTAGTCTGAGACCATCATTCCACTTTGTCTCATTTTTAACTTTCAGCTTCAAAGACAGAGAAAGGTAAAAAAGGAAGGGGTAAGATCCTTAAGGGTTAATTCTGAATTGTGATCTTCCCAAGTATAAACTCTATGGAGGTCATTCTACTGTCAGACATTTTAAAAATCAGAATTTGTCTTCTACACTGTCACATGCAGATAGAGGAAGACTTTAAAAAATAAAATTAAAAAATTCACTCTCCCCCACTCCTGGTACTTTTGAAAGACACCACTCTGTGTCTCTGTAAAGGAGCAGGAATTTACCATCATCTCTGGTTTTGGGTGTCATTCATGGGAACTCGCTGAAAAACTTTTTGAACCAGCCTTTTGTGGGGAGTAAATTTTTGTAATCTTTCCTTAGAGTTTGTTAGTTACTTGATGCTTCTGCAAAATTTAGGTCTTTTTTGTCATGCTTGTTTGTCAATAACTGTTCCATGTCCCTGTTGAGGGAGCTGTCCCCAGTTTTAGAGGACAACAGCTCTAAGGAAGACATGACTAAAACCCATCTGGAATGGAGTCAAGCTGTTTGCAAAGTCTGGTTAATTATCATAGTAGGAACAAGATATTCACTGCCAAGTGCTTCCTAAAAATTTAATGTGAAACAGGAGTGAATGAAAAAGAGTGCAGAAAAGAGTCCCAAATATTAAAGCTGATGCTGAAGATTTTGAAATCTAGGCTTTCCTGTTTTCTGGAGATCAGGATCATTTGAGCTAGAGGTGGTTCCTAGGAGGACATGTGGCCTAGTGTCAACTTATCTAGCTTTACACAATTACTTGAAAAACTTTTACTGGTCTCACAATAACCAAAGTCAGTCAAAGATGGGGAAGGGTTATTTTCCAGAGGGAATACAACCACTTAATATTTGAATTGTTAATTTTTGCTACACTGACTAGAGTGATAGCTCAGGATGGTCACGCTCTAAGCTTTAGTATCTTATTTAAATACATGGAAATATCTGAGCCACTGTGTCCCATCAAATCACTCTTGAACCTAGATGGATTTTACCCTGATTGTTATTCAGAACCAAGACCATTTCCTAATCACAGACCTGTACAAACTTCATGGCAAAGCACCAGGTGCAATTTCCAAGCTGAGCTGAGCAGTAGGATCTTCTGTGGTACCCACCAGCGAGGAGAGAATACCTTTTAGTCATGGTACAAATACACTGGTGGTGAAGTAGAACAGCTTAGAAAGGAAAGGTTGTCCTCTTCAAAACCAAACTAACGGCAAACAAACTCACAGCCTTAATGCATACCGATTAAAAGGAAATCAGGATGGGTAATTAACTCCTCTCTCAAGTGTTTGTACAATTCACTTTCCCTCTGCTGCATTTCCTGAGCACTCCTGGTGCTAAGCTCTGAAGACGTTGAATAATGACTTAGACCACTGAGTTAAAAGTTTATTTTCTTAAAGGATCTGTTCTCCCATTCAATCCATTTCACACATTTCCCTTCACCAAGCAGAACAATAAAATGAACTATAATCATAAATCCATGGGTGTTTTGAGGTAGCCCATTCATAGTTTCTCAGACTAACAATATGAGGCAGCCTGCAGCACCAGGGGAGACATTAAATTTACGTTGTTAAATTTTCACTCTTACCTCTATAGTTTCTCCAAATCCTCCATTCTCTATTTAATACAGACTGTTAATCTGTTTTGTGTTTATTTTTCAAACACAGGCCTTCTGTCTCCTACACCATTCAGCATCCCACTCACCTCCCCTCCCCCTCTGACTTTCTGAGAGCAAACAGCGCATTCAGATCGAACCAGATTGACAGGTGTGTGACAGATGGATGGACAGAAAACTGGATCAGTCCAAACTCCTTGGCACTTGAAAAATTGACAACACAACCAAAGCAGCGTAACGGGGAGAGATAGATTGGCAAATGGAATAAATGGTCCCCGGAAAGTTTGTGATTAATCTTTGCCCTGTCAAGTAATGGCCTGATAATGCAAGAATTTAATGGAAAAGACTTCTGCTAGTTCAGAGGCATCCATTAGTGTGGAGTAAAGCAGGAGACAGTAGTAGGCAATGTTCTTTTTCACAGCCTTTGTAAATGAGAGGAGATTATTATACCATCTGCACCACAGCTCCACTCTCCTAAATGACAAGTCCACACCTTTCCACTCTTCTGTTCATAAGGGGTGACACTTGTGGGTTTGCAGCTCCCTTCCTGAAAACATCCCATCTTATTTGATCTGTTACATGCTTCCCCTCTCCAGAATGAACTCGAAGCTACCTAATGAAGTTGGCCCTGGAAGAGAAAGATTGTGTTAACTAAAAGGTGTATATTCTTCAGAAACAGATGTTTCTCAGTCCTGTCTTTAAAAAATTAGGTTTTCCTAACTTCACACATCATTTGGCTCTGCCTCAGTTTCCCTACACATAATAAGGCTGTTCCTCAGCAACAGAGCACCGTGAAGGATTCTGCTAGGCAAGTCCAGAAGAAAAATTCTGTGTCTGAACAAATGCTGGTGTTGTCTCAGGTCTAAATTGTGCCTCATATGCTATGGGTGTTGGTACGTAGCATGCTAGCTTAAGGGTAGGTCTGATTAGGGTGAGAACACATCTATTCTAGTATTCTGTTTATAAAAACAGGGGACATAACACAGGAGTAAGCAATAACATTTCCTCTGAAAGTAATGCTGTAAAGACATCATGTTCTGGAGTCATTTGGCTCAGTAGATACTAATTGGTATCTGTTTGGTTTGTCTTTTTGAACTTTTCTGTACTTTGTTTGTTGCCTCAGCATCTCCAGCAACAAGTGCTTTAATTCTGTACCACTTCAGGGGGAAAAAATAGCTTTTACTTTCAACGTGCTTGTCTTCTCACTTCATTAGCTTCAAGTATTCAGAGCAGGTGGTAGCACTTTTGTCTTTAGCCCTTCAATTCCAGCCAGAGGCTTATTGCACAAGATGTCAAGAGGGTAGGGAAGGAGCTGTTGGGCAAAGGATCCCAAGAAAAGAGCAGGCAGATGTGATGCATCAGTGGTGTGATGTTTACTCTCCAAGAAGCCTGGTACAGACTGAGACACCAGAGCTCTAACTGGTATGAATAACTGAGTCACCTTCACATTGGCAAGGAGGGGACTGGCTGGGGAGTGAGAGGGGAGCCCAAGTGCTCAGTCACATCAGTGCAGCTGTAGCACTGAGGGAGGGAGGATGCAGGGGGGCGGAAGAAGCTCATTATGACTGATAAATAGAGGGCTCCTGTTGTCAGCAATGTCATTGTGTTCACCTTTTTTTTTTTTTACAGTCCCCTCTTTCCAGCTGTGTAATTAATTAATGGATTGGAAGTGCTTAGTTTCCAGTGTTCTACAGGTTGACCTTGCACCTTCCCCTGCCTGTCTGCGACTGCTGTCAGTAGGTCCAGCTTTTCACCAGACACCACCTCTCTAACCATCAGCCCCCATGCTAGCAATAGTTGATCCTGTACGTTCTTCCCCATGTTATTTTCACAGTTCTGAGGAAAAGAAAGCAACAACCTTCTTTTTTGTTGGCATTTTTACATTGACTTTGCACTAGGATAAACGTTGGCACAAGGTGCAGGTCCTCATGAGCCAAAGGGTAAGATTAAGATCACAGACATTTTAGTTCCTGGAAGGAGGGATGATCATGTAATTGGACGACTGCCCAAAATAATGCATGCAATCCAAACTAGATTTTCTGGTTATTCTGCAGCCAGTGATGAGAGTGCCTCTACTCTCACACCCAATGCAGGTAACTCTCTCAGAATGGGATAAATCTCTTCCAAGAGAAATATTTTCCTTATTTAGGCTAGGTGAACTATAGAGGTTAAAGTACATATTTGTGTTCAAGGTAGCTAAAATTAGGCAAGGTATGTTTCATCCTCATTATGTGTGCCTTGTACTTATAAATGAGTAGATCCATTTCTTCACCTCTTGTTTATATCTTTAAGCATATGTCTAAAGGCATACAGTGTTACAACAGTTTACAAAAAAAATTGCAGTTGTTAATGGGGACTGAAGATCTTGTACCAACAGGGACCTCATCCCTTCAGTCCATAACAGAGCTCTTACTTTTTGCAGTGTGTGAATCATGAGCTTTACAATCAACACCATGAATGAAAGTCTGGGTAAATACACTTGGTGACCTCACTGGCAAATCTGCCCGACAATTTCACAAAACAGACTCAGGCTATTGATCAAGTTGGCTGGAAGGGATCTTTTCACCTCAGGGTCTCTGGACTACATTTGACTTAGGGCAGCCAAGAGCATAAGTGGCTGTTATCAAATGATAGGAGCAAGCTGAAGGTCTCAACCTAGTCTCTGGAGAAATAAGTCCAGGGTATGGAGATCTCAATCAATTTAAGTTATACTAGGGGTGACTGACTAGGTTCACATCACAAGACCAGTCTTCTCTTGGTTTTAGGCCTGAATGCATAAGAACACAGTTATTTAATCTTTTAGTTTGACATAAGATTGGAAGAAGGTCTGAAAGATCATTAGAGAATCTGCCAGTCTATTGCTTCACTGTTTCAGTTTCTCTGTAAAAGCCAATTTTTTAAAACTAACATATTCCAACACTGACAGTCTAAAACTTTCAGCTACCTTAATGAAGTATAATAACTAATTCAAGACTCTATTCCCCAGCCTCACCTTTTCCAAGAAGAAATACACCCTACATAGGAGCGGGATTACCTAAGCAAGTTGCAGGAATGTGCCCATAAGTGCTGGGTCAACCACTTTATTACTCTAGTGTACAGCTCTTATGATTACTCATAGGCTTTGTCATATATTTATTCACCTAAGCAAAACCCCACCTTACCTAAGAACTTGACTGACTCAGACCAAAACTCCACCTTGTCCAGAAGCTTCTCCTGCAACAGTGACTCTAAGTAAATGTTCAAACAACGGTGTAAGAGGATGGCAAAAAAATTTTTGGTAATTAATTTCAACACCCTTGCAGCAAGTTCATGCTCAGGCATTTTCTGAGGTGAGCCATTTGCAGTTAGGAGTGTTGGGTAGATTTTATTTTCTTTAATTCTCCATAGCTTTCGGATTTATGAAGGTGTTTCATACCTGTATCTAGGAGCAAGTTGATTCATAAGTCTAAGCACTATATAATCAACTCCCTTCAAAGCATATTTTGATCATACTACATTTTAATTCTGCTACAACCAAATTCCAGATACTATTTTTTTATGGCAGGCCTTCTCTTTCTCTCTCTCCTTTCTTCTCCTCCTTAGAGAGATGGACTTCCCTTCCCTTCCCTTCCCTTCCCTTCCCGAACTACAGGAAAAGCAGGCTCAGAAGAAAACCAGTCCACGGAAAACACAGATCAGTCCACAGGACAGAACAATCAGAACTCCAAAGTCAGTTTATGAAACCAATTTTATTACGGTGCTGCCTTCTTTGCAGCGATGGGATTTGGGGGGAAAGCAGCTGGCAGTGGGTTCTCTTGTGCACTTTCCATTCTCTCTGACTGTCCTCTGCATCTGAGTTGGATGGTGTTTGTGTTTCTCCTCTTCAAATGCACATCAGCATTTCAAATGAAACTTCGGACCACTGCCGCGGCAGCCTTTTAAAAGGATGCAGCACGAGATTCCTCTGTCTCCTCTCCTGCACTGGAGAGCAAAGGCAAACCAGAAGAGGGATATTAATGTGCAAATTAGCGCAACCTGACTGGCTCCAGATTGCTACTTAGAATTTGCATATTAATAAATGTTTTTGTGACAGCATTTAGCAGATCAAGAAGGGCAGAGATTAAAAAAAGTCAACAAGACTTTTAAGTCTTTCCTTTATATTCCCTTCTCCTCACACTCACAGCCTCCTGTATGTATCTATATTTCCTTATACCATATCCACATGTGCTTAGGTTGCATATCTATAGGTCAATTCATGTAAATCTGCCCAGCTATTGGCAGATGGGAGATTTGCAAAACTGCCCTGAGTGAAGTTGGAGAAACAGTGCTGTGCTGGAAGGAGAGCAGGCAGCTTTGCCTGCGTGTGTGTATTTGAATAAGTGTGTTTTATACACATGCTCACAGAGTTAGAAAGATAGATGTAGGAACTGGACAGTCTCCCTCCCCCACCCCCCTTTCAAATCTTTTTCCAACAGGCGCTTTTATCCCATTCAGCTGAATAAATTGGGACTCTTGAAACTGTGATCTTGACAGATGTGAGCTTTTTTTCTGAGCTGCATTGGAAAAAGATAGATAGCGAAAACCTCCAGGGCATTTGGGCTTAGTGGAGCCAGTGAAAAGGGTTATTTCCAAGCATGCTGAATAATGCATCCCTCTGAATTCCTTAGTTCTCTCTTTCTGTCCTCCTTTCTGTCTTCCGCTCTCTCTTCCTTTAAATGCTTTGTGGATGAAATGTTGAATGCCCTCCCAGAGTTCTTCCACCACCACAGGAAAGTTTCGATCAAAATCTTACCAAGCAGTGAGCCTTTAAAGTGTCTCATGTGAGTAGTCTGTGGGGGTCAGAAAAAGAGGGGGAGAAAATGAACAGATAAACAGAGCAAGTTACATGTACATAACTGGTACATTAAAGATATATTTCCCCATTTCGGCTAATTAGTTGTCATATCAGTCTTAAGCAGAGAAACTGGCTGATAGCCAGACTACATTGTTTTTTCAGAAATCTCTGTGTCAAGAACATATGTTCAAAGAGACTCTCACCTCTATTAGATTTGTCTTGCTGGCTTATTTTTGTTTATCTATGACATGTTTATCAAAACAAGAAATAACTTGAAATTATCTTGTTGTCAACTCTTTTCTTTGTTCTCCTCAACTTTCTTTATCCTTTCCCAGTTGGAGCTTGAAATTTGTGCTAGTTGGTCAAGGAAGGATTAGAGTTTGGAGCGAGGACAAACACAGTTTCGGATTTAACTGAACCAAAATGTACAATTTATGTATGAAACAAAGGGGAAAAAATGTAGTCTCTTTCAAGATAAATGTGAAGTGCTTTGTTCTTGCCTTGCTTCATACAAGACAGATGTGGGAAAGTTATTTAATTATTGTTTGGGGTTTTTTTCTTAATTGCCCCAATTTTGGGGCCATTTTCTTCCCTTTATTAAAACAAAGGCATTTTGAAAAAAAAAAGAGCCCAATTTCCAAACACAAAGGTTTTGTTTTTTCCTTTGGCATTTCCACCATAAAGCACTTTGTCTCTGACTGCATTGAAATGCAGTGTTTTGACATTTTGCTGTGTGGATGTCGGGCTAAGTGTCTTGCCTGAAACCACAGAGGGAATTAAGACCGCATCTCTTGAGCCTTCGGTTAGCCCTTAACCACTGAATCATCCTCCCTCCTAGCAACTTTTAGGAAATTTTGAGCAAAAGTGAGCCTGTGGACAACAACATGGAGAGGGACACGTCCCTTTACCAGAGCCCCATGAGCAGAGACAACCCCAAGTGGTTTGTGGAGAGGGGTAGACACCTACTCCCCATGCTGAAGTTGGCATCATCTGTCTTTTTGCTATGCCTCCACTACAAAAACAAAGATTTAAGAGAAGCACAACAGTGGCACACACACCCTTGGGCCACACATCAATGAGTTTGCTGGCAAGAGCAAAGCTGCCCTGTCTCTGCAATGTTTTTGTCAGGATTATCTGACTCCCAGTCAAGGTGCAAACAAACCTGAGGTCTTCTGTCAATAGCAGCATGTGAGCTGAGCATCTCAATGTCTTCTGAAAGAAAGTCTGGGAGTTCTTCTAGGGAAAAAAAAAAGAAAACGTGTGAGGAAACGTTTCTATACCAACATTCCTAAAGTCACTAAGGAGAATCATAGTGAAGTGAAGACAATGTGAGATTATATCTTGATGTGTCTTTTCAAGTATTTTATTTGGCTTGGGTTTAACATGTCAAGAAGCCTTTACTGCTTCTCTTGGGACCCTAGTGCCCAATCATATCATTTCCATGAGTCTTCCTTCATTTTACCTTCATGGTGTCACACAATCACTCCTTGCAATAAACCATCATTAGTGTAAATTAGTGCAGAACATTCTGGTTCTGGTTCTCGTTCTCGTTCTGGTTCTGGATAACATTTGCATGGTTGTGCTCAATCATCCCGCTGCTGCTCTCCTCCAGCTCAAAATCCCTCTACACCTATCTGAAAACAAGTTACATGTATCCAGCTCCTGAGAGATGAGAAAATTGGACCCCACAGACCCATATGAAGCCTATGACACAACTGTAGGTTCAGGTGACAGCCAATGACAGCCCTGATTTAATTGATCCTAAGTCCATTTATTTGACCTAAGCAGAATTCACACATTAACCTTACCACCTTATCCCTCCCTTATTCCCTGTTTCTTGCTCCATCCCAGTTACTACCTCCCTTTCTCATTTTCCCTCTTTTCACAGTATCCTGAAGCATTTTGTTACAGATGCCCTTCACCAGACCAGCATCTACAGAAGCCCATAAGAAATACCACAAAATATTCAGAGCAAAGTGTCCACTTTTCACACAGGCTTCTCCCTTGGGTGGGGGACGTAGAAAAGAGAGGGCACAAAACATTTCTGACGGACATCAGTTACATTGCTTTATTTGTAGTTAGAAGGCAGTTAAGGGCTGAAGGCGTAAATAACATCTTTGTGCAGCAGAAGGAATGGGGCCCAGTTTCCCATGTTATCCAATATCCCTCCTTTCTCTCATCACATCCTTTTTGTAGATTCCCCTATGTCTAATACAAAAAGGTGAACATACTTCAGTTTTCTCTCAAAAGAGGTTTACAAAGCTTTCCTTCACTCAACTGTCTAGTCTCATAAACATCCACAGAAAGTAATGTCTTTTTTTTTTCTTGAAGAATTTTCTTTCTCTCACTGTGTCAAATTTGGTTAAAATAGCTCAGCTGCTTATAGAAATATTGCCAGAGAAAGAATGGGACAAGAAGATAGGTAATAAGCATAGCACGGTTTTGTAAATCTTGTTTCCTTAGGAAAACTGGGTAAAACAGGATGTTGAGGATTCAGCCTGGTCCTGTGATGGACTTGATCACTGCCTCTTACTAATTCCTTGTGTGAAGGGCAAGTGTCAGAGCTTACACTTGGAAGTGATCACTGTAACTGGGTGTGCTGGATATGTTCATCCTGCCTGCATGTGCTGAGAACAAGAGCACAAAGATCTTTCATAAAGTCATACATTTCAGATGCTCTGAAATGTATGACTCTGTGTCCTGAAACATACAGAATTTCAGTATGTCCTGAAAAGCTGCATAAGCTTTCTCTTGCCACTTTTCCGACTTCACTTCCCCCTCTTTCTTCTTGTCTTCTTCCATCCTCAGTCAGCCTCTTTCTCGCCTCTCTCTGGTGTTCGTCAATAAATATTCAATTAGTGCTTTCCTATGATATAGATCTATGGGTACCAGATAAGAACATCTTCACAGGATGAATGGTGCTGCTAAGTCTGGCAGCTAATTCTATGCAGATGCAGAAAGTCTGCTGGAAGTGACTTTACAAAATGGAGTGCTCCAGCATCCCTGTTTTATTTTTTAATGCAGACGAGAATTTAAAAGCCTGTGTTTTCTACAATTAATTTTATGTACTATTCTTCTCAATTATTTATGTTCCCTGAATGATAAATGGGCTGGTGGAGAGGAAAAGAAGACTCAAGGTAGTGGGAATCTGTAGCAAGAATCCTTTTCCCTCATTAGTTATTTATTTATTTCAGACTGGAATAGCAACCCAGATGATAATTAAGAGAATGTGGTCCCTAGATCAACAGGTAATAGGAGATCAGTTTATCACCTAGCAAGGCTCAGAGGAAAAAGAGCAGAATAGAGGATGGAGGAATAGTCATAATTTTGCCACAGATTTATTTAATGTGCTTTGTCAAATCCTTTAACTTCCCCACTTGGAAATAGGAGGAGACAGCTGTTTTTTGCAAAATAGAAATGGGTAGCACAAGTAAGCACAAATTCTGTAGCTGATGAGAAAGCAAAACTTTCATGGATTCAGATAGACTTTTCTTGCATGTATCAGTGTTGATCCTGAGCCCAGGCGAAAGCTGAATTCATTAAAGTCATGTTCGCCCAAAGCCAGAAAAGTAACCTGGGGTAAATTTTGATGTTGGAAGGGGAGAGAAGTGTTACAGGATGCCATCTATAGCTTCTGTGCCAGTGCCTCACCATCCTCACAACAGATAATTTCTTCCTTATATCTAGTTTAAATCTGCCCTCCTTCAGATTAAAGCCATTGCCCTTCATGCTATGTCTACAAATCCTTGTGAAGGTCTCTCCCAGCTTTCTAGTAGTCCCTTTAGGTGTTGGAAGATGCTATAAGGTCTCCCTGGAGTCTTCTCTTCTCCAGGCTGAGCAAGCTGAACTCTCTCAGCCTGTCTTCACAGCAGAGGTGCTCCAGCCCTCTGGTCAATTTAGTGACTTTCCTCTGGACTCGCTCCAACAGATCAACATCTTTCTCATGTTGGGGGCCCTGCCCTGGGTGAAGTACTACATTTTTATTTTTTTTTAAATATATTTTATGCCTTCATGTGAGTTCTTGGCATAGGACTTACACAGCAATACAAACGTGCTGAGGAGAATAGCCTTCCTCAATAAAGCAAATGCCTGCTCAAATCAGTGGGAGTTTGAAACCTCTGGAGAGAGAGCCTGACCCTCTCCAGTTTCCAGTCCACTTCCGAGGGTTTTGGAGAAGCAACAGGATGGCATTTGGGGCCTTTGAGAAATTGATTCTAAAGATGTAAGGGGATTATTTTAGAGCAAAAGGGAGGAGACCCCATTAAAATAGCACTGAAATGGAAAGGAAGCTGAACAAATGGAGATGTGTTAAGCTGAGAGTTGTTTGAAGTGAGACGTTTTCCTTGAGATATTGATTGGGTTTTTATGCCGTTCTTAACCTAAATCAGTTCCTTAAAAACAAACAAAAGCAACCCTGAGTAAAAAAAGTACAAAAAACTAAAACCAATGAACAACAAAAAACAAATAAAAAATATATAAAGGGTTATTTTAGGACTGAGAAGAACAGCCAGGATTTTCCTTCCTCACATTCTGCTTTCCCTAAAATAGTAGTGCTTGCTTGTAAGAGAGACATCTTGGCAGTAATGTATATTATTTTCTTTCAAGTTCATTTATAAGGTTAAAATCAGAAGGTTTGTGAGTTCTGGATGGAATTTTTTCTCCTTTCTAAATTTATTACAGCATAAAAGAGTTGAGTTGGAAGGAAAACAATGGAGGTAAAAATTATCCACTGGAAAGAACTAGGGATGAAGCCACTTGAAAAATTGCCAACTTTCAGAGACAAATTCATACTAATTTTAGACATTTCAAACACTTTCACAAATGTATTTTTATTCACAGTCATCCCATTGTGTTTTCATGGTTCTTTAAGAAAGCAGGGCAAGGTGGGGGTAGGAGGATGGTAGATCAGAGTAGAGACCTTCTCCCAGTTTGGGAAAACTAATGTAAGCAATTTGGTCAACTTTATCTACAAATTAGAGTTTATTAAAGTCAAAATTAGAAAAATCAGCTATAAATTGTGAATTATACTGTAGATATAAACTGCCTGCTCCTTTACAGGGTGTCTCCACAGGAACATCTGGAGTAATCTCTTCCACCATGACCTTAGAGATGACTGAAATTAAGGCCTTTGATACTGGAACAGTTCCTTCCAGGGGTGGGGGGTGGGAT
>VZDJ01000292.1:863003-937679 GCA_008694505.1 Cyanoderma ruficeps | reverse complement strand
AACCAGATGTGCTAATGAAGCACTATTTCCCTGCTTGTCTCTGCAGCTGGAGAGGGACCTATTCCACTGATGCACCCAAAGATACCATGTGGTTTGGAGAATCTGTTACTTTCTAGTGAAATAATAATTAGACTGAGTGGACAATTACAAAAAGTAAGGTGGGAAATGTAACTAATTTCTGAATTAAGAGCCAAATCCATATAGCACCTTTGAAACACTTTTTTAACCTTTGCTCAGAATTGCTTTTAAATAAATATTTTGAATTTTAAGGAAGAGGAGACTCTAGATCTCAGTAGAACCTGGACCTGACCTAAATCTCACTATACCACTGAATTTACTTATGACTTGTGACACTTGTTTGGGTTTTTTTTACTTCTTTCTCAGTGTTCATTCTCATTGTCTCTGTTCTTTTCTTCTCCTGCAGATTTTTGCCTGTTTATTGTGCTCCTAGAATAAGAAGGGATCTGAATATGTTCAACTCCTAGGAAGGGGTTTGGCCCAGTGGTTGCTAGGTGATTAGATGTTTTGATGATGGGAAGTCATATAAACAGATAGCAAAAGCAGTATCCAAAATACAGCATCAAGCAAGTGTGAAAATATGTGGGTGATGAGCCTCTAATTTTACACTCTTCATCTTTCCACATGAGGCTGTGAGTTTACAGCTTGCGTGGATACTATCTAGATGCCTGTTGTATGAGGATGAGAGGTGCTGGAAAAAGGTAAGGCTATCTTCAAAAATAAATCCATAAACTTCCCTTAGCTACCAGTTGCAGCAAGGAACCAACCATTAGAGCTCCCAGTGACAGTGGGGAAAATTGGAGAAAACAAATAGCTCAAAATGGTGCCCATGCCCCAAAGTGGCGTCAAACACACTGGTAGTAGACAACATTCCAGAAATAAACCTTTTTTTTTTCTCCCCCCTACCCCTCACATGCGATTAGTTCATCCTAATTTTCCATTTCGGAAGCAGAAAGCCATAAGGCAGAAGAAACACTACAATGCCAGCCTGTTATTTCTTGCTGAGTAGCAACAGGCTGCAGAGTGGACACACAGCTTTTTCTGGATGTGGCAAAAGGTTTCTTTCAGCCCCTAATTTGCAGTGTCAGAGTAACCCATTATCAAGACGATTAAATTTAAAGAGACTGCAGTAAATGCTAGCATACAGAAGACATCAAGCATCATTAAAATGTAATTGGAAGCAAAGCTTAATGAGGTAAAAGGAAAAAAAAATACCCAGAATCCTTTAGGGTTTTCTGCCCCCCCTCCCCCTTTACTTGCTTTGCCTGAGCCAGCAACTACTGTATTGAAAATTATAACATGCAAGCTGCATTATTATTTGCTGTTCTTGCAGCAGCTATAAAGGCATGATGTTTAGTGTAGCTTTGCAATGAGTGTATAAAGTTACACTTGCTGTAATTTTAGACTAAAGATGGGAATACTTTTGCCTTCTCAAAATCTAAAGTTTCTGGTAGAAGCAAAGCTAATCTAGTTTTGCTCATCTAGGGCAGACAATACTGACCAAAGGGAAACATGTGCCTATTGTTTTGCACTGATCCACAGACAGCAGTGGGTTTTGAAGCAGCATGATTCCATCTTTCCTGAGGACAACAGGAATGGTGAGACAGGGGAGCAAAAAAATTGAAAAGGATTGAGAGAGGAGCAGCGCTCAGTGTACGTTGCAAGCCAGAATGAAACTGCAGTGCCTGTGGTAGGGATGTGGATAGTAAGCGTAATGTTTGTATAGCAGGTAATAGCTCAATAAGGCAGTGGGCTGGTTTCCCAGGTCCTTAAAGGCTACCTGCTACAAAGCATCTGCAGTTCAGCTGGTACCATTGTGATATATGCTGGTAGGGCTTTCTGGAGAGGGAGTTGTTCCATTCGTCTCTGTCTTGCAGCAAGATTGAGGCCAAGCCTGGACTTGGTAAAGGCTGAGTTAGTGTGAGTCCAGATTTTTTTTTTTTTAATTTCTTTTTTTTTTGTTGTTTTTCTTTTCTCCCCAAGACATCAAGTCAACAGTTTTGTACTTTTTTTCTGGAGGAGGAAACAGACTGGCTCAGTTGGCTGCATATCACTATCTGGGCTCGAGTTAGTGCTTGTTCTCCTTGTACACAGCTGCATATTTCCTGGAACCATCACCACTTCAACTCAAGGCCCACACAGAAGTAGGTTAACAATACAAATATTTTTCACAAACCATCTGATCCAGCTAGGGTGCCAAGACCTGGCCCTTAAACCAGCCAGATAGATTAGTCTCGGTTGGATCCATGATGATTTTTTTTTTTCTTTGACGTTGTCCTTTAAATCAAAATTCTTTGGTCTGCAATGATGACTCTAGAAGAGAATTTGTACCTTTGTTAGAGAACAGAGAACCTGACCTCTGGAGAAAGCTGCCTACGCTACAAATAGAGCCCCAAGCCTGCAGTGTGCTGCAGCTCAGTCCTACCAAACACCATTCAGCATCCCTGGTTTCATTTACAGAAATTCATACCCAACTTCATGTACTAGTTTTTAAAAAAGGCTTCCAAAAGCAACCAAGTGACCTCAGAGTTTGGGAGTGATTTCCAAGCAACATTACACCAGAGGGGTTTCTGAGGGACAAATGCCTGAGCTCATTTGGAGCCAGGAGATATGTCTACACAGCAGCAAACCCAGCTGTCCTGTCCCCTTATCCAGAACTGATATTTGCATCCACTATCCTCTTCCAGACAATCGAAAACATCTACTGTTCTCTTCCAGACAATCAAAAGAACAGGCCTCTGAAAGTTTCTAGCATCCAAGCATTCTCTGCAAACGATGCCCTTCAACTTTCGCCTTTGCTTTTATTGCTGTTCCTATCCTCTGTCATGTCTCTTTTAATTTAAGTCCTTCAGGGAAAAGACACTGTTCCTTATTAGGATCTCATACAATGTATAAAACAGCAGGGCTCTATCTTTCATTCTCTAGGATCAAGCAAACAACCTGAAGAAATAAATTTTGTCAAAACATGTCAACAGAAGCTTGACTGAGTAGCACATCTCACTACAGTAAAGGTGGTGTGCCTGATACAAAAGATTACAGATGAATCACTGCTTGTTTTTGTTGAATAAGATCCTCTTGCTTCCTTGCACTGTCACATTTATTTTTAATTGCAGATACAGTGTCAACTTAATTCAATATGGGGCATGATTAGTAAAGTATAACCTGCAACAACCGGACAGGCAGAGCACTCTTAAGGATCTTAGCTGAGCTGCAATTAAATAGAAGCCGAGTATTTGAATAAGCTTCAGATTAAATTTTCCTTTCATTTTCTGAGTTGCTCTTATTGGCCAACTATTTTACACTGACTAAAAATGTAAATCTTCAAGTCTCCAGCTGCTCAAACAAGACCTTTCACTGACACAGTGTTGTCTTTAAATTGAAAAAAATGTGTAGTTGCAGGAAGCTGGTCATTGAATCTTTCATTTTCCTGCCTTTTACTAGAAGAATATTTACCTTATCAAACACAAGTAGAGGGGAAATAAATATATATATATATATATATNTATATATATATATTTTCTTTTGATTTAATACTGAATACAACTTTTTTTTTTGGTATCATAAAACTCTTTGAGTAAGATCTCCAAATATTCTTTTCTTCAGTAAACATATGTGAAGTGCCATTGCCCTTTTCAGCCCATATGTTTATGAGAGACTAAGTCGAGTTTTTTGCTATGTTACCTTTCTTTGACAGTTTCTTCTAAATAATTACAGGGGGGAAAATTTAGAAAAATCATCCAGTAGTATGTTTCATAGTATGCCAAAGAACCAAAAAGGAAACAGCTTGATTTTTTCCGTATTTTGGCCACACCCTTCACCAAGTTGAGATTATGGTGGCAACACTTATAAAGGTTTGTGGATTTTATTATTTGGATTTGGACAATATTAAAAAGTAAAAAGAGGATGAGTCAAGATCTTCCCTGCCTGCAAAGGGCTTTCTGTTTCCAACAGAGTTTTAAGAACATACCATGTGTCTTCAAGTTGAATGTGCTTTTGCTGCAAATAATTGAGGACAATCTCTTCTTTTTTTATACAAATTAGATCCAAAGGATCTCTGCAAATAATACAGCAAAGTTCTGTCTCAGTGTGCTGTTTTTACACGTCATGCTCTAGCTTTGCTGGGCAATCCTCACTATACTACGCTTCTGGCTAAAAATAGGGATATTATGCACTAGAAAACTGTAGCTAATTTTTTTCCCATCAAAAATGTGTTTGACTTTTTAAAGGGGAAAGTTGAGGGATAGAGCTGAAGGTTTGTTGCCTTTTCAGGAGCAGCTAAACATTTTAGAAGATTTCAGCTTCTTATTTTATGTCAATTTTCAAAATTTTCATTAGAAAGAGGAATGGAGGAAAAAACATATTTTTTGATCAACCTGTGTGAGAGAAAAAGGCACTAAATTTAACTACATAGGCATAAATTATAATAAGTTTTCAGTGTGGTGCTACAACACATAGATACCTCAAATATGAATGCTGTCTGATTTGAAGACAGAATTTTGAAGACACTGAAAAATTATTTGGTTTCATATTATAGCATTTTACAATTTTATAGAGTGAAACTCCAGATTTCAGTTTCGATCCCTGTGTACTATGGGAACTTTTGGAAGGTCAAACAATTTTACTCCTAGAATTCAGAATTAGATGTTTTGCTGCTGTTCAAAAGCACTTGGGATATCTTGGGATTTTCATTTTACCAGCCTAGTCCTTTATAGAGATTAACCATTGTACACTTATGATTTTACAATAGCAACACTGAGCCTTATACCACTCAGTTATAGATAACGGCTCAGCCCTTTAACAGTGGCCTACCAAAGCTGAAGTCATATAGTAACACCTGGGATTACCATCTGGCTAGACCATCTAGAAATATTTAGAAGAAAGAGCAGAGATGAAGGAGATGAAAAAGTGTAGCAGTTGGAAACCACCCTTGTTTTCCCTTCCCCATGACCAAAGAAAAAAAAAAACCAAAAAAAAAAACCCAAAAAAAACCCCCAAAAAAACCACCCCAAAAAACCCCACCACCAAACTCTGTATACACTGTCTAGACATTATCATCAAAATAGATTGCCCTGCAGTTGCTCCACTCCAGATATATTAATAGCTCTGGGATTCAAGAAACTATTGTACAAGCATAAGCTTAAAGCCATCAGAGTGACCGCAATGGACTTTTTCATTAACAACGGGATCACACAGGAAGAATTTACTCAGGTGCAACAATTAAAAAGCATGGGGCTGCAATAAAAGAGAATGAGACTTCAACTCTGCCTCTGTCTTTAGGACTCTTTCTCCCTTCCTGTCTCTCCCCTTTTTTCTTCCTTCTCTCTTTCACATGTTGTTCTAATCCAGGGTTCCCAATGGTCTGGCATTACATCTTCTCTTGGATTAGCATTCCCATTCCCCCGGGAGGGCTGCTGTGGTGATGACTAAGGGAAGGGGTGATAAATGTTAACAGAAACTCTTTTGCAGAGTGCTGATTTTTCTGTTTGTAAAGCATGCACCTGCACAAAAGATGCCGAGTGAGAGAAAATAACTCCATCTCGATGGGAGACAAGCAGACCCCAAGACACACACTTACTTAACATACATTACAGGGATGCCCTGTAATAGTATCACACTGGGACTTCTATGGCAGAGCAGGAAGCAGGAGAAGGGAGGAGAGATGCAGAATGGAGAGAATGTTTGCTTTGGGCTAAGGCTATAGCTCACATTTTGTTCCACTGGCACACAGCCCCAAGACCCCTTCCTTTCATGACCTTGTGCATCTCTCTAGCTTGGTGTCTCAGTTTGTCAGCATCAGTGTGGTTCATGAAGTGGGGGTGGACAGCTGGGGCTAAGGGAATTTGAAATATCAGCCACACTCTAAGGATGCACCTTTTCAGGACAGTTCAGTTCATTTCTTAATCCCCACATTTTCACACGTGGAATTTGAGGGGAAGGAGAGAGCCCATAGGTGACAAATTAGAAAGTGGGATGGTTCCAGTGCCTGTGGGGTCTATATATGGAGATTAAGAAGAGCAAGTTAAAGCCTTGTCCCACCAGAAACTCCACTCCACTCCTGCCCCACACCACAAGCCATAACACAGAGATGTATCAGTACCCTTCCCATCACATCACCTGAGTGATGAAAGAAAGGAGAGTGGGATTCTGGCCTCACACTGGGGTGTGCTGATCTTCAAGAAGCTAGAACTGCAGAAGCTGTAACTTCTTAAATAAATATAGTAGATTCTGCTTTGGTATTGAAATAAAAATGATAAATATGAGCAACACATCCACATTTGATGAATTGCAGGGCTAAATGTTCTCATGCATATGTCTGAACCACTTCCTGAGTCACCCATTCTTGGCAACATCTACTTTTGGGCTCTCTATTATTCATGGCCATACTGTATTTGCAGCATTTTTAGCTGAATGGACCAAGTAAGGCCATGGACATTTTCTGGGAGAAAGGTCAGTGCATTCCCCATATTGTAGATTCAGAAAAAAGTAAAAAACTTGCTCAGGCTGGTGGTGGGTGCATAGAAACATGGGAGAGGTATAGTTTGCTTGTGATTATAGCTCTGATAAAGATTTGGTCTAAGAATATCACATTACAAGGACCTACTAAGCTGCCACAAACTTTGGATTACTTTGAAAGCCTGTGTCAAATTTTTTTATGATAGCAATGAATTTTGGTCTTTTTCTGGAATTACTATTGTAAACAATTATATTATAGAATAGGGGGAAATACTGATTACTATTTTCTTCTCTATATGAGTCACCTCCATTAAGAACAAGCTATGGAGGTAGTTTTACCAATAAACATATTGTAAAAGTAAAGAAGGCTAAATCTTTCCTTCTTGAATGGAAGTTCTTCTTGCTTTACTTCTTCCCTTCTCTTAGACAAGGTTGGAGATAGTTTATGCAACCTGATTCTGGTGGTGTTTTATGAGGCAGAGTCAGCTTCTCAATATTGTTGTACATGTCTAGGAAGGAAGGAAGGAATATATTTAATCTGCTTCCATTTCACCATCAGGCTGGTTATTCACCAGTGATGGACATGGGGTAATAAGGAGAGGACAGGACAACAAAGACCCAGTCTCCTGCTACCTAGCAAGGCAGGCTCATCACTCAGTTGGACTGAACAGTCCAAAAGGGTGGTGGTTGTTCTGACCCTTTTTATGTGAAAAGTTGAGATGAAATCCAGAGGAAGCACTAGTTCATTAACAGTTCCAGCCAGCAAATTTACTTTAGGATCGTTAATGGCTATGCCTAGCACTTTCTTTCAAATGTTCTTGGAGAAAGTTGCATGGGCAGGTCTGTGAAAGAATTTGGGTATGTCTGAGAAGTTCTTGGGCATTCTAGGAGTCTTAAGAAGAGAAGTCTGGGTGCCAGCGTCCAGGCTTCAAACTCCACAACATGCAGTTGTGAGATGTTGGTAAAGGCATCTAAATACCCTGCTCAGAAGGAGCTTCAATCTTTGACAAATAGCAACCACTTTGAGCCAGAAAAACCACTGACTTCATCCAGAGAAGGGAGGGGAAGAGAGGCAAAGGCAATGTTTAATTAGGAAGCTAATTTCATGACATCATGCCTCCTGGCCTTTATTCCATTAATGAAGCTGAAAGTAGGCCACAAACTGCAGGGATTTACTCTTCCCTATTGGGACCATGTTATATCTGTCTGTCTGCTTGCATGGAAAATGCAACATCATTCCCAGTTGTTAGCTTATTCCATAAACATTCACTCTTCTCTTCCTGTACTCTCATTTGTACTGCATGCCTAATGCCTTGTATAAATTGCCTCTCTCTGTATATTAATGTGGGCATATTTTTTATTTTTTGTTATTGTATTTTCTTCAAGCAATGGGCATAGGAAGAGTGGAAACAGCCACCTCTGAGGATTTACCTGTGGGCTAAGCTCAGAGTATAAGGGCTGTCTCCCAAGATACTGAGAGGTGCTGAAATAGAAATTGTGAGATGGGAGAGCAAAGAATTAATGTTGGTTTTACCTGTACCATGGGATGAATACTGAGGATCTGATAACTCAGCCCTTATGTGCAGAGGGAAGAGGGAGAAGAGGACAGTGAAAATTAGCTGGAAGCATGCTTGGGATAGTGCAGATTAAAATGCCTCAAGACCTGGCCCATGCCCTGACTCCAGGCTTCTGGTGTTTTATGATAACGAATCGGTAGCGGTGCCTGTCTCCCCCTCTCCCCAGCGTCTGCTGCTCCCCACAGACAAGGCAGTGGAGCAGAAGGCTCGTCTGCTCCATGCTGCTACAGCTCACAGCCCGGGGTCCTAACGCAACATGCAACAGATGCCAGGTCTGGTTCCTGCTGGAGCCATCCTCTGTCAAGACATTGGGAAAGGAAGTGTCCTCAGCCCTTCTGCCGTCACTGTTGAGGCGCTTACTGGGTTAGAGCAGAGCGGTGTCTGAAGTCAGCCCCATATCAATCACCACTCCTAAGACAGGACAGAGAAGGACATATTTGGATAATATAAGTAAATAGCTCCAATGGCCAGCTGCCACGAGCAGGGGCAATGTCATCCCCCGCCCTTATCTGCATGTTTATGCTCTCCCTGCTGCACCAGTGTAGCACTCATCAGGCTTGAGGGGTTTATCACAATCATAGAAGCAGAGAATATCCAGGGTTGGAAGGGATCCACAAGGATCATTGAGTCCGGAGTTCCTGAGGTGAACCAGCTCATGCAGCTGACCAGGCCTGGTGTGGGACCCATGTAGTGTCAGACAAACACCAGTGCCACCCTGAGAAAAGGGGATGAAAAAATATTTGGCTGCTGCTGCTGTCAAGAAATGCTGTCCCATGGATCTGCAGCGGCACTGAAGTCTTGGACCCCTTTCCCAGACTGCACAGAAACCAAAGTGAAGGCTGGGAAAGTAAGTAAATGCTGTCATGAGAATACAGCATCTCAGCACTGAAAATTGTGAGTTATAGCCAAAAAATTGCAGTCTCTTAGCTGAGGCATGTACCCATCCTCTGTGTCTGAACAGTATTAGCACACATTACACCAAACCACTCCAAAGGCCTGCTCAGCAATCAGCTGGGTATATTCATAGATGTTAAAGCCCCGAGGACTGCTGCGATAATCTGCTTTGACCTACATAACATGGGCTGGAGAAATTCACCCAGTATTTCCTGGAGTGAAAGGAATTGTTCTTCCCAGAGTGATTTCATTCAAAGTAGGACTGAGTGGATTGTCTGTGTGTTCATATGTGCTTGCGTTTAACTATGCATTATGTTGTGTCTCCTTTTAATTCTTTCTCCATTTCCCATTAGTGGTCTTTTCCCTTCTTCTGAATGCTTAAGCCCTTGAGGATTTAACAGTATTCAGAGGATTCAAAATTCAGAGTTGTAAGCATGACAACCAGAAATATCACCACAAAAATGTGTTTCGTTCACTCTGGAAGATAGGGCCATAACAGTGTGTGTCATTCTCTGACCAACCATAGTGAAAAGCTGTGATTCAAATTTCAGATCTGCAGCCACGATCATGGTTGAATAAGCATCACTTTTGTTTGGTGCTTGACTGCTTGTGGACACCAGCAAACACTGGTGAAGTCAGCACTGATGCTCTGTACCGCAGATTCCCTGAATCAAGTGAAAAGGGACAGTCTCAGATAGCACAGTCAGAGCAGTCACATCTTGTCACCAGTTTTCTTCATGGCTGGCATCTGTGTATCCAAAGCAGAGCACTGTTCTTTATCTGTCCTGCTCTGATTGTGGGATCAGCTGTCCCACACCTGCATGCAGGATGCAATCCAGTGACCCCAGATTTGGGAAAGTTCTGTGTTTTCTAAGCTGGCAGGCACAAAGGGATGTATTTAAGCTGATGAAAAATATTTCAGTTTGTTCAGGCTCTGGTTTCAGAGATTGTGTAAGTGATGTTTGCTGATTGTACTTGATGCTTATGTGGAGAAGACTCCCTCCTTTGCAAGGACAACATTGCCTTGAGAGATTACGATCTGGGTGCAGCCATCACTTACTGAGAGGTAGAAGGACTGGTTTCTCCATGCCAAGGTATCCCTGTGCATTGTCTATTTTTCTGGGAAGGTCCTGTTTAAGCTGTTGCATAGAGCTCTCTTCCTCTTCCTTTCACAAAATCTAAGCTACTTTTTGGCTTATGCTTACAAGCTATCCTTTATGTAGATACTGCCCTGCTGCTTCCTGGACCAAGTAAATTTACTGCACGGTGCTTTTGCTTGTCCCTTTTCCTTGGTCTTTCTTCTATCAGATGGAGGTGTCTGATCAACATGTAGTCCACTGAGCAGCAAGGAAGTCCCAGAGCAGGAAAGATGACACTGTGTCATGTAGGGCTTCTAGTGATGGCTCTTGAGTCAATTAATCCTTTTTACCTGGTCCCTACCTCACATCATCCCTAACATGTAGGTCCTTCCTGTCCACGTGACCCCAGGGCCCTCTGTACACAAACAGATACAGAATTCCTCTGGTACTTCACATGCATCTCTCTCCAGTCTCCCAAAAGCCTTTCATCCCACAGCACACCTCAAACACTGATGTTTTTTGCCTTCTCTTCCCCAACTCCAAGCTCTGAGCAGCCACCTCCTGCCCTGCTCCTGCCCCTGGGAGCGAGCAGTGAGCCCTGGGAATCAGCCTGGTCCCTCCCGCTCAGCAATGCAGAGTGTTACGACGAGGTCAACCAGCCTGACCCTTGCGTGTTTTTTATAAATACATCCTCCAGTCACGGGGTCAGCTGCATAAAGACTTCTTTCTGAAATACGGGAACCTGACAAGTGCTTAGCAGACGGCCCGACATCCTGAATCCGGTCTCTGTGAGATTCTCCTCTCAGCAGCGCCGGCACATGCTGTTCTGATGGTGCGGTGCCAAGTGACTTCTGGGTCAGTGCTGATCTTTGGAAATAAGTCTCAGTGGGGGATTGATGACAGAGTTCTTCTGACCTGAGGGAAATCGGTAGGAGGAAGGCACAGACGTGGAGTTGGTCTGCAGGAGGGGGTGAGGAGGGGAAGGGGCGGGCAGAGGGGAAGGGGGGATGGAAAGCTGGCGACTTGAATATTAAATCCTCTTGAGCCAGGGAGCATGGTGAGGCAGCCGAGCCTTTAGCTCCCTTCCTCATGGGCTGTTTTCCAGGGAAGGAAAACAGCTTTAATCTGTTAGAAGAATCCCAATTTGTGTTTGAAAGCATATGTTTACGCTGGGAATCCAGCAAACGGCACTGCAGTGCTTAACTAGTAGGTCAATGCTGTGGACTGGGAATTCAGCTCTGCCTTCAGTCTGGAGAGTTTATCCACACAGATTTGAGCTGCCGTGGAGGAACAGCATTTGCACAAGGAAGGCCCGGAGGATGCTGGCTCTCCAAAAGGCTCAGCTGGACCTTTGATTGCCTTTGTTCTAAAAGCTGACAGGGTCTATGGGGACTGTCCTGTCCCTCTGCATTTAGTGAGCGACTGGGACCCCCTTTCTGCCTGGCCTGAGGACACTCGCTGGACTCAGCCCTATCATTGAAGGGTTGTCGGTCAAACAGATGAAAGGGAGGAAACCCTTTGGCAGCTGTGACCTCAGGCAAGAGCTCACACTGCCTCCTCCCAAGACTAAAGGAGCATGTAGAAGTCTCAGGGGTCATTTTGTTACAACAGGTCTGGATCTTGCACACCTTTTGTTGCTGAAAACCAGTAGTGTCCTCAGGAGAAAGTAACACACCACAGCTCCTGCACCCTCTGTGCAAATACTGCAGTCACGGCATGCAAAGCAAATTCATCCTTTACCCCACTGCTGCTCCCTTGCCCCCAGCATGGTTTCTGAAGAATTTCCTACAATCTGCAGCAATACTTCACCCTGGTTTCTCATTTGAATCAGCAGGGCTCTGCAAATGGTTTCTCCAAATGGAGGAACAAGAAACAGAAGGGTTTAACCTAAGATGTGAATTATGTTAGGCCAATCTCCAGCACAACCTTCCTGTTGACCTTACTGTTTGTTTTCAACTAGCCTCATTTTGGTTTAGTCACTTAGGTACAGCCTCGTTTGAGACAATGAGCAAATGTTTGCATTGGGTATTTTTATCAAGGAGGCAAAAGCTAGTTTTAAAAAAAATCAGGGTAACAGGAATTATCTCATTGTATCTTTGCTCCTGAAAGATAACACTGAAGTTATGATTTCCCCCCACACCTATGTGGGAACACAGAGCAGCACTGTACATGGAAGCACAATAGAATAGTAACTCTTTATTACTCCTCTCTTCTCAAAATTATTCCTAACTTTGTCCCATAATACCATTCTTTATATTTAAAAGTGTGAGTACAGGAACAGATTCTCAGCATTTCCATAAAAATTATATAGACAGGAACAATCTGCTGCAGGCAAGACAAGGAATACTTGATTCTCTCATTCTTTATTTGATTTGTCCAGCTATTTCTTGGCATGAGACAAGACAAGGCAGGAGTTTCCTTCACCTCTCATAGTAAGGAGCAAGCATGCACCAAATAAGAAAGAGTTTGTGGCCTTCTTCGATGTGAGCACTCCCTAAGAATGTGCTGAGGGAAGATCTCTGGGGGAAATATCACCCACTGGGAGAGGGAGATTTGCACTGTAGTTTGGTTGCTTCTGCAGAGGCAGAAAGTAGAATATCAGAGATGGAGCAAGATGCTACGTCTGAAATCTAAAGTGGTGCTGCTGCAACTCCCTTGGCAAAAACCTCTCTGCAGAGATCAGGGAAGTTTTGCCACTTTGGGACTCTTGGAAGCTGAAATTGTAGCTAAGGCTTCAGGTAACTGGTGAGTTCACAACCAGGATACTAAATCTCCTTAATTGCATGGTGAGTTTAAAGTGTTTGGGCCAAGTCCCATGATACCATGGGAATACTTTAGTTGACAGCTAGGGACAGAGGATTAATCCCAAGTCTTGAAGACCTGGTGGTATCTACTCCCAAACTTATTAGTCAGACTTGGAGTTACTTGTGTTTGGCATTAGAAAGGTGCACTGAGACATAATTGTCTTCTTCTAATTCCATTCCATAATGTGAGAACAAGGGGTGACTTGGTGAAATTAATGGCTGGCAAATTTAGAATAAATAGAAAGAACCACTATGCCATGTGCCAGTCCCCTGTGGGATTTACAGCCACAGGAGGTCATCGAGACAAATACTTTGGCTGTATTATTAAAACAGGCTAGATAATTTTATTACCATTAATAACGTTTACAGTTATGTAAGCTGAGATAATGAGGCTAATCAAATCTCATGCTTCAGGGCATAAACTGATTGCCTGCAGGGGTCAGGAAGAAGTTTCTTTTTCCCCACATGCAGCACCGCACAATTGGCTAAGTGCTGTGTCTGGGGGGGATACCAGCACACTGGCTGTCACTGGAGTGGGTGACTAAAGCCAGCATCACGGCAGTGTCTCCATCCACGCTTTGCTGCCATCACTTCTTCCTCTAAGTGCTCCTGCTGTTTTGGTTCTGACCCTATCTGCTGGTGTGCCCCTCCTCCTCATTCCCTGAGCATCCTCTGTGTTCTCACTTTACACCCCAGGTTCCTCTCACTGCCTCCAACTGCCTCTTTCCATGCTGTCTGCACTTTCCCACCTCCTGCACCACCCACACCTTGCCTCTGCACCCTGCCACGAACTCCAGCGTGCTGGCTGGGAGCCCAGGCTAATAAGCCTGGCTCAATTTGTCTGACTCTGTCCAAAACTGACCCTCTGTGGAACAAGAAAATGTGTTTGTGTGGGGTCTGGAGTTCATGGTACAGGTTATGAACCTGTGATATTTCCTGCAGTTTCTTTGCAGATTTATTTTAATGACTTAGTGTATTCCCTGGTAAGACTCAACATCCTCTGCTGAAAAGTTTTTTTGTCAGCAACCTGACAAAAGTGAGGGCACATTTGCTGAATGTCCAGAAAAAAACCCAACATCTCTTTCTTGCTTTGCATAAAGATTCTGAAGAGAAAGAAGAGGTGATAAGTAGACAGGGAAGTGCATTTGGAGATCTCTTCTGAGGAGCAGGTGAAAATCGCAGTTGTGTCATTGTTATTTTGGGTGAGATGGGGAAAGGAGAGGCGAGGGAGAAAGTGTCATTTAAGTCACATGCAGTGTTTTGGATCTGCAGTGATTACTCATGCAGATATCTGTGCTGGCGTCTGACAGGCAGATGAACGGGCTTTGCGCTTGCAGAGCTGTGAGCAGGGGAGGTCAAACTCCAGGTGAAGAGGTTTGAGATGTTCACTGCACTGTTATTAATTTGGCCAAAGCAGCCTTGTACCTGATAGCCCCAGGGGCAATTCTCCCTCCCCTGTTACAGCCAGAGAGGGGCATAGTGGACTCAAGGGCTGGTTCTGACTAGGTCCAAGGCTGCCTCTTCAGCACAATGGTCCAAATTCTTCAGCTGCCCAAAATCACAAGTAGTTATCAGGCCCATCTTCTCATAAATTCTGTGACAGTCACTTGATCCTCTGATTTCCACTTCAAGTGTATAAACAGGCCAGAAGAGAACTTGAAAGCCTGCTAGCAAAGGACTTTAATAAAGTAAGTTTGCTCCTGTTGCAAGAGTTCAGATGACTCCAGGGCATACACAGAGCTATGAGCAGAGCTGATGTACACTTGGTCTTCTCAGTCAGAATGGTGATACAATCTCTTCTTTAAGCATCCTTCCCAATTAACTCAATTTGGTGGGAAATATACCTCATGTTAAGTACCCTGCTCAGATTTTGTCCCTGAAAATACATGTGAGAAGCACATTTTCCTCCTCACTCATGGCTGACTCCCTCACCTCCAGGATCTGCGTTCACCTCAAACAAGTTGGGTTTGTCAAACCCTGTTCTTGATGTAGCAGAACAACCTGACGTGCACTTTGAAGGGGTCTCTAACATAGGCACGATATGGGGGTGACCTCGTCACTGAAAAAATCTCTTGCTGAACCAATATTTATTAATGTAGACAGGTGCAGAATGCACCTTTCAATACCCCTTTCTAGCTGAATGCACTGAAAATTACTAGTGCTTTATGTAACTCTGTTGGGGGCCACTGAGATTTCACTTTGGCAATTAGATGCTATAACAGATGTGTATAAAAATATACTATGGAGTTGGATTTTTCCCCCCCTTCCTTCTCTTTGATTAGTTCTGCTTCCCATAGATTTCCCTTGCTCTCCTCCCTCCACAGCCTCCATAGCACATTGCCCTCCTGTCTGGTTTCACTTGATCATCTCCCAGGAGTGGTTCTACCAGCCCCAAAAATGTGAATTACAAGAATCATTCGGACTGGGACTGTAGATGAGAGACACTTTCTTCTGCAAGTGAATTATTGTCCCAGGCATTGTTACCACTCACTTGGTAGCACGCTTTTCGTCTTCTTGTCCGCATATACACTTGGGATAGAGATTGTTCTGATAGCTGGTATACCTTAGAGTCTTTTGTAGAACATTACCCCATGAGAAAAAGGTATTTGATTTTGGAGCTAAGGTTTACTGATTAATAGAAATATGAGCTTCAGTCTTGGTGCACTGGGGCTAATTCTTAAATATTTTAAAACCAAGTTTGCTTGTAAGAGGACTTGATTTGAATTTATGGTCAACTTTCACACATAAAATGGTGGATATGGGATTTTAACACCAAAAATCGAGCTTAATACCAGGAGGGCTTGATTTAGAATTAGAAATTTGGAGAAAGATGGACAGGAAGGTTATCCTCCCTTAATAAATAAATAAAAATTAAAAATGCTGTTTCACAGAGCCAGGACAGACTAGAGAATTACTATGAGCAGCAGCAGCAGCAGTTGCCCCACTACAACCCCTGGGTAGACAGGCTAAATTGCTCTTCACCACTATGGTGTTTACTCCAATTTTCAGCTCCACTGGCACAAATACACCAGAGGTTGCCCTGCTACAGCTATCCTGGTGGCTGCTGAACACACAGCCACTTATCCTCCCCAGGATGGAAAATAGTCTTTGCATCCAATCCCACCAAAAGCCCTTTTTCTTGCTAAACTATCTTCTGAGGAGTTCACTGGAAGATTAAATACCTCCTTCTGCTATCGCCCTCCCCTCTTTATATTTTTATCACTCTGGATGGCCCAACCTTTCCCTCTTAAAGCTGTGCTCAGTGGTAATATAAAACCCAGACGAAAGCACAGAAGCACCAAAGACAGCAGCCAAGTAAGAATTTAGGTTGTGTCCTCTGAGCTCCTTTTCGGAATACTGCAGGCTTAATTTGTTGTTTGAGCATCTCCCATATTTATAATAATACCCTCTATTAAACAACATGCCGTTAGCCATAATTTCCCGTGTGATTTACATATTTTTTATTTTTATTTTTATTTTTATATATACAGAGGGCAATTTTGTCTCTCAGAATCTGCTGCTCTCAGATGGCTCTGGTTGTTGCATTATGTTTTTTATCTATCCTTTACCAAGGGATCAGAGACAGATTGCTGGCTTTTTTTGGCTATTTTTTTAAATAGGGTGGCCTGGCTAAAGAAGGGTAGAGTGAAAATGGGTGCAATGCAGTAAACCTGAAATCGACACAAGGAACCCAGAAGGTCTGCTAGGTTCTTGCCTCATTAAGAACTCCATATCTGCTCACTGACTAACCTTGCAAATGAGTTCACGCTCAGTAAAGGAAATTGATTACTTTCCATTGCAATTAACATCTGGTCCTGGGTCAGATCATTAGGATAATTTGTTATAGAAAAAACCAAAGGAGCTAGCTACAGGGTAATAAAGTTTCTTCTGGACCCAATTAAAGATGCATTCTCTGGTTATTTTGCGGGACATCAGCCATCTCTTGGGGGTATTACCGGGGAGAAGGAAGCATACGGAGTGGACAATAGGTGGTGGAATGCCATATATGAGAAAGAGATATCAGGGGAATCATTTACTCCTGCCTCTAGGAAATGCTCCCATTTGCAGTCTGAGTTTCAGAAATGATGTATGACATCTATTTGGTGAGGAATGCACAGGGCTGAAGGGTTAGTAGGGACTGTGAATCTCTGGGGATTCCACTCAGAGAAGGCTATGTTCCAGTTTTGGACAGGTTCATAGATAAAAATAAAAAAAAACCCTTCTTTTTTAATTTCACTTCTCTGTTTGCTCTGAGACTCATAAAGATGTTGGCTTTCACCAGCAGAGTTTTCCCAATTTGAAACAAAACTCTGAATCTTACCCAAGAACTAATAAAGGGTTTTCTTGGATCTGAAGGTTACTTTTTTTTTTCTTACGTGTATATATATATATATATATCAAAAATCTAAGAAATCTCTTAGCATATAGCAGCCAAATTTCAGACCTGTATGTTGATTGAGCTAAAGTAGAACCAAACACCACCACCTAAGAAACCCCATTTCCATTCATTTTTCTTGCAACAACAGGTTTGCATGGCTCCACGGAGAACATTTTGGGAGCCATGCTGCAGTTAGAAATGGAAACAATGCTGCTCATATTCATAGCAGCAAATGCTCTTGTAACAAACCTGTTGGTGTCTGTGACTTCCTATTGTTTCTTACACTTCTTTCCGTGGCCACTTAGAAATTAATGGTGGCAAGGAGGCTCAAAAACTAGGTTTTTCTGCAGCACAAATACCATCCCCTACCACTGAGTTAAAGGAGAATCTTCATTAGCAGCAGAATGGATAAATTATGTTGTTCTAATTCTATATCTGAAACTGGCATGTCTTAGTTGGGTGGGACTGGAAAGCAGTTTTTGAGATCAATTTTGATTTAATATTTTTGTTCTAGTTGTGATGAAAACTGAAATTGAGAAAGTGTGGCAAATAAAACTTTTCAAAAATCAGATTGGAACAGTTGAATATATTTTAAAATCATGAGTTTGAACTACTTAGGTTTTTTTATCATACTACATTTATTCACCCTTTAGTTTTGAACTACAATTTCAGAGCAAAAAGTAATATTCTATGACATTCACCCAGTATGTTCTCTTTTAAAATTATTGAATCATTAATAATTTCAGATTATAGAAGGGAAGGGTATTATTTTGTTGTTGAAGTATTTATTTTGCTTTCAATTTTCTCTGTGAAAGTTGAGGGATTTTCTTTCTTAGCAGATTTTTCTTGCAAGTATTTTCAGTTCTTTCTGACCAACAAAACACCAAAATGTGGCGGAAGGAAAAAATCAGAACATAATTTTCCTATGAGAGAATATAATACTGGGGTATAAGACTTTAATATATACCACTGTTTTTGTTTGTTTAGTTGTCCAAAGAAGTAAACAAACGCTCAACTTTAAAAAAAAAAAATCAGGTTGTTTTTGGTTTGGTTTGGTTTTGTGGTTTTTTTGTTTGTTTGTTTTGGGTTTTTTTTGGGTTTTTGGGTTTTTTTCCCCCTGAAAATTTGAGCAAGATATTGGAGATTGCTGCAACAGTTTGGGTTGATCTCATTGCAGCACAGGATATGAGGGCGCAGACCCTGGCTGAGTGCTTAGGTAAGACACAAGTGATGCATAGACTTCATGATGGCTCTGTGCAAGAGATGTAAATATTGGACTCCAGTGGCTTTGAAGCATCTTGCTGATAATTCATATGGCTACAGATCTATAAACCTGCTGGTTCTCAGGCACCTTTGCCACAGCTATCCATGTTAATGGGAATGGGAAATGAAGCATATCTTTTTCTAGTAATGGATAAACATCAGGAGGTCCATGGAGTTTGAATTCTTATTAGAGAAGACTACTCTACTTGTGAAAAGCCCTCCCAACTCTGGAACAGTTTAGACCTAGATCACTGAGACCTGTATAGGTAGCACCTGGTGGTTTTTGATGGCTTGGGTCTCCAGTCTCAAAGCCTCTGAAATCTAGAAGAGGCTGGTGTTTTTAAGATCTGGCTCTGGAGCTCAGTACTGTAGTCTGACATCAGCTACTGTCCTGATGACCTTGTATTTATGTTTTGTGCTAAGATCAGCCTAAGCTTGTGGTCATTTATGATGAGACCTCAATCTCAACACAGTGTAGTAAACCAATAGAAGTATTCTTCAAGCACATTAAATGTCCAAGTTATTTATTTAAAGAAACTTTGGCATTGGGTCAGACAGTAGGCAGACTATCTAGGCCGGGATTCATCTTAGCAAGTACAGACACCATATTACCTATATCTCTAAGGAACCAGTGTGTTCCATAGAGAAAATTAGCACTTGCAAGAGGGTTTCCATACTAAAGCAGACATCCTGGAAGGTACCTGTTTTCCGCTATTCCTCTCATGTCACCAGCACAACAGAGAAAGTTTATGCATGTGAAAAAGTCAAGTTGAATGCTATCCAAAAAGAATGGTCTGCCTACAATCTTCATATATATTTATGTGACCCAAAGTTGATTTAGATTCTGTGGGCAGGTAAACAGGCCAGTTACTGAGTTTTACACCACAGTTCATCTCACCCCACAGTGGACACTAACATTTCATCATGCCAACAGGCAGAAGAGATTTCCGCTGATTAAAGGAAAAGCCTAGACATCTGCCTTCCAAATACCTAAACCTGAGTGACAGGAATCCTGCCCAAGATTATAGATTCATAGACTGATTTAGATTGAAAGAAACGTTAAAGATCATCTCATTCCAACCCCCTTGCCAGGGAAAGGGACACATTCTATTAGACCAGGCTGTTCATTCCGCCTGACCTTGAATGCTTCCAGGGATGGAGCATCCACAGCATCTCTGGGCAACTAGTTCCAGTGCCTCTTTACTCTTACAGTAAAAAGTTTCTTCCCAATATCTAATCTAAACTTGCCCTCTATCATTTTAAAGCCATTCTATCTTGTCCTGTCACTCCAGGCCTTGCCAAAAGTACCTCTTCAGGTTTCTTGTAGGCTTCCTTTAGGCACTGGAAATTTCTGTAGATTCTCCCTCTAAGGCTTCTGGTCTCCAGAGTGACCAACCTGAGATCTCAGTCTGTCTTCACAGAAGAGGTTCTCCATCCTTCCGACCTCCTCTGGACTCACTCCATTGGGTCCATATCCTTCTGGTAATTAAAAATCTCAGCTAACTTCAGTGGAAAGTGAACTGAGTTGCATTTAAATTCCCCCACCAGAAGGAGGGGTGGGTGAACTGTCTGTTTCATGGGATTTGAACTTGGGTGGGCTATGGAGGCTTGCAAATGAGCTTAGAACAGTTTTATCACTATCTTGGTAATTCCTCAATAAATAAAATTAATGAGTTCTGTTGTTATCCACATCCCAACTGAAGAGGATTCAGATCCTCCTATCTCTGAAACCACTCAAGGAGCCTGGCTCCTCATTTGCTTCCTGATGATATTTTCTTTTAAAGAAAGGTCCATTTAATATGTTCCTCCCCAAAAAGTATTTGCAATTAATTCTTATCAAGGGCAACAGCTGATTTGTAAGATTACTTATAAATTGGTAATTAATTAACCTATTACCAAAGGAGGGAGGGGTGCTCTGATTGTCAAGAGCTTAGAGCTGATAAGTGATGAATGGTTGGGTTATATCAGGACCTTGGCTCCCCTCTCTGATCGCTTTGGATGTTACCTAACCATGCATTATATTTGAACATGAATCACAGCTCCTCAGTCTTTATATTTCCTAAGCCAAAGCCTGACACACAGAACTATGGGTAGATCTCATTTATTATTGCTTAATTAAAGGCTCAATGCGCAAAGAGACACCTCTTGCTTCATTCTAGCTAGCCAGCAAGATCATAATTGTACTGATGTCGAGGCCAGCTTTCTAAGT
This sequence comes from Cyanoderma ruficeps, assembly GCA_008694505.1. Taxonomy (NCBI): domain Eukaryota; kingdom Metazoa; phylum Chordata; class Aves; order Passeriformes; family Timaliidae; genus Cyanoderma; species Cyanoderma ruficeps. The sequence continues at coordinate 917,004 of VZDJ01000292.1, read as the reverse complement.
AGCTATTGGAAGTCACAGTGAGGGAGATCTGAGCTATTCTGTAGGGAATTGTAGACAACAAAAGTTACAGTCATAATTTTTAATTAAGAAATTACTTTTTTTTTTCCCCTACTGGGCTGCAACGTTGATTCCTTCTCATTCCTCTCACGGTTCCACACTGGAGAATTACAAGTAGCAGGGAATAATTAGTTATTTTTCCTTGGTTTTAATTTTTGTGACTAGGCAATATATTAAAATCTTTGCATTGACCAAAATGCTATCTTATAGCCCTGTTAGTATAACAGTTTAATGTTGTTTCAGCAAAATAAAATAAATTTTTCAGTTTACCTTTGACATAGTCTTACAGTTTTCAGGTGTAAATATTTTTAGATACTCTACAGAGAGCTGTTTATAATACAGAATTTTAAAATAACAGGTTTACACAACTCAACTGTAAAACATCTGCAAAAAAAGAATCCAAATTCATCTATTTTTGAATGTCTTTTAGTAAAAATAATTTCCTCTGAGTGAAGTAGGTTCAAAGCAGTATTTTATGTAGCCTCACATTGCTGTCTGAAAGAAATTCCATAGGTTTGCAAGGTGACAGACAATGTGTAAGGATAAAAACCATCAAACTGGTTTGGCNTTTTTTTTTGTGTGTGGTTTTTTTTGTGGCAGGATTTTTCTTTTCTGAGGTGATGTCAGAGTTAGATAATGCATGACCTATCCTTAGGGGGAGTGTGCCAGACCTGAGTTGGAAATGAAAAAATTTTTTTCTTGACTTAACAAACTCAATCTGGCAATGTTATGAGAGAGAGAGAGAATAAAATATGGAATGCCCAGATGGCATTACAGAGTCACTTTTCCTGACTGTGAGTGTGTTTTTAGGAATTGTTCTGCACTCTGGGATGCCATAAATCAAACTTGATAAGGTGCTGCACTGCTCAGTTGCTATCTGAAAACTTGCATCCTTGGCTTTTTCAGTGGTGGGGTCTGAGGTTTGGGGGTTTTTTCCCATCACAGAGAAATAGGAGCATTTTTTCTGTGAGATGGACAGAAGGCAGGCAGGTGGCATCTTCACTTCCCCACTCTGCTATGCTCCCCATTTATAATAATCAAAGATAATCTCTGTTACATACAAATAATGATAGGCTTGCATTCCTGAGGAAGGCAAGCATGGGGTAAGGGTCTGACAAATGGTAAGAAAGCCTAACTCCATGGAAATCAAGATGAAAGGTGCTTTCAGATGTAGAGGTTCTTCTCTCCTGCTGACCAGCCTTTCCCTTGTGAGGCCTTGTACAGCAGTGCCATGCAGGTAGGCTCTGCCCAGCCAGACAGACCAGGCCAGCAGGAAAGGTATTTGTTCCCTGCAAACCCAGGTGGAGAACAGTGTTACAATCACAGAGACTTCTAACAATCCCTGTTATCTGCCTCTCATGGCTGCGGTTTTTTTTAGCAGTCACCAGAGGCAAACTTACTGCCTGAAATGTGGACCTGTCCACAGCTCAGGAAACCACTGGGAGAAAACAAAGGAGATTTCCATCATCCTTGGGTTTCTTATCCTGCTCCCAACCACAGGGAAGGCTCTTACCAGCTACAAAGAACTCTCCAGCCCATCAAAGCTTTTTCCTTAGATTCAAATTTGTAGAAATATGTGTAATGTATTAGTGGATGAATATGGTGCACATGCAGTCACAACTCCATACATCTTTACATATGGGTCTGTGAGTCACAACTCACAGACCCATCAACATCCTCCTGGTCCTTCTTCACCATGGACTTCTTAGTGATGGGGGTTCTGGAGTCATTCTTCCGCTGGTATCAGCTTTATACAGTCAAAATTCCAGGTATCCACAGGGTGGTCGCAGATGATGTTCCCATTACTGGGGGTGATATGGGTATGAACCATTGCTTCCTTTCCTACAGTTTGCCACAGAGGGAATTATTGTCAGCTCTGTTAACCGTGATGTGGCAATGGTTATGTGTATTAATCAAACAGATCTTGCTTCCACCAGGGCTAGAATTCACACCTTCCTCTCGCAAATTCCTTCTTCCTGTGCTTATCTCAAGTTCCCACTGTGGTGACTTGTCCTATGGCAACTTCATTCTGTGCTCTTGTCATTATTTGAGACAGGTAACTGTGCCCTTTAAGTCCTTAAAAATGCATGTGTGTGTATATATATATGTACACACACGCATACATATATATACACACATGCATACATATATGTACATACATACATACAGGGACATGACAATGTCATTTTTTGACTTCTCTTTTGCTATCCAAAGTCAAGACATCAAGAGGAATACATACTTAAAATGAACAAATTGAGGTGGTTCTTGAAACAAAAAGTGAAGGGTGTCTGTGAAACACTGCAGTGACTTGTGATGATACACAGAAGAGGCATTCTAATGTATGTCTTACAAAATTAATAATAATAATAATAATAATAATAATAACAACAACAACAACAATAATAATAATAATAATAATAATAATAATAATAATAATAATAATAATAATAATAAAAAATTAACTGACTACATGTAGCTGCATCTGCACCACTGCAGTCTCTCCAAGACATAGAAGTGTTTTTGGAGAGATGAGTCCCTGCATAGTCTCTCAAGGTGTGAATAGTTGGTCTTGCGTATCACTGTGCTAATTTCCAAATTGTAGAAGACTTGCTCCAAATTTTTACCAACCTGTCTCTTATGCATACAAGACCCATGGTTCTGTGTGCTTGCTGTTGTATTGTGCTATAAAACAACCCAACACCAGCAGTGTTGGTGGATTTTAAAGGTGTGCTATTTGGGATGGTACACTGGAAGTGCAAGCACCTTTTTTAATTTTTTATTTTTTAATTTAAATAATCTTTTGTCTTATTTCCTCCCACAGAATGTAGAAAGGCTTTTGTTGTTGTTATTATTATTATTTATCAAATCAGTTTTCAGGAACACTAAGCCTTATAAAATACTTTTTGTGTGAGTCAGCAGAGGCCAGTGGGCCACAGGTGAAAAAACACTGGTGAGCTCTTGTGGATAACCCCTGTCAGCAATAAGCTTTACACAGCCACTTACAGACTCCCAAAACCCAGCAGCATGGGGGAGAGGATCAAAAGAGTAAAAGTGAGAAAACTTGTGGTTTGAGATAAAGGAAGTTTAATCAAACAAACAAACAAACCAAGCAAAGCAAAGCAAAACAAAACAAAACAAAACAACCCCTCGCCATCATCATCATATCTATTATTTCTCACCACTCATCAACTGATGTACACCCATCCAGCTCTCCCCACAGTTTATGTACTGGGCATGACAATCTGTGGTATGGATAAACCCTGTGGCCAGCCGGGGTCAGTGCTCCTGGCCATGCTCCCTCCCACCTTTTCATGCACCTGCTCACTGGCAGAGCTCAGGACTCTGAAAGATCTTTGATCAGAGTGAGCACCAATAAGCAACAACTGAAACACTAGTGTGTTGTCAACATTGTTTTCATACTAAACCCAAGAGGAAGAGCTGTATCAACCACAAGGAAGAAAATTAATTCTACCCCAGGCTGACAGCAGGACACCAGCTTTCTCTGGAAAGACCTTCCTGTGTAGATAAGTCCTCAGGAAAAGGTGACTTTAACCAAAACATAGCAAATCCAGCTTCATCACCAAATGCCTCTAAAAAACTGTACAATCACATGGAATTTCTTGTCTACATGCAAGTGAGGTTTCAATTAAGAGATATTTTCTGTTTGAAAGAGTTTTTGGTAAGTTGCCACACATTCAAAAACCAACTGAAAATTCTGCCAGCTCTTCCAAAAGCATTTCTAGTGTAGTGCAGGAGGACAATTGCCTTTGGTTTCCATGTGTGCCTGCCCAGGGTTCCCCAGCAGTACACAGTATAATGACCTACTACCCTGATTTAGTCTTAGTCAAAATACTAAGCTTTTTTTGCAAATCTGGTGTGCTTAAACTGTGCCTGTGCTTACCAACATGCTCTCTGTTTCATTTTCTGGAACTTGGGATAACTAACTTTATGACAGTGATGTTGAGTAGCCATTATTTCTCATTTCTTTCAGCTATTCCTCAACTCCAGCTTATGAGTTCTTCAATAAAAATCTCCCAAAGTTACCTTGGCGACTCATACGTTTGCCAAGCTGACGGATTTATGACAGTTACATATATAAATATTTATATTCTGCGGCAATGCAATTTTTAAAGGCAGATATGTACACTTGCACCAAGACTTTCAAACAAGGCACAACGCACTCGAACAATTGACATAACTATATGCAAGTCAGTGTGTTTTCATACGTGCCTGAATACACAGGCACACACCCTAATGATCATACAGACTTCCTGACAAGGGTACTTTGTACTCAAAGACCTCTTGGTGAGCCAGAGTGTGCTGCTTGATGTGTGGTTGTAATACACACCTCAGACACCAGAATTAAACCTCCTAACCTACTGCACTTTTCTGGACAAGGCAGCACAGCAACACACCTCCCATAGGAGCTCCATGCAGGTTGTACACTCCAACTTGGCTTCTACATAGCAGCACATTCACTATTTCCCAATAAAGTTGGATATAGGGCACCGAAAGTGCTGCCCAACAAAGCCAGCTTCAACTGTTTATACAAGGCCATGCACCTACAAGGCATATATCTGATAGTAATTATAGAAGAATTACCCCTGGAAATAATTCTCTTTAATTTTGCCCTGTCACACACTTGGGTACCTTCTTTTTAGGCCTGAATGAATCTCTTTGTGTCGCATTGCCCTAGGCTGGTGACCAGAGCAAATCCTTAGCCTATAAATTCTGATGATGAGTTCAGCTGTTTTATTGTCTAGAAGAATAGATAGAGATGATACGAAGCCCAAAGTTTAAAAAAAAGAAAAAAAAAAGAGGAGATGGCAAGAGAGGAGTCATTTATATGTAAACAACTCAGCAATTTATAGAATAAGCCGAGGATCTTGTTTTTTTGTGAGACCGAGGGGAAGCACAATGTTAACCTGGGACATACACTGAAGGTAACATTTTACTCTTTCCATCTTCCCTTTCTTTTTCTGAAAGTCTAAATATAAAATCACGTCCCCCCTCCTTCTCTTGCTTTAAAAATAGAACTGAGATGAAGTCTTCCTCCTCCCCTGCTTTTGATGGGGAAATCTCAGTGGCTGTTTAGATTTTGCTTGTACATTAATAAAACATTACAGGGAAGTAGTAGGAGAGAGAGCAAAAATCTTCCTGTGACATCAAAATGCCTTTCTATTCTGTTGTTGCCACTTGAATTCACTGCTGATTCTTCTAATCTCCAAAACTTTGGCTTAGTGTGAAATGTGCACACAGGGAGAGCTTATATATGTGCATATATTTTTGGATGTGTTGTGTCTCCCAATCTCTTGGATGCACACAGGGTGGTATGACAAAGGATCCGAGACTGCCTTCCCTCAAATAAGGTCTCCCCTTGCCACGTCTGTGGACATTAGAGCAAAAAAAGTTGGCAGGTTCCTAATTAAAGTCCCAGCCCTGGAGATTTTGCCTATACTTATGACAGACTCAAAATTTGAGCAATATCTGTCAGGGTGGGCTCTGATTTTGCATGTTTTAGAGAGGGACGCTCATGGTGAAAGGAGCAAACATAAACAACTGTAGAGAAAAGAGAATGTGAGATTCTGAGAAGCAATGGGAATCTGAGCCAAGAGAGAAGTCAGGACAATCAGTGACTTTAGAATACTCAAACTGGGTGCCCAAAGCTGCAATCAAAACTTGGAAAACTAGCTCTCTTGGCCTCATCTTCCCATCTGTAATCCTGGTTATCTACCATGCCTTTCATCCTATGAGGATGAGCAGTGCTGGTAAAATATGCTGCTCACTATCCTGACTACTGACAGCTAGCAAAGAGCCATGGCATTCTGACTGCAAATTCAGCTACCTGGATAATCCTCAACCTAAACCAAATCACAAGGGAGAAGAATTAGACAGTGCTGACATTAAATATTTGTGCAATTTTGTTCTCACTTGTATGTATCTTTGCAGAATTTACAGCACCTCCAAATACCAAGGGCAAAACTGTATTTGCTAGATCATTAAAAAAAAATGTGATATTTGTACCTTGCTTTTTTGTTGTTTTGTTGGGGGGTTCTTTAGCATTCAAGCTACCAGGTATGCAAAGTCATCTCCTCATTCTCATACTTTTGAAGGTCTGAGGTTCATTCATCAGCCTTCCAGCTTGTTTTCCAGCTCTGCAGCCACAGCTTTCCTTAGAATCTGATCCAAATCCCTTTAATCCCAAGGAAAAGCCTCAATAGGCATGGCTTGTACGCTCTGTGCAGACCCCTAAGAAAGTTTTCAAATTTTTTTTTTTCCTTCCCTGTATAACACTGGGAAATATAACACTGTATCTCTTATTTCACTTTTTCTTTTTCATTTTGTCTTTAAGGGAAATCTTATGACTTCTCTTTGCCATTACTGCAGTATTATATAATGTGTGTATATATATTTAATATATGTATACATATTTTAATATGTTTTAAATATTTTATATATTTATTCATATATATACCTATATATATGTATTGTCACAGATATACAATTCAGCTACTAACATCTCCTGGCTTCATGGCAAAGAATAGCTTTTAAAGTTTAATTCTATTTCATATTAAGTATGGAGCCTCAATAAAGCTACAAGTCTTACCAGAGTGTTCAAATCTAGGAACAGGGCCATGTTTGAATGGTTTGTTGGAAGTCATGATTAGGAATATTCCCATCTTAAATCACTTTCTAGGAATTAAAAATGATCATGCACTGTAAGTGCTCACTGTGCTTTTGAGGTTTGGAAATTAAGGAAGTATAATAAATTTACTGAATGGGATCTACTGTTTCTTGTCTTATTTTCTTCAGGGTAGTTAATCTTAAAATATACTGCCACGTTTGCTGAATCTGTTTATGTGTGTGTGTGTGTGTAGCCATTTTGAAGTAGGAAGAGAAGTACAGAGAATCCTTTAGGAATTTACTGTAAGTCAGTAATGGATTTTGCTTGTTTTCAGGCCTGGTTTTAAAATGTCTTGTAAAAAAATAATATCCCCAATGCATATTGTGCAGGAATTAATGTGGAACTAGAGCAAAATTACTCTGCCTCTTAGGCATTAAAAAAATCCCAGTGACACTAAGTTCAAAACATTGCAAAAATGTGTTTCTCCCTCCTTCTCTCCCTCTAATATTTTAGTAACTCAGTATAATTCTTCATTATTGTGCTCTTTGATATATGGGAAAGGGGACCTTGAACATAGAATAAGTGCTTCTAGTACAGCTGTAAGATATGTGATCTGCAAAGCATAATATTACATAAGCCTGATAAAGCAGAATGTTTTTAAGCCATTAGCTAAAGCAGGTTTTGTAGGAACAAGGGTTTAACTCAGTGGTGTACCACTGAGTTTATACTGGTTTAACACCATCACCCATATAAGGAAAATCCATAGATAAATCTCGTCTTTGCAGCTGGCCAAGATTTTACCTTGGAAGACTTTAATTTTTTTTTTTTCCTTTTTATCGTGTCATGGTTGCATTAACAAAATAAGAGTCCCATACGTACAGAAAACACATTTATCAAAGGACTAAAGCCGAAAAATCATCTCTATATGTATATATGTGTTAAGGAAGGGACCCTGATCCCAGCTGACACTGCTCAAGTGGAGCTTGGATCAAATGATCCCTTTCCAAACAAAGCAGCTCTAGGATTTTGCAGCCCTGAGGGCTGAATTGTGCCAATTTAAGGACTCCCATGATGAATTCTGGGATCAGTCCACTGTTTGTTCACACGGTCTAAGCTTGCAGTGACCTTCCAGTGTAAGTCCAATTGAAGAACAGGGGCCTTGGATATAATTTCTTGGAAAATCCTGTCAGTCACTGGATTTTGTTGTTGTTCTTGGTCTCAGGAGACCTAGACTTTATTCTTTCTTGGTTACTCATTTACAATGAAGCTCCATGGAAGTTACTTCCTCTTCTGTGCTTTACTTTTATTCATCCACAGGGAAGGACCTATTTGAGCCTGGCTTTGAGATGAACTGAGGAAAATTTTAGGGTATAACTATTTCAATGGTGAAACTCAAGGTTAACTTTGTTTGAACTGGACCCTGTCAAAACTTGTCAAAATAGGATTCTTGTCAACAACTAGACCCATGGAAGAGGACTGCCCTTCTACACCTCCTGTTTTCTTCACATAGGAATAATTCATTTCCTAGAAATATTGTAATTGAATTAAGCAAACACAGCAGCCACTTTGTGGTTCTGTGGGAGATGGTGTTTAGAGTGGGAGGATGACTAGAGGATATAAGATTAAGTTAAGTGAGGGAAAATTAAGACTGAACATCAGGAGAAATGTTTTTCCAGTATTAAAATTTGAGAGGCTGTGATTGCAATTTCATAATCCAAGGGAAGGGGTGTGGGGAGAGGAGGGGGTGTTCATGGTATCTTTGAATGACAAAGCACAGCAGAAAATATGTTTCTGTTTCTATTTACTGGACTCCAAAGTACCCTCTGATCTGATCTGGCTTGAATTACACAGTCTAATTAAAACAGACCCTTATTTAATGGGCTGGAGACACAGAACGTTTAGGTACACAAATGCTGGTGTAAGCTTTGCATGTGGTTGCATTAATTTGCCTGCCCAGTTACAAGAGTTCTGTGTAGAAATTGGTTAATTGCACCAATTGAATCGCTGATTGGGCATAATACCCTTCACAATAGCCTTATTTGCATATGCATTGATACAGGCTTGCATGTATAGTTATGTGTGCAACGGTGCTCATATTTTGTATATATAAGAGTGCATGTAAATTGCTTGAAAATCTGTCCCTGTAGATCTCTTCCATTTCTACTTTAGATCATTTTTGTTTGCTAAGCAATAGATCATCCCATCCTGATACAAAAATGCGTCAGCTTAGAGAGTGAATATCAATTAAATAGGTAAATAATATGCTGGCAAGGTGTATTTTTGTCTTTTATCTGCAAAATCCTTTTTTTGCAGTTCTTATAAATAAATTCTAGATTGTATTGGGGCCCTTTTCTGGCTGTGAAAGCCAGATTTTTCTTTCAGTAATTTATTTATCAGTCCCTTTTCACATAGATTTATTAACTACAAACCTGATTGAATTCCATATAAGGCACGCCAATGCTATTCCCACTAAATTCTGTAGGATATGGGTTTAATTGGAATTACGGCCTCATAATACTGGGACCTATCAAGCTGCTGATATGCTCCTCAAGGCTAGGATCTGTTTTGAGGCAGTTATATTGTCCAGTAAATACCTTTGCTTTGATTTTCTTTTTTCTTAGGTAGGGCAACCAAGTCACAGAATGCAAAGGTCACCAAAAATGCTATTAAGGAAACCACACATCCCGGTGAACTAGATCTTTGTTCACTGTTGAGTCTTTTAGCACTCCTTGCCCTCTCCTGTCTCCAAACATCAGCCAGCTGGCCTGCTCAGTCTCTTTTCTTCAGCTCATCACTGGATTTAGAAAGTAATGAGCCCTCCTGTGGCTCTCTTTTGTTGTGTCTCATTCTTCTTTGGCAAAGTAACACATGTTGTCCAAAAGAAAAGAAATGGGAAGAACTTTCTCAAACCTTTAACTCAACTGTGGCAGAAAAGGCCACAGGATGAACTAAAAGACCATACTGGAATGTTCATCCATTCTTTCTCCTTTCTGATTTGGAGCACACATAGGGATTTGGGAGAGTTCTGAAGAAAACAGAGTTTTCTGAGCAAAGCAGAGTTTCAGGCAAGTGATTCCAAAAGATTTGGTTTTACACAAGGGGGTAATCTCAGCACAAAAGACTGAAGAACCTAGTTCTTGTTTTTTCTATATTTCCACATTTAGGAAAGAGACCCTAAAGAAACAGGAGTGTAGTGCTGGCATTAGGGTGGAAGATGCCTGGGCAAGCCTAGAGAAATCTTCCATTGCTTGTTACTTGGGTTCTGCTTTCCATAACTCCATCAGGAGCTGCATGACCATACTATATTCCTCCTTCTATCAGAGGTGTGATGTATTTCTTAGTCAGGAATTCCCACCCTTTGTAAAACTATTTTAGACTTCCAGAGTGGGTTGATAGGATTGTCAGCAGTTGACATGATGGACTAATTGCAGTAAAACAAGACTGCATTCCTTACAAGTAAATTTATATCATGTAAAGGGCCTGATGCCCCTTATAGGAATACATTAATCTGAATGTTAAAATACAAAATGGTTTGCAGCGTAGTTTCCAAGCAATGAGTGTCCCAGAATAGCTAAAAATTGTCATACATCAGGTGAATGAAATATCAGCTCCCTAAAGATGGGGGCAGTGAGAAAGTGGAGCATCCTTAACAGATTAAACATAAATTGAGTCTCAGAACCTCCAGGTGTAGTCCCATTTTTGTAGGGAAGAATTAAAATTCAAGTGTGATTTGAAGGCAATCTGTGATGCAGAAAGTAAGAGAAAATCTGCTGTTTAGAGAATGAGTCAAAGTTAGAAGGCACTCTTACCAGTAGAGAAAACAATTTTGTGTTTTATATATGGATAAGAGAAAACAAGGACAGAGTAAACTGGTGCCCAGCCTTTAGCACCTGCTTAAAGCAAGCAAAGCTCCTTAAATTAAAACTGAGATCTAGGGACTGTGAGGAAAGAGCTTCTGTGTAAGCACCGGTATCACCAAAAAAGAAAAGGAAGTCTGACCATTTTCTTTCCATTGGAGTTGATGTGTCTAAGGCAGGAAACATCGTTTTCCACTAGAGTTTGTTATGCTCCCTGTCATGAAAAACAAGTCTACTCCAGCCCTGGCCCTCTGTCCTATAAAAAATCAAGTCCTGTCATCCAAGAGCATGTCTTTGAATAATGAATCTGTCTAGCTTTCCCAGATGCCAGATTTCCAGGTTCACATTTAGTCAAGACTTTTGAGAAGCTCAGGCAAAGAAATAAGAAGTGGAAAGCTTCATTATTATTGCTTTTTGTGGCTAGAAGTACAGAGAACTAGTCAGCTAGCAGAAGAAAACTGACAGCTCTTGAAATCCCCTCTAAAAAATTGAAGGTGCATTGCAGTATTTTTGTTGTTGTTGTTGTTTTTTATTCCAGTGTTGTCTTCTATTTTACTCTGTGTGTTTTGCTATTTCCACTTTGGCTGGTGTTATAGTAATAGAAATGATTATTCTTGAAGACCAAACCTTCAGATAATGGCAAAGTAGGGGAAATATTTCCATCAAGAAAACAGGAAAAAAAGGAAATCCCATCATCTCCCAAGACAATGCCATATATGTTGAATGCATCTCTTGATCACATTAAAGTGTTTAATTCATGTAAAATTACAAAGGCATGAAAAAGAGCAGGATTCCTTTTGAAGTCAAGACAGTTTACATCATCTTGGTGGTCATTTCTCAGGGAGGTAACTCTGAGTTTATTAATAATGAAGCTGAGAACCTGGAGGGAAGGCTCTTTTTGTCGGTGTTTTTTTCTTTCCCTTCTTTTTTTTTTTTCCATTTCTTAGAAGAAATAAATTAAATCACTTGGAGTATGGACTATTCTGGGATCTAGAAACACTAGCATCCCTTGATATGGTCATAAAATTCATATCTGCTCAAATAAATTCTTGTCCCAGTCATTTCCTTTAATCAACAGAATAATTTCCTCTTAGCCTACATCACCCTTCTCTCTCAGGTCATCAGTCAGGAGGTTGAAACTCTCTCCCTACTGTGGTCCACAAGTTTTCTCATAGTCTTCACCCACTGACAGCAGCAGTAGCCAAATACCAAAAGTTTGGACTATTCCATGCGGTTGGGTATTTCCTGAGACGAAATTGTGGCAATAGTATGATCTGAGTGTCTGAGACATCATAGATTTTCTGAAATATTGGTTTGTGACCTGTGCGTCTGCAGAAGAAAGTTTTGAGATCAGTGTAGGACAACCCAGCTTGGCGCAAGTGGTGTCAAGGTGAGATTTGCTTTAAAAGAGACAGCATTCACTATGAGAGAGAACAGTATGTTGTCTAAAGACATAAAAAGTAAGTGGGAAGAAGTATTCATCACTGAAAGGAGGACTCAAACACAGTTTTGTGACATGAGCAGCAGTGGTCCAGTGGTTAAATGAATAAAGCTTTTCCTCCGGAAGTCTTCAGTGGCACTCAGCAGACCATTCCTGAAGTAGAAAATTGATGGATATATTTAGAAAAAATTCAGTGATTTCTAAGAGTGCCTAAGTTTGCAAAAGATCACTTCAGAGCTTCATTACAGAGCTAGGAAGATATTGGAGTTCTTGGTCCCATGCTCTCCTTTTCCTCCATATTAAAGATCTATAATATTTCCGCACCAAAGATACCTGAGATGAGACCCATCTGTCCTAAACTTGAAAGCCAAAAGAGAGACAACAAAGTCTGTACTAGTTATGCTAGACTCCCTTTATGGATAGTGGAGAGAAATAGTCCTCTTCTGAGAGTGATTCATCACATCCTGACATACACATCTCAGTTAACCCAACTGTGTGTTTTCAGAGCTTGCTGTTTCTTTCCATCGACAACAAACATAAAGTCCTGACTGTCTGAATGCAGATGTCTCAATGAAAGTGTAATTCTTGTTATCTTGCACCCACCTGAGAAATCCCCACGACTTGACCCCTTCAGATGCTATGTTTTTAGTGTTTTAGTCCTCTTCACCAACCACTCATCCCAAATAGTACTAGTATTTATGCTTTGAAATAGCATTCAGATGAGATAACAGGTATATATAAGACAGATCATATTTGAAAAACGTCTCACCTACCAACACAGTATTTCTGAGGAGTCTGAGTAGCAGATGTCCTTAGATGGAAGTTTACACTGGACATTTAGGTGAAGCTATTTCTAATTTCTCTGTGTGTGTGTGTATGTGAGTACGTCTATAATGGCACATATGACAATGTGGTGTGTACGGGAAGAATGGGTGAACTTTACCATTTCATCCAAGCATTGTGTGCTACAGTAAATATCAGAGATAATGATATTGACTTTAAGGTATTGCAGCTTCAAATGTCAGTTCTACTCTATCTAACACTCCTTTGGATTTGATTTACATCTCTTCCTCCCACCTGCAAAAGCTGCAAAAGGAGCATGTTGAAAAGAAGGGCTCGACACCAACACACTTTGTCTCTGTTTTCTGGCCCTTCTTTTGGCAAATTTTAATTGCAGATTTTTGATCAAGGCTGAAGAACTAACTCCACAGCCCTTTTTTCCAATGTTTTAATTCTGATTGTAAATAACTGTGCTTCAGGCTCAGGGGTAAATGAAATGGATGAAATATCATCAGCCTTGAAAGTAAGTTCTCTTGCCAGAGGTGCGACAGCTGAATCAAAAGGTCAAGGAAGTATTAGTGACAGTTTGAACAGAAATTAAACTAGTCCAAAAAAACCAAAGAGCTCATAGGAATAACATTTAAACAGCATTTTTTGGTCCTTTACAGGCATTAACTAAGAAATCCTCACTGCACCCTGGTGACATAATGAGAAATATGATGGTGGTATTGATACTGAAGATTCAGTTGCAAAGTGCAACCAAATCTGCACCCTATAATTGAGTTGAAATCCTATACTTTTGATCCTTAGAAATTGTGAAATATTGACTTAAAACTCAAAATGGGCAGGAAACAGATTTTTCATCCGGTGAGAACTTTGCTTCTTTCTGAGCCTTGATAAGAGAAGCTTCGAAACGCCTAATTTGCAGGAAGGGGACAGCACAGAAAGAATCCAAATGCTTGATTCAGTGTGGGTATTTTGCTTTAATAGTCCTGAAGTGCTTAATTTTCTTTCCAGATCCTTGGTTTTATTCTTCTAGAGGAGTGTTGCAGCATATCATTCACCGTGTAGGATCAAGTGAAGGTTACAAAAGAGGCCAGTTCAATGGAATTCACTTTTCCAAAGATCCTGCAAGGAAGCAATACCAAAGTACTCCCCCAGTTATGGCTCTAAGCCTGCAAAATGCATTAGGTCATTTTACTGTAAAACCTTTTCTTTCAGCATTTTCTTCTAGCACTCTCACCCTTACACTGTGTGGTAAAGTTTTTCCATTTTAAGTATTTTGTATTTATAGGAAAAGGAAATTACCTTGATAAGCTCTGTGGTTTTAGGGAGACATTACCCTAACTGGTAGAGACAGAGACGTGTCCTCTATATCTCAAGGATGTAGGTACTGAAAAATGATGTTTTTCTTAAAGGATGATTAAAAGGACAAGAAATAAATGCACAAAATGGAAGGGAAGAGTTGTCTATGAATTAAGGAGTTATTTAAGATCGTCCATGGGTTCATAACTAAGAATAATAGGATAAAAGTGGCAAAGAAAAACTCACAACACATATCAAGAATGAAACACTTACTGTCACTGAAGTATATCAAGCCATGGTCTCCCAAAGGAAAGGGTGGAATATCCAAAGTTGAGAAGACCTCAAGGCACATTGAGCAAAATGGGGAAACATATACAGGAAGGAACATTCAGACGCTGGCAACAGAAATGGCTGGATGACCTACAAAAATATAGGTCTTTTTCTTACTCCTGGTCCTGGCAATTACTGTCCTATAAATCTAACTTCTCTCCCCATTAAAATAATGGAATATAAAGACAGAGAAAATATCATGAAACTTCTAGAGGACAATGGGATTGTGAGCCATAAGGAAGATGTGTCTGAGAATTAATAACATCAGTGTAAAGACAAAGCAGAGGGAAGGTTATGTGATAAGATTTTAGTAATAAGTTTGATAGAGTGCATCTGAAAATCTTGAACCCAAAAGGTCATTCAGATGCCTAAGATACCGCCACTTCCTTGTTAGGACTGTCTGTGAGAGAAGGTGATGATAAACAGCAGAGTTTCTAATGATGGAGACCGGTCTGAAAGTACATTGCAGAGCCTTTTCCCTTGTGGTATCTTCATCCCTGATGCAGAAAAGAACCAGCATGATAATGATGTTTCATACTAAGAGGAAGTTAATCTTAGTCCTAAATGCCTGTCATGACAGAGAAATATTTCCAAGAAATGTGTACAGATTTGCAGTACTATTTGTTTGTGGGAATGGTATTTCAAAATTGTTCATTTTTAGGCTTCTCATACTTTGAATTATTCTAGACAATGGTAGTCAGACATGTTGGTAATATCCTTCTGTAATTTAGATAAATATACTTCTTCATATTTTGTAATGTGGTCTGCTTTTTATTTTCTATTAGAAAAAATGAAGCACAAAGAGGTCATTTCCCTTTAAATATACTGAGGTTATTATAGCTGGGAACAGACAGCCTGACTTTCAGAGTCCTTAAGGGTTTCCGAGACCCCTGCATATCATCACAACGGTGCTCACTGGTATGTGGGTAAATAAAGAAGCTGGGGTAGGATTTCTCTGACAGTTCATTACAAATCTGAATGGTTTAAACCTCTACCCAGCACAGCTGTCCAGACTAGTCAGATGTGTGGAATTTTCAGTTTCTTTTTTTATTATAAACTAGAGGATTAATTCAAATACAGATATACGGGAATGAAAATAGGTGAGTTGACTCTCAGTCTTGTAACCAAGTCCTGTGAATTATTTGCTTGCTCTTGTAGTTCCTCCAGAACAATATCTACAACCTGCAGAGAATTCTTTTAGATGCCAAGTATTACCAGTTTTCTCTTTTATTTTTTTCAAAGCAGCTGTATTTCTAAACATGGCATATTGAACCATATCGCTATATATTTTCACGGCTTCCTACAGACAGAGTTCTGATTTTAGGTGGTGTTCTATGGGAGAGAGTAGATTCTTGTAGCTGGATTTGCGGTCTGGCTATTCCCCATCTCCTCCCACCTTCATGACTGGGAGGTTTTATACTGTCTGATAGATAACCAGATCAGTACAGACCACCAACCGCACATGTAATCTTGTGAGGGCCTGCTGCAAAGGGCCTTCAGTCTTTCCAAAGGTGATTTTTGAGATCACAAACTCCTTAGAGGAGAACCTGGTCGTCCCTTGTTACTCTTTTGCCAGTTGGATTCTCATTGTATCTGGGACCTGGATGTACCTCATGCCCAAGGTCTAGTGAAACATCACGGAGAAGAAAAGCTGTAACCCTACTCTTCAGCCATGACTCCTGTTCCTGTTTCCACATGGATCAGCAGGGAGCATTTTTAATCTGAGTAGACATTCCTTACTTTGCTGTGCCCGTCTCCTATACCAGCCAGTTCCCAGCCTTGGTGGTCTGTGCTGGATTCAATCTGAAAGGTCAGCCGGAGAGGGGAGGCCAGATGGCCGTGGAGACCCAGCATGTCGGAACACTATGTTTAATTACACACAAATTTACTGCAGCATGTCAGGAGGGACACAGGGATCTTGTCCCATGGAAAGGTCAGGCATTGTGTGGTGGCTTTACCTAAATTACACTAGGAGGAATGGAAGTGAGACCCTGACCTTGAATAATGAATGCACAGCCAGACCCCAGTGGGCACAGTGCATTCATGTGTTCAGTTCTTGCTTCCCCAGATATAGCAAAAATAATTTTTTTTCACATACTGACTAAAATGCCCCAGATTTTCTTTTTTTAAATGAAACGATAGTATTTCAGACTACAGAGCTCTACATGTATTAGAATGTTAAAAGCAAACAAACAAACAAACAAACAAAACCACACAGGGCACATTTTGGTCATGGAAAGCCATCTAAATATGATATGGACATCTGAAATAAGCTAGGAAACCAAAGTCTAGAGAAGAGTTTAACTAATCAGATGCAGAAATTTCTTCTTTTAAGGTAATTTGATGGGGTTATTTCTCTTCAAATTTTAAATTCTCAAATCTTAATATCTGAAGATCTCCCATGATTTTTTTTTAATCCCTTTTGTGGTGTAAAAATCTGAAGAAAGAGCTTATGTTTTTAACTTATGCACTAATTTAGCCTGTTTTAGAGTACGTTGATTTGTTTGTTGGTTTCTGACAGAGGAAAACATGGAATGAGGGAGGCAGGAGAGTTTCTTTGGCTGTTACTATTGATCTGAATCTCAGTGGCATCCACTGGTCACCATCACGATAAGGATCCCACTGTGCCCAGTGCTGCATGGACATTTGTTCAAGTACTATCCCCACTGAAAACCAGTACAATTCCAAGTAAATGTAACCAGGATTAAGACAAATTTATTCCCTAATAAATGAAAAAGTGCAAGAAATATATTTCCCAAGATTACAGTGGATGAGTGACAAGCTGGAAGGGAACTTTGTTGTCCTGATTTCCAGACTAGTTCTAGTCTTAACATAGGCTTATTGAAAGACATGAATATGATGTAAGCACTTATCTGGGGAAGGTGCTGATTAGAAATTCTTGTAGGTAACTCACAGTGGTTAGGTTTCAAATTACATTAAGAGCTTGACATGATTTAACTGCTTCTGCAACTAACCAAATCTGATGGAGCCTATATATTTCTTTTTCCTTGGAATGAAAAATCATAGACTGATCTCATTTTATTCAAAGCAGTTGTTCTACTACTGTCTTAAACAATGAGTTTTATATCATTATTTGTCAGTTTGGCCTCCTGGGATATTCCTTTAGATTCCTTAAATGAGAAATGAAGAACAGATAGCAATGGTGACACTTACTAGTGCCATATTTCTGTATCCTACTATCTTATTGGTATTTACTCTGCAGAAGAAGTAAGTGATCTGTCATTTATAAAGGAAAGTGTTCAGGACCAAGGATTTATTTCTGTGGTTTTGAACTTACACATTCTGTGAACATTAAGAACTTAGGTAACTTCATAAAAAAAGTACAAGTATGAGAAGGTAAAATTGCACAAAGAGTTCGAGTGTATTGCACAGTAAGGGAAAATAAAACAAATAGCAATAAATCCATAAATAGATAAAAGCCAATAGATGAGGACTATATATCCATAGAAAGTTCTCACTAAGTACCATCACCCTGATGAGAGACAATCAAAGCTGGAACTGGCTGCCTGAGAGTTGTGTCAGTCTCCTGTGCACCTGTGCAGTGGTGGTGAGAACTGCCTGAGAGAGATGTCAGTCCTAAATCCAGCTTGCAGCAGCCAGGGGTAAATACAGCTGAGTTCTCTGGCTCTTTTCTGGGACTGGCACACTGGGGGAAAAAAAGGAAGGAAGAGATTACAGGTTCCTTATACTACTTGGACATTACAATCTGAAAGTCAAAAAAACAAAGCACGACCAAAACATCTAAAGCTATCAAAGAAAAAAAAAAACACAGAAAAAACAAAACCAAACATGTTCACAGACATGCGCATAAAATGCTTCACCAGCAGAGTAAAAGCTAAATTTAATACTGAGAACTTTTTTTCTTAGTTTTAGACTGAAACCTCCAATAATTGCTTAGTGTTCCTAGGAATATAAATTACTCTTTTTGGTCTCTATGTGGGAAGCAAGGAGATGAATGGGAGTCTAAATTGGTTTTGCTTCCTGTTCCCTGTAGTGGTTGCAGGATTAGTCCACTGTGCCTCTTTGCCCTTCCATTTCCTTGAAGATGTGGGAGAACCTTCATTTTGCTAGGAGTTACTTACTCATTAAAATGAATCAAACAAGCCAGATTGTAGCAGGCATTTGAAAACCTGCTATCTGTCAAGAATTTTAAATTTAAAATTAACATTGAGTCCTCCTTTAAGACAAAAACCTTGACCTTAAGTTGCGTAGTGATTGGCAAGCACTCCCCATCCCCTGACTCGATTAACATTTAAATGCCATTTTGTGTGAATATGAGTAGCGCCTTTGGAACAAACAAATTACTAATGTCTTCCTGCAGGAAAGGAGCATCAGAAGTGTCTTATTAATTTGATGTCTGATTGAAAATCCTTTCCTTGTTCTCGAGAGGTCTATGTGGCCTAGGAGAAAAAGACATGGGGTACTTTTGGCCCCTACAGATGATATCTCAATTATCTCCATTATCTCCATTATCTCCATAACTCCAATTCTTCCTTTATTTGTTCTTCTGGGCATGCACTGCAGAGGGACAAAAGGAATGCAGGACAAAACTTGTCTTGTATGTGGAAATGTATGTTTTCTGTTTGAGTCTTCTGGGAATAAGCAATAAGAAACAATTTAGGACCATTAAGCTTTGCAATCTGTAGTGCAGCACCCAACTGCAATACCAGTGAATGAAGAAAGCTATTGAGAAATATAAGTTTTTCAACCAAATTAACAAAAAAAACTCCATAAAGTCTGGAAGCCAAACTCAGAAAATCTGGTTTTTGGATTATTGAGCAATTGGGGTGTTGATGCTTTATGACATAAATATTTTGCAGCCCTAATCACTACCCACTCCAGGTGTTCAGGTCATCTGTGTTTGTTGGATCTCACACATCTCTTGTAGCCAGTGCAGGTTAGAGTCTAAATGGAATCACAGAACTAGTAAGGTTTGAAAACACCCCTAGAGACTATAAAGTCCAACCTTCGACCAAGTACCACTATTCCCTCTGAACCATATCATGAAGTTCCATGTCTGCACATTTTTTGAACACTTCTAGGGATGGTCACTCTATCACTTTCCTGGTGCACCTATTCCAAGTTTTCCAATAATAAGTAAACCTTGTTGGTGAGTACACTTTAGAGGTGTCCCCATCCTCCATTAGCACAGAGAAGTTTCACAACAAATTTGTAGGTTAATCTATCAGTGATGTGCTCCTGTTTTGCATTTCAACAAAATATCTGAGGACTGTGCTGTTGGCAGGGGAAAGTATAGAAGGGAATGCTTCACCAGCCAGCATATTTATCTGCCAGCACTAATTGTGCAAATGGGGAAAACGTGTAAGATGCAAAGGTGCCACTCAGAGAACAGCAGAATTTGCTGCTATATCAGATAAATAAATATGCATATGCAAATTACAAATGGGCTGCTTTTTCTCTTTTATTTTTTTCCTAGGATAATGCCCGCCATCTCCTTCAAATTATGTCAATTTGGCATCGTGAATTTGCAGGGTACACACAGGAATCCTGATACACCAAGCCTAGCGCTCATTCTGTTTCAAGTGTTTTTCCCCCCATCTCATTAACTCTGTCAGTTAATTCTTGTACAGCCACTTTGCCATACTCTATATTTAAATTTTGAGTAAGAAAAGATGAGATTTTATTTAATTACTCCCTTGTCCCGCCTTTTCTTACTAGAACTCCCATTACAGTCTGTCTGTACACACATGCTATGCATCATCTCTAGCTACAGAGATTTGTTTTTTTTTTTTACCTACACTTGAGCTAATCAGCATGGTC
The DNA here is from genome assembly GCA_008694505.1 of Cyanoderma ruficeps. Taxonomy (NCBI): domain Eukaryota; kingdom Metazoa; phylum Chordata; class Aves; order Passeriformes; family Timaliidae; genus Cyanoderma; species Cyanoderma ruficeps. Next base: position 896,807 of record VZDJ01000292.1, on the reverse strand, counting down.
TTCTGTTGTGGTCGGTAGAGAGAAATACACTATTTTATGATGTGATTCCTCTCATCCTAATGTTGAAATCTAAGATCAGTCAAATTGATTGTGTCCCAAAAGCACACATTTCTCTTTGTTGATTATAGAGAATATCAAATGCGACTCTCTCAGATGAAGTAATCTGTGTTCAGTGACCACATCTGGCTGGATAAACTTAAACTCACTCAGTCCTCCTGGAGGAGAAATGTTCCTGAGGTTCCAAACCCAAATTATTATATCCTACTCCTGAGAAGCATTCATTACAGAGCTGTGATTTCTGTGATGTCAGAGATTCTCACATGCCTGGAAATTAGTGAATGTGCAATGGCATTCATATGTGGAAAAAAACCCCAAACTAACATACAGAATTTCCTAGATACTGCTCTGGCTTCTGCTTTACCAAAATGGGATGGAGATGTTTTGTTTGAGCTTGCCCTCATCTTGTAAGGATATCAATCAGATTGTGTGGTGACAGCATGATCATCAGTTTAGCATTCAAGTCCCCACCCCCTGCCAGTTCAAGGATGCTTTTTCCAAACATATTTAATCTGCAGCTATCTTATTCATGGCTTTAAGTAGTAGCATGATGAAAAGCTCCTCCTGACCTAAGTGTTATGCAAAAGGCTTAGGAGAAATGTGTTCTTACAAGACTTTTAGCTCAGTCGGATTGAAACATTTATTTTTGTACAAAGAATGCACCACAACTTTACAAGTGTTCAGTCTTTAAACTTTGGATTTTTTCCCCATGTTAAAAAATAGTAATAAAAAAAAAGAAAACATGAAATATATATATCTGTATTCAGCTGGACCATGTGATGTTAAAGTACATAAGAGTTTGCCTGCCTGTTTTCAGTATATGAATGACTCTTAGCTGCAAGTGCTGAAGAAAATGATGGTATTTGAGCACTTTGGGGATAGATCTGTCAGTATTTCTACCATTTTTTTGAAAATCTTAGGCTTGTTTATCTGACACAGGGGTGATAAATCGGTGCACAGGATGCAGGTGACCTGGTCAAATGTATTTGGTTAATGCAGTTAATCACCTGTTCTGCTCTTCATCATGAGGTTGTGTAATTTATAAGATCACTGCTGTAAAATCATTAAAAACATGTATGCCATGCCATTGTTGCTATAGACGCATGAAATGTGGGCAGCAGAACTTGCAAAAGGTGTTCCTATAAAGTTAGCTTTTTATAAGCTGGATATACATATTATAGATTACTACAGTAAAAGAATGTCGATGTAGTCTTTTAAGTAAAATATAAAAATAAAGGGCTCTCTAAGTGGGATTATTTGGAATAAAGGCAGATTTGTGTGGTTAGCCTAACAGTGAGTAAATATCCCATAACATGACTGTGGACAGCTATATTCAAAGATACCTACAACCTCAACATTCCTTTAAAAAAAAGAGCCAGGAGGATGGATCATGTGATGTCAGATGCAATTTTGCCAATTGTTTTCTGTTATGTATTTCCTCTACGTCTGTCTGAGTGAGTATTCAAGATCCTAAATAAAAGGGCTTTCTTTATTTCCCCGGGTGGTTACAACCTAATGTACTTTTCATTTACGAAAATTCTCCTTGGCATCTACGTCTTTCATTTTTCTTCCTATATTTGTGTGTAACTCTATCAACAGATGATCTGTTCAAAACTGATGGCATTTTGGAACCCAGGATAGCATTTTATTCCTGTAGCTTGGTCAGCCAGTAGTAAAAAGCTCTGGAACATATCACTGGCTTCCTTTAAGATTTTGCCTTTCATCAGTTTCCAAAGGAAAGTGAGAGTAGGCCAGAAATCTGAGTGGGAAGTATCTTTATGGACTTGGACACTGTAACTTCATCTGTCTGTGGAATAGCCCATTTTGAAGAATTGCCAGTATATGTGGAACAGCAGAAGAAAATACAAAGCAATCAGAAAACAGAACATACTGCTCTTTCACTCTCTTTTCAGGAAAAATGTATTTTTTCCCCCACAAAATTTTGGTAATTTTATTAAGGATTCCTTTTCAAAAAAGGGAGAAAGCATGATCTCAATATCATCTTCTCTGTTATTGGAAAGTTTCTAAAAATACTTTAAGTTATGTTTACTTCATTTTTATTCAGATTCTCTCACAGAGAGAAACCTGATGGGAAAACCAATCCCAAACTTTCAGGAAAATAAGGTGGCTCCTATGTTTCTTCAGGTTCATTAATAAATAAATAAACTTGCTACAGTTTCTATAACATCTATTAGCATTGTGATGGGTGGTTGTTCTTAGAAATAACAGAAATTGCTAGGTTTTCGTCGAAGATGAAAATAATACAGTAGTGTATGCTATGAAATAGATGGAAGAAATCTGGATGTGCACATATCTGCAGTTGGAAGAGGATGAAAAATCAGGGAGGGGTTTTGAAATGAGTTTGCTTTTATTCAATCATTTGCCCAGGATCTTTCTTAGTGTTTCGAAAAGCCTTCAATAAAAAACAAATAAAATGCATAATAAAATACGGACTCACAGCAAAAATTCAAATGACCATCCCAGTACAAGGTCATAAATAAAAGATTCAGAAAGTGAGACACCCACAAAATACATTTTGAAAAGGCTTTTAAACTGATTAAGGAAGTTGACTTCATGTATATTGATACTGGAGGGTACAATTTTCTACAAAGTGCAGGCAGGCAAGGCTTGGTGTACGGAGGGTAACCCAGGATGCATTTTTGAGAGGCTGTAAAACCAGCCCTCACAACAGGTTGTTCTTAAAAGAAGACCATCATTAAATCTTAAAGAAAGATTTAGGTATGTGTTCTTCTTCTTCTTTCTTCCTCCTCCATCTATTTTAATTTCAAAAAGTTTTACAGTCTTCAGTGTAATAGCTCATCTATCTGCAAAATAGAATTTATTCTGTTCAGCTGAATCATGCAATAATGTAATCAGGAAAGAGTCATAGGTTAACACACACACAACTTGATCATATTAACTTAATTTTTTTTGAAAACCTAGCTCTACTTAGTAAAAAGGACTCTAGCAATAATTTCAATCTACAGTTGTGTCCAAGAACCAAAGACTTTATTCTGTCTTGGCCTTAAATCTATCTCATGTTTTAAAGAAGATTGATTAGACATTTTAAAATCCCTTAAAATGAAAATGTTGCCTTTTTAATGAAGAATAAGGATGGTAATAGAGTATTTCTAGGTATTGCTTTTAAAGTGTCACAATATCACCAAACTTTGTATATTCATAACACCAGTATAAAAGTATTACTTTTGTAAACACAGGTGGGGAGGGTTTAGGTAAGATGTCTGTCTCTATCCTCTTGGTTAAATCTTTCTCCCATCCCATCTGATCTTGCTGTGGTGACAAGTTTAGGCTCCATATTATTAAAAGTTTCATTTTTGGCAGTTACACAGCTGTGATAAGGTGAGGTTGCCTTGCTTTCCCTGTTTATCATGGGTCCACCATGCAGGATGCATGTAGGAAGGCAGTGAAGGCTGCTATACACAGGCTGCATCTCAAGAACCATCTGAGCTGAAAATGATTGGAGTTTAGGAGATTATTTAGGATAAATATAATCTTCTTACCTAGTTTTGCCCTATGCTCCATCTTTGATGAGAGAAACTTTAGCTGGATCCAGTAGAACTGGTCTTATTCCTCGAAAATATTTACTATCATTACTGGTGGAGCATGGCATCCATCACCATAGAAAATGAGCTGAAAGGAAACCTCAGGACACTTCATGCCAGATACACACCCACAGAGCAGAGCAGGGCTGCACACTCCAGGTATGTCCAGGATTGCTGAATGCCCAGAAAAAAATCACCCAAGTCCTCTAACTCAATGTGTCTGCAATGATATGGTAGAAACAGATGTATGCTGGACACGTGATAGCCCTTCAAAAACTCTTATCTACATCCTCACACACTTACTGGCTTTTGGTTATTCAGTCAAACTTTTTGCCATGTGACCTAGCACACGAGGCACTTGCAACCCGAAGAACTCAAAATATGAAATAAGATAGGGACAGAGTGGAGAATTTGAGCACGGGAAGATTAAATGACTTGCCCACAAGCATCTCAGAAGTCTGTAGCAGAGCTGTGGACTAACCCCTGTTTTCCAGCTCTACCTCTTGCTTCAGTCTATCACTTGCTTTGTTTTCTTGTTTTTATCTGCCCCTTCTTTCCCTGAGGGCAGAGAAATTTCCCAACTCACTAGATCATTTTGTCAAGGGAGATAGATAACTTTCCAGTTCCTCCCTCTCCCCACCCTCTTCCCCCCATTAGCCAATCCAATTATAGAAAATCAAATATCTTGCTGGAGCTGGCCAAATTCAATTACACAGGTACTTCTGGGTAAATTTTGGCAGTGAATAGTTTGCTTGCTTTACCCAGACTTTTCTCTTTAATAAAATGCTCCCAGTTACCCAATATATCTTGTTATAAAATAAAACAAAACCCCCTATATACATGCAGCAATAGATAAGCAGAGACATTTTCTTCAGATGCTTTCTGGGTATAGATTTTCAGGTACCTCTCAGGACCTCTACACCACTCTGGATCTGAACTGTGAAATCCTGTCTACCTTGTCATGATTAAATGGCAGGATGGGAAGACCTGCCTTTCAAAGCTGGAGCTCAGCAGTCAAATACCAAAACTGTTTCTGCTCAAAATATATTCCCCTTTCACTAGAGAAACAAACAAACAAACAAAGATGTACAAGTACATTTTTAAAATAAGGTATTTCATTTGAAAGCTGTAATTTTTTGTTAAAGAAGGTCAAAGCAACACCAGGTGGAAGTTCAAATGACTCATATTTATATTTTTCTTTGTAGGTTTAACTCTTTAAGTTGCATGCCTTATCTCTTCTGCTTTAAAAGGGGCAGTTCATTGGCAGACATGAAATCCGCCCTGGGGATCACTACTCAAAGAGGAAAAAGTAGATATCTGGCATCTACTCTTTAGCTCGTTGGAACAAACCTTTACCAAAATATTTGGGCTCTTCTGTAAAAACTCTGCAAGGCAAAAAATCCCAGAATTACTTTCCTTAGGAGTCAAATTATTGTTTATAAGGTTTTACAGGTGACCAAATTAACACTTGCATAAGATAAAGAACATACCACTATAACAAAGGTAACCAACCAAAAAAGTATTGCCACAAAGAACAGAACCTCATGTTATTTCTTTAGGGATCCCCAGACCAATGCTGAAACCTCCAGAAACATTTCAAGGTTCTGTGAAATGCAAACAGGAAACATTGGCCAAAATAGCCAAACCTCAACTGTCCCGCAATTATGTGACATTGTCTAAAAGTATTTTGAAGCTTCATGTGGAAAAATTCTACAAATATCCCCTCCCTCTGAGTCCTGTGGTTGTATTCTTGACCTTACACAAGTCATCCAGTAAAATGAGACAGTGGACTGGCATTTGGAATGAGTCAGAGCTGATATACCTCCTTTTTCTCTTGGATAGCACCTCTTCTTCCTCTCAATAAAACCTTGTATTATTCAAATGGGGTGTAAAGACAATGGACCAGCCAAGAAACATGCACTTAAAATGTCTGAAATACAGAATACTAAACATGTCCCCTGGATCCCTTCCAAGATGGTTTAGTTACTAGACTTGTTTCATAAAGGAAAAGGGTGCTAAGTGTGGAAAGTGAAAATACATGGAAGGGCATTTTTCACACTGCTTTAATGATCACAGACAGATAACAAAAAGTTGATCATCTCTGTTTTCAGTTATTCTTCTGAAGTAATTCTTCTTCCTTGTTTGTTCTAGGATGGGGGGAGCTGTTGTGAGCTATTAGACAAGTTTCTCTGTCCTGTCCAAGCAAAATCTCCAATTCAGTTTAAAAAATACACAAACAAATGACTGTTTGAGACCAAAATGTTGACAGTTTAAGAAGAGGAGGAGAAGGGGGAGAATGGGATTAGACTTATATTAGGCAGCAAGAACATCCAGATTTAGTATTGTGAGGATTAAAAAAAAAACAAACTCAGAGCTTCAGAGTGGATAAATGTTTTCCTGTTTCAATGCCTAAACCAACTTCTAATTAATGGGGTTTAGGAAGACATTGTCCTTATGAGTATGTTATCCCCATAGCTGCCCACTGAAGGGTGCCCTGCCTGTCACAGGAAAGCAGATGGTATTGACCACTGTCTGAGACAGGCTATTGAACTGACTGTTGATCTGGTCCTCTATGTCTGTGTTTTTCTAATCTAATCTCATCTAATCTAATCCTAATGCATTTTTCTTGTGTGTCTCAAAAAACTCCCAGGTATATACATAAAATCCTTTTTAATAAACTCTTCAATTCCTATTGAAAGTGGCCTTCTAGTTTGAGATACCCTCTGACCTTATCAATCCAGCTATGAAATCTTCACCCCAAACAGTGAAGTCATCCACTGCAGGCATGACATTTTCCCCCAGCACACCTGTCTGGTATAAGGATCAATTACAAACACTTCGATTTTGCAGGAAACCCCACTATGGGTTGGGGACCGTAAGGGGTTGGTTTGCCCAGGAAACATGCGGGGTGACACACAAACAAGTTTTCAGAGCCAAGATGAGATGTCTGTGACGAGCTTTGTGAGGACATTGCTGACTATAAATGAGCGATCATTCCGTGGACACAAGATGTAGAGGATTGTCTGTGACTTGTACACCTGGATATAAATCATGCCATGACTTTTTTTTTCCCCTCACCAGTCAAACAGTCAGTGTTTTGAAGAAGACTTTGTCATATTTAATAGTGCTGTCAACCTTGCAGTTTTGATGGCCTGTTAATAAGAAATTCCAATATGACACTATTAACTATTATTTTCCCAGAGCTGAGCAAAGCCAGCCACCACAGAGTCTCACTTGATGTGGAATGAAAGCCTTCATGGTGCAAAAATGATCAGCTCAATTCACCCCCAGGGTAACTTCAATATTTTTGGGAAGCCAGTATGCCACCTGACTTGACAGTAACAGCTACAGGGGAAGGAATTTGAACCCTTCTGGGCTGATATGGATGTTGAGGCAAACCCAGGTTGAAGTTCTTCTTAAAGTAAATCATTTATATTCTATATAGTGTTGGTGCTTTTTTCTTTTCCTTTTTTTTCTCTGGGTGCCATCTCATTATGAAGATAAACAGAGCTGGCAGGAAATATCCTCTCAAAACAGAGAAAGAAAAGCCTTAAGGAACTTGATAGATAAAATTGTACTTATATTTCCCCACTCTGCTGAGAGATTTATCCTGCAATAAAAGTTATGCCAGAAGCTCAGACAGACAGGTCCAGACTAATGCCAAACTCCTGCCAGAACCACTAAATGATCTGCATGGTCAGAATCTACTTTCCAATATGTGAGAAATGACTGCCCTAACAGATGATTTAGTTCTAAGGTTTGCTTTTAACAAGCTGTAGCAATGAGTTAGTGAGTGTTTGCCCTGTGCACACAGTCAGTTTCTATTGTGTTCTGGCGTGCACTTTCACCCTCTTAAGCAGGTCATCCTCCAATAGAAAAAAAAGGAAAATTAAAAATTCCTATCTGTCCAGATGGTCCAAAAAAGCAACTCATAGGTGGTTGGAGTCAAAAAGGTTATAGCTGTTGATTTTGTTAATCCATTCACTCACAGAGATTCCTCTGCTTCAAACTCTTCTATTTCAGTCTTTTGATGCGGGTAATTTGACCTTACATGGGGGACAAAAAGCGTCGGCTGAAAGATAAGGATGCTTTTAGAGTCATAGCACCTGAGCAACTGATTTCTACTTCTATGGGGTCTTTCCTGATGCCTTTAATTTTTATTCATCACGGTGTTGACTTGGTTAATTGTGCATTGAAAACAGCACCCTTTGCACCATTAACATTGGGCTGATCTGTTCTTTCAACAGAGGAGCACAGCCCAAATTGATGCAAAACCTCTTGCAGCTGAAACTTGTCATGTGAGATCTGGTTCCAAAAGACATTACCCACAATTTCCAAGAAAAGCAGTGCAGAAAAAGATAAGAATGTTTTTCCCCTTTGCAAAAACACAAAGCGACCCACAATAACAATAAGTAGAAAAAAGTAGAGTGGAATTTTTCTACTGTTCAGATTATTCAACAAATGTTTGATCCAGCATTCACTGAAGTCAGCAGGATTCTTTCCATTCTCTCCCTTGTCCAATTGCAGCATCATTAGCTACATTACTTCTAACTGTTGGGCATCTACATCTAATGTTGCCCTCTCAATTGCAGCAAATAAAAATAGAAAATTAGAGAACTCAGCTTTCCATATCAGCACCTGAGGAAGGGGACTGAGCAAAATTTCCACCCAATTACCTTCACGGCCAGATGCACAAGGTTCTGATCACCCTTCCTTCAGTTTTGGAAGCATTATTTGCTGTGCAGCGTGTTCCAGGTGATGTTGTAAATGATAGACCCTCATAGGCAAGGTACACTTTGTATGGATGTTGCTCCTGAAGCTGCAATCTTTTCACTTCCCATCTTTTTCCCACTTCACATTTGCATATGGGTGTGCCATTGTTTGCAAATCAGTTTGCAAAGCACTTTGGGACCTTCTGGATGAAAGGTATTATATAAGTGTCAGTCATTATTACTATCATTATTATCATTATAAGTTCACAAGGAGATGAACAACCACTTTGGAATAACACTGGAGGCAGATTTTTCAAAGCCACAGTGGAGATTTGGGCTGCATGTGAGTGCCATGAATGCACAGTTAATGGGAGTTCTAACGGCTTACCCAGCACGGGGAGCTTTGGCTTTGTGAAAGGAAGGGTACTTTCAGAGCTAAGACTCCAGTTCTTAAAGCAGCACATCTAGGAAACGCCAGGGAATTTCAGCTTCTTTTCCTGCTGTGAAAGGTGATTTATGTCAGGACATGTAGTCGGGAATGTTGGGGGAATTGATGGGAGGAACAATTGTGGGAACCCTGTAAGGTGGCAGCTCTATTGGGGTTTGCAGCATCTTCTGGCCCTGTAGCATGATGTGCATATTCCAGTACAGTGCTACAGAAGCACACCTTCTCCATAATTCTGTGCAAATTCATCTCAGAGCAAAACCTTTCATCTGGATAGGTAAGAAAAAGAAATCAAGAAGTAATGTCTCTGGCATTTTGAGAGCTGGAACGTGAGTCAGAAGAAACAACTGTTTTCTGTACTTTCAGAAAGAGGTTATATTCAGAACCACCAAATATAACTAATCTGTGTTAGCATCTCCTGTCCTCACCACTGTTTTGCAAGGGGTTATTGTCCTTCTCATCTCTACAAACAAAGATTCTTGTTTGGATGAACTTTAAATTAGCTCAGTTTTGGGGACATTCCTACTTAGGTTTGGGGGATATAGCAGTGTGGATTTTCGAGGGTTTAATTTTGGGTTGTTTTCTTGGTTTTGGTACTTATTATTTTGCCGATGGATAGTTTCTCAAGCATTTATATTGAGACATTTCTGAGGACTCTAGAGTAGAGGGATATCTGTTGTGGAACCATGCCCCAAGTTGTGTATAGAAATATAGCCCTGGATTGTGAATACATCTATAGATGGCACAGGTTCTGCTTTTAATATTACAATTTCATATCACTGTCTTCATTTATTTCTTGGGGAGGCTAAAAGCCAAGTGTTTGGCTCAAATCAGACATGACATTTTAAAACATAATTATAAAGTAATTGACTGAAACCAGAAGTTACAGTTAGCAGCTTGCATGGCTGAAGTGGAGATGGCCATAAAGCATATCTCATGACGTAACCGACCCTAATGGTATGCCAGAACTGGATCTGGTATATCAGAACATGGTTTTGACAACACCAATAGAAACAGCTACTGTCCTAACCATATGTGTTAGTATTCAGGCGTCTACTTCCAAACAAAATTAACCCTCGATCTGGATTTTAAACCACCTAATTTTAGTCCAGTGTCTTAAGAATTTATGCAGTCAGCCTCTTTGTGTTCCTGTCCATCTGTTCTTCCTCCTCCTCAGGAACTGTGGAACCACTGAAATCTGACTGATCTGTGGTGTATTTGGGGTCCCCAGGTCTTGGATTTTGAAGTGGAGCTAAAGCAGCATGGAGTGAGCTGAAGTGGAGGTGGAGTGAAGCAGCATGAAATTTGGCCCTTCTGAGTGGCTTGCCTCGCTTCTGAGATTCAAGGACAGACAGATCATGTTATAGTCCACGTGATAATGAAAGGGCAGATGCTACAAATATCCTGCTAGTTTGCTGGGCAGGAGTATCCCAGACTGTATTCCTCATAGCCTACACTACAGAATGACAATTTAGGGTAAATGGGACCAGCGGCACGAGCCACATGGAAGTAAATCAAGGCTAAATCAAGGCTAAATCAAGGACACACACCCATTTCCTCAGTTTACCAGAAAATATCTGTCCCTTTCACTAAATCAGGAGACATTAAGACTCATATGGATACCATACAGTCAAAATTTATTCATGGTATTTTTTGTGGTAATCCACATGTTCACATTATTGTTGTCTTGTAATTAGGGCGAAAGACACAGAAATTCTCTTTTCTATATTTTCTTTATGGTCATGATTATAAGTGGGTTTTGGTTCATGTCTGCATCTTCATGTATTCTTTTGATTAAAATAATTTACTTTTTTTTTAAACTAGGCTCTGTCCCTTAGTTTTCCAATTTTTAAAGATAGAGCTAATAAATGTCCCATTTACAGAAATGTTATTCAAAATTAACATTTTTACAACTGATTTGCAGAGAAATCAGTTGTAAAAATGATGCAGAGGAAAACCTTTTGCAAGTGAAAACTAATTATTGAAGATGAGTTTACAGATGTATGATGACAGACAACAGTTCATGAAAATCCAGCTGCAAATCTTAAAAACAACCATTTAGCACTAGCATACTTCTCTAGTAAGCTTCATGGATTAAGGGACCAAAAGGGATTTGGATTTGGAATGGATCAAGTCCCTCCAAGGTTTCTATTGGCCATGTATTTCCAAAATAATCCCACTATCATCACAGTGTTTTCATGATCAGCTTGAAAAACAGCATTTGATTTCTCATCTCTTCAAAGGTTCCTTGACTCCTAAATTGTTGATTACAATTCAGATGTTAATTGAGGAACTGGAGAATGAGTGTGGGGTTTTGGGTTTTTTGTTTTGGTTTGGTTTGGTTTTTTTTGCAGTAGAATAATTTTGCTGGAGAAATGAGATGGCAAAGGATGTTTTTGACAAATAGATGTCAATTCAATGCTGCTATGCACTATTCCTGCTTTCCCCTGCAGGGGCTTCCTTTTACAGTCCCACAATGTGCTAGTTTCCAGAGGCGATGCCTCTGATTATCTCAAAGTTGACAGCATTTCAAACAGTCAGCAACCCTGTTTTAAACGAAGCTGTGGTGATTGGTTGAAAAACACAGCCTGAAGGCCTCCTGATCCAGGAAGCCACTTACACATATGACATCTTCCCCATACCCTTACTTCTTCAGATCCACTCAATACCAGTTTCTACCCTCATAGTGCCCTCGGGAAATCAAACAATTAATAATGGCTGAGAAAAATGCAAAGTTAATTGATGTTTGTTCTATTCTTCAATGAAAATTGTGGTTGCCCATGATAGATCTGCAATAGTATTTCTCTTCCTGTGCCTTCCCTTTTGGCACTGCTAAGTCTTTGGGTCGAGAAAGTGATTCTCATATGTATTTGTTAAGTTCCTGGTCTAAATTAACACTTCTGTTGGGAAAACAATTTTCTCCCTAAAGTATAATTATATTTTCTTCATATCTTGAACACTCCTTGTAGAAAATTAAAGTTGATTTAAAGATTTTAAGACTCAGAGAGTTGACTCAATCAAAAAAAACAATGCTGTAATTTTAGACTTAGTTTTTCTAATGTGATACTCTGTGATGTCCTCATATCCTAAACTAAAATGTCCTCTACCATCAGACAATTTTTCTTCTGATAGGTAACAATAAAGGGGAACAAATTTTTGTAACTTTCCTTTGTAGAAGCTGCATATACAACATCTTTAAACCCCTTTCTGGAAAAAACGTTTCAAGGCCTCTTCTACTTTTTTTTTAACTCTTCCATTGCCTTCATCTTTTATAGGTATTCAGTTTGTAAAATGGGCAGTTGAAAAATGCTTTGTTTTGATCTAACATCCTCACTAAAGCCCTATGGATAAGTCATATTTGTTGCCTTTTCCTCATTAAGCCTTTACTCCTGGAACTCACAATCCTCTTGGTCCAGGAAATCACAGGGAGAATTTGCCATGCTGGCAGTACAACTTGAATTCTCCATGTGTGCTGCTGCCATTGTGTTCTGGATACATATGCACTCTTGCTTTCTTCTTGTTAGAGTTGTGAGGCTGCACTTGGGGAAAGGAGAGAAGGTGAATGCAGGACCTTCAGGAAGAAAGGAGCATTTAAAGGAGTGGAACGTGGAGACAGGATGTTCCAAGCATAACAGGGACATAAAAAGGAATGAAACATCATTTTGGACAAACAGAAAAGGGGAGAGGAGACAAAAATGTTGAGTTGTTGGCAAGCACTAAATCAAAGAGGGGAGCCTTGAAGTCAAGGGCAATGCCTTCCATTATATCAATACAATTAATGGCATCCTTGTGTTCAGTTATTTGCATTAACAGCAAAGTTAATGCCGGCAAAGATCAATGCTGAGATTAGTGATGTCCAAATCAACATGCTTTTAAGCAAATTATTTCCACTGTCTGAGTCCCTCTCCTAGTTAGTAGCATGAATCTTTGGTGGTGTCTGCAGCTCCATCAGCAGATGCCTCTTAAGGGCTGCTGTCTCTTAAATATAGTCCTGCTAACATTAGTACCATTTGCACAGTAAGCAGGAATACAGGTCAATAGATCCACTCAGTGGATGTCCTGTACATCGGCAAAAATGGCCAGAAGCAAAATGTTCCTTTTGCATTAGTGATTAATATTACTATTATTCTTGAGAATATTTTAATTTCCTTTTCTCTTTGATCCTCCCTCACACAATCTGATTATTATCCTTATTCCTTCTAAAAAAAATGAGCCTGTTGTCTTGAAACATTAAACCCAAACAAATAAATCACATCAAATCCCATGAACAGCCTCTACCCATGTTGCAAAGGCAAAGTAATCAAGCAGCTGTGGTCAGTAGCAGCTCCATAATATGATGACAATGTGCTTCCTGCCAACAGGAGGCCTGGAAGCTTAAGACACTCCAAAGCAGATTCAAAAAGATGCTTTTAGCTGGGAGCTGGTGGGAATAAAGCTAAATCTGTGTATCTCAAAGTACCCCAAAAACCTCTCAAGGAAAATATCCTTGACAGCAATGAACCTAAATATTTTGCATTATTCCTCACTCTCACATACTCGGCTGAGTGTTGATCCTTATTCAGCTATTCTTGTGGAGTCCTCTTTGCCTCTGGGCCTTCTTATACAACTTAGAAGTTCTCCAAGTTTGGTTCTGCCCCTACATTTAGACTTGTCAGGCACCACATGCCTTTTGGCGCTCTGAACATGCACGCGATGGCCAGCAATGACGGTGCTCTCCACAGCCCCGCCAAGACACACCTGCATTACTCCATGTAGCTGCTGGCAACTCTGGGCTGGAAACACGCTGGAAAGGACTGATCAAAGTAATTTAGACAACGTTTCTCTACTGAAAAAATCACATTTTAAAAAAAGCTTTTTTCTTTTTTCCTGGGAGAAATCATCAGGGAAGTCTGTTACATTCAGGCTTGAATTTCTTTTGAAAATTAGTGACAGTGGGAGACAGAGATCTCTGGATTAGCAGAAGTTCCTGGCTTTCAGGAAGTTATCTGAAAAAAATCCTTTTTTGCTGATCAGTCAGTTATTCTCCAGGATTTCCTTCCATTACAATAAATCTGCATACTTTGTGATTCAAATTTTCAGTTTGCTAACAACAAGTTAGAAAATTGGAGACGATTCTATAAGAAACATCTTTTTAAATACCATTCTGTTGGAAGACATGAATTCAAATTAATCTTAAGTGCAGACCATTGACAAGATAGTTTTGCTGGTAATAATAGAACAAGGTTTTTATGATATAGCAAAGATATGAAACATATACCCAGAGCCCTGAGACTCTGTATATGAATAGAGCAGTAGAGGTATCAGCAGCAGTGGTACCAGTACACTTTCTGATGCCTGGATAGGCAGGTGGACCATGATGTACAATATTTTTAGCTATCAGTTAGTATTGGATAAGCATTTCACAAAGAAATATTGACTGTAATTAAAAACTGTGGTTCTGGCACCTTGCAGAACTGTATAACCTACTTGGATTCTAATTTATTTTAATTTCTAGAGATCCTGTCACCTCCCTCACAAAACAGCAATGTTTTCCACCCTACACATGGTATTTTGTGACACTAAGACATAGTGTCAGATAAGCAAAGTGCTTTCTTGCAACCCTTTTCCTTCCTGATAGCTCCCAATCCGTGCTAGGCTATTAAGGAGAGCCAGAGGAAGGTGAAGGGAACGTCTTTGGGCCCTGGTTTAATTCAGAGCACCTGCTGTCTTCCTGGGTGCCAGAATTGTATAGCCTTGTTGGGAGCCAGGATGTAATAGCTATGCCTGATAAATAGCAGCACTAAACGTGCTACAGCAGAGGCTTTCTGTACTATAATAATTGTAGGCGCTGACTTGGTGCAATATATCTTTGCCAGCATGTAGCGACAGAATAAATAGCTGTTTTTAACTATAGGATCAGGAAAAGCTAATGCAGTGATTGAGGGAAAGTATCCAGCTAAATGTAGTCTGTCTTTGTTATGCTGTCCTTCCAGCCCAGTCCTACCTGTGCTGACGGGGCAACGGATTGTCTGCAGCCTCTCCCACATCCTCTGCTCCTCCTGGTTCACAGCTGGGCTTCACTGTCAGGGCTGTATCTGACCCCGTGATGGCTCCTGGGCAAAGAGCAGGAGGAGGCTGAGAGGAGGCTGAGAAACCAAACGTTCCAGGAAGCTGCTGGAGAGGAAACAAATCAAGGTCATGAGTTCACAGCCTTTGCAATCTGGTCAGTCTTTGTTGGCCAGGAGAAAATTAATGTGAGTCCAGCCCAACTCCTGGCAGGATTTCCCTCACACAGAAGGGTGCCAGAATGGGTGGTCACCATGTTGACAGTCCTGCAGGGACCAGGATTGAGAGGCGTCTGGTATCTAAGCTAATGTCAACTATTTTTTTCCTGCCCATACCTGGGATACTTTATCTTGCTCAGGTGGTTGTAGGATATTTCACACAGTCACTTCCCTACTGTGGGGGGGTTTTTTTGTTTGTTTTGGTGGGTTTTTGGTTTTGTTTTTTTTGGAAATAAAATAAGCACAATACCAGAGAAGAGCTTTCATTGATGCCACGATTCAAGGCAACAACCACTAGGGAAAAAAAATCAGGCTTTACAAAGTGTTGTCAGGGAAGAGAATCCCTTGTGGAGGGTCTGCTTGGGGTATAAGAGATAAATGTTTTCCTTCTTGGGCTCTGAAGTTTTATGTAAATCTATTTCATATGAAAGATTAAGGTACAATAGGAGTAACTAGCGAGGGATCTTTGGAGCATGGGTAAGCACAGAAGGGGAGAGACCTTGCTTCAGCTTGACTGTCACTGCAGATGGCAGGAGGTCAAAGAAGGTGAAGTCTTTTGCTTCCCTCCAAAGGCTGACCCAGGATGAGGGTTCCCTCCCAGCATTTCCAGGGCAGTGTTGCATTTGCTCTGCCCTGCTTTGCAGACCATTTTTCCTTCCATCTCTTTCTTTTCTGTGGTTTTGCCAGCTCTTGCTGCTTGTACTGAGAGTACACTTTGCATAATTTATCTCTTTCCTAATGAGGAGATGGAGACCTGGCTGCAGTTAATGGCACTGAATTAGCTCACCTGCAGTCTGAGCACTGGATCTCATTTACCAAATATGCTCTAGTGTCTGGGAGCTCCTGCCAGCCTTTGAGGTACACATCTTGGAGCTGTGCCTGGCTGGTCAAGAGAGTGCGCAGGGGGGAGGAGTCTTTAGTCAGATGAGACTAAGGTGTTTGAATTTTAGGTTGATACTTCTGTTACAGTGAATGTCATACTTTTCTGAGTCTTCCTCGAGTGGAATTACAAACAAACTACCCTCACCCAGGACCAGTAAACCTAGAAAGAAAAACTCTTGAACAGATCTACTAATGACTGTATAGGCATCCTTTTCATGCATACAAGCAGTGTGTTTCAGGCATGTCAGGAAGGCCTGCACATTGCTAGAGCTTTAATCAGTATTAGTGACTTGTAAATAGGGTTCACCTACAGCAAGAAAAAAAGAAAAAAAAAAATTGAGGAAAGGTTGGGATTTAGAATTGGCATAGAAAAAAAGCAAAACAAAAAAAAGCCAAAAAAACCAATCTAAAGGGAAACCAAATTCTTCCAGCAGCATTTCCTGCATAAGGCATCAAAATCCATGGATGATTGTAGAACCATTTTAACAGGTAGGAAATGAATCCATGTCAAACTTGGTGACCATCATTTTATTCAAGGAGTCAAACATTTCATGAATTTGGTAAAAGAGTGCAGGAATCCTTGTCATTTTCAGGGTATTTAAAATGTAGCTCTTGATTCTTGGATATGAGTTCCATCCTTATACCCTGTCTGTGGGGTAAAGGATTGTAAACAGAATACAGATCCATGTCCATGCTGCACACATCAGTCCAAAATAAATTCAGTGGTATCCTGGTAAGGCTTTTTATGTGAGAACACGCGTACAATCTTGTTGAGTTAAATTAGAGATTCACAGATTACCAGAATTTCTCACTGGGGCAAGTGGAACACACTCAGGGAAAAGGTACCAAAAAGAAGGTACCCTGACAGTTAAGGCACTGATTTATTAATCACCTGTATTTCAGGCAGTGCTTCCAAGCCTGGAAACTGTTCCCATCATCACACACAAAAATTAAGGGTGTTGGCTAAACTTGTTCCACAAACAGTAGAATGAAAATAACATCTCAGAAAGACCAGAGCTATCTTGCCCTAAAACATGTAA
The DNA here is from genome assembly GCA_008694505.1 of Cyanoderma ruficeps. Lineage (NCBI taxonomy): Eukaryota > Metazoa > Chordata > Aves > Passeriformes > Timaliidae > Cyanoderma > Cyanoderma ruficeps. The sequence continues at coordinate 879,845 of VZDJ01000292.1, read as the reverse complement.
TCTTTCCTGGCCAAAATCATCTGATGCCTTAACTGTAACTTCCTCATAACTGAGCTAAGCTTTTTCTCAATGATGTGCTTTAATGCTATTTTCATATCTTTACTCATTATTTAATTCTGCACTCTAAGCAGGAACAATTCTTTTAACTGTTTCTTGTGGATAGTGTTTTCTCAGCCTCTAACTCACTCTTCTCTGAATTCACTGATCAATCCACCTATTTCTTCAAGGAGGGTGTCAAACCTTGGTTCAGCTGGGGCTTTTTCAGTACAAAAGGACTGTAAAACTGTTCACCTCTTTTCTCCCATGGTCTAGTTATGGGCCCTTGAGTTAGGAGGCATAGTGAACAGTGTTAATGCACTGTGCTTAAAGACTGCATCAGTGCTGCTAAAGGATATTAAATATTTCATGGTTTGTTCTTGTTTCTTTTCTCATCATACTGTACGATTTCAGGATCTTGTGCAGCCTAGCAGAGGTTGCTTTAGATAATAATGACGGGTTAATGCAAGGCAGAAAAACTATTTTGGATCATTCCTTTGGGGTTTTCTGGCCTTAACTTTTCTGAATCTTGTGTTGTATTTGCTTGTCTTTCTAATACATTCATTTGCATCCATATGTGTGATGCATGTTAATGTAGATAACCACCTCTACAATTATCCTTATAGCAACCATTCCGCATGTTTTTGTGATTGCTCTTACACGTAAATCCATATGTGTCTGGGTATGTGAAAAACATCCGTAGAAACAACACTTGGAACCACCCAAGAGTCTTCCAGTCCAAGGATTAGAGGCTGGGTTTGGCAAGGCTGTTTCTGTCACAGCAGGGAAGGAATGGAACTGGGGGCAGATGCTTGAAAAAACTGATCTTCCTCTTTACCTTTGCAGTCCTGAATAGTGATGGATGCAGAATTAGTATAACATTTTTCCAGCACACCCATATTGTCCCTAGACGAGAGCAGGCAGGCTGAGAGGCAGAACCATTTTGCTGCCCCATAGCAATGTTCTTCTCTGGGCAAGCAACCAGGTTTCTGGCCAGATCCATCCCTACCTACACCTGCAAGTGTTTAGACAGGAATTTCATCACACCATATCAGTGAAAACCATCCTCCAGGACAAACGTGCTGGAGAACAGCAGTCCCAAAAGCAACCTAAATACCAGCAAAATTGCCAGACCCTGCTGCACGCTAGACATATGCTGAAAGCATCTCTAGACCATGACGAGATCCATGAATCCCTGGGCTTCATTTTCTTCCAGCCCCCTGCTCATATTCATGAGTTCAGTGGCTTTCAACATAGGTTTTGTTCCATCTTCTGTTCTCCTTTCCAAGGCAAGAGAACCACAGCCTCTCATAATTCACAGATTTCTGTGTATTCTTGAATTAGAAAGAAAATGTTGGAAAATTGAAATCATTTGTAGTTCTGGATAGCCTCTCTGTCTGATTTGGTTTTCTGGGTTCTTATCACCATTTCTACCTTGCTACTCTCCCCCTCCTCTCTGCCTTTTGGAAGCAAAATTTCTAAGCATGGAGACAAAAATTCTAGTGGAAATCAGCAACTGGGCATTTGCTCTGTAAATTTCACATGTTGATGCATTTCTATGTTAGCCAAAAATTGCAACAAAACTAACAACAAGGACAACAAAAGAAAAAAAAATTGTTTAATGCAAATAACTTGCCACTGACTCTTTTCCGAAACAGTAACATTTAGTTTATAGTGCAGTGCAGCTGGCTGCTGTCCCCCTGTGGAGATTCCTGACCAAGGTACCATTTAGAAGCAATTTGGCTGATCCATCTTATGTATTTTTGGCAGATCTTGTCCCTCATTTCTTCTTTACTAAGAAATTATGATAGATGAGCCTCAGATACAGATGTCATCTGCTAGATTCTCCTAGAGGATTATTTTAAACCTAGACCACCTGTAGATGTCCTATTCATCCTTTGGATGCCTGTCCCAAGATCAGACAACCTGTGGCAATCTTATTTGTAAATTCCAAAGCACCTCCTCTGGGATTCTCCATTATTAGTAAAATCCAGATTCTGCTGAAATCAGTGGCAAAGCTCTGATTGTTCCCAAAGCCTGTTCATCCACAGGATTATTCTCAAATTATGGATGTTCCCATTGCATCATTTGTTTATGAATTCATCTAATCCTCATAGAGACTTTCTTGTCATCAAACTTGACTCTCTATTTCTAACTGGGGTCAGTATTAGGTTTCATTCAGGTTGCAACTCAGTCCCTTGGCAATTTGACTTATTCTCAAGAAGTACCATTATTTTGTGAGATAACTGCAGAAGGAGCCTGATAAAACTAATTCAAGTGCCTTGTCTAATTTGTCTAATGAAAACTGGTTAAATTCAAACCCTTACAGAAACATAAGGGTGTGTTCAACACTCTCCTTTTCCTCTTCAACTGCCTATTTTTGCACTGTCTCTATCTGTACCTTCATAATACACAGGTGAAAAAAGTGTTCATCTATTGTGACCTTCATGTAGTCACTTAATCTCAGTACTAGAGTTCCTGTAACTTTCCACCCTTTCCTATCCATCATCTCTGCTTATATTGAGGAGGTTTTAGGCAGCTTAAGCTTCCTGGTAGCACTAAAATATAAATCATAAATTATATTAAGGTCATCTCTCTTCTCCAATATTGTATTTAAACAAAACATACATGGTTTTTCATCTGCTGTTCAACCATTGTTATCTTGCCCTTTTCAAACTAAAATGAGAGCTCTTACTGGATTATATTCAACACACACAAACTTTAGATGTCTGGAAGTAAGGTGCTAAGGTTAATCTGGTCATCTAAACATTTCTATAGACAATGGAGAAAAAGAACCGTGACAGAATAAAGTTTGCTTTATATATTATGAAAATATGACTAAGAAAAAAAAATCTCTTTGGAGATATGTGCATCTTTTTATTTGATCATGGAAGGAGTTGGAATGATTAGGTTAAACTAAATACTACACAGTTAAAGTTCCAATTGACAGAGATTAAATTAATCATATGCTAAATACACACCATTCTTACTGTGCTTGTGTTTTAGCCAGTGCTCTAGATAAGCACAACACTTCTCCTTTTATATTTTCTGATTCAGATGCATTTTTCTTATTGATCATCTTCTCTTTCACATATGAGCAAAGGACAGCATTGTTGGAAGAATCATTTTTTAAACAGGTGCTGTCATAACAGACCCTAAGACACAAAATGCAGCTTTAAAGATGTCATGCAAGGCTGGAAATGCCTGTGATTGTGCAATCATTAAATATTTCTTCTCATCCCAAGTTTACCATACCTTTCAGTTTTGGTGACAGCCCAAAATTTCTCTCTGCTAACTTTCCTATTAAATGAAAACAGCCCACTTACACATCTCTGTTTCCCCCTCAAAGATATTTTTGTTGATGTGTTTGAAACTTTCAGATTACATTGATCTTTCTGAAGGTTGAGAAATTAGCACTGTTGTACCAAAGTCACTCTAAGGATATCTGCTATTTTTGCTTCATTTCACACATCATGTGGTGATTCTTGAAGATGTAGTCTATGACATATAGTGACATGATTATGCAAAGATTGCCAAATATGTTTTAGACAAAGATTCATTACCAAGGAGCTCGAATAACCTTCCATGATAGACAACAAGATAAAATATTTCAAAGATTTTCATTTAAAATAATTAGATTTTAGAGGTGGCTGCATATGTTTTATACACATAGCATTTTGCATACAATTTTTTCTTTCAGTGAAGTCAAAAAGGAGAAATGCATTGTCCAAAACCTACTGACATTAAAGAGAAGGTCTCTGACTTGAAACCTACTTGCCTCAACAAGAATGAACTTAGACATGCTAATTTAACATTTTACTGTTCTGTTTTCTTTCTTTTCTTATCACACGTGCTGTTTCTCATAGTCTAGTTTTAAAAGTACAGGCTTATAAGTTTTACAGTGATGGGTCTTTTGTTTTTCTTTTTCTGTTAACTTATTGTCTGGCTATAAACTCATGATAAATTTCAGATATAAAATGTGCCAAAGCCTACAAACCCAGTGGATCACCACATGGGATGAATAAAAAGCAGAGCTGCTATTTATCTGCCCTTGGAACTAATTAGTAACTGCAGCTCCTGGATCCCTTATACTCTTGATACTCAAGCCCTAACAGAATCCAGTTGCACTTCAGGGTGTCTACTGATGCCTCACCTTTTATTAATTTATCTCTAAAATGCTTCTCTTTGCTCCAAACTGTAGATCAAAGTGATTTAGATGTTACCTGGATCCTCCTAAGTTCCGGGTAGCAATATGGGAAGGGTTAACTGCATACCTATACAGGATATAGGCTGACTTCCTGCCCCTCAGCAGAGAAAACCATCTTTACCAGCTTAGCTTGGGTTGATCCTGCTTTGTACTGAGGGAAACCGACCTTTGGAGGTCCCTTCCAGCCCTGTTCTCTCTGATTTCCTTCAGGGAAAAGAAAGCTATCCAAAGCAATTTAGGGTGGGGTCTCTGGAGAATGCAGTACACTTTCTGCAAAGGGCAAAGCAAGGAAGAACTGATTCTGCTAAAGTTATTCAATGCTATCCCCTGCCAACATTTACTTAATTATCTTTCTGTTCTATAATGGCAATTGAGTTACGGCTCTTTCCTGGAACTTCTATATCCTTCCCTAGTGAATGTGTTTGTGTGTGTATTTTAAAGAAGAATAAATTGAATCCAATCAGTTCTGCTTTGCTCAAGGCAGAATTTATGATGGCCTTGTTGGAGAAAGAAGCCATGAGGCAGGAGAGGACAGTACTGCTGCTATATTTTAGCTGCTAAATATGCATCATAAACTGAATGCTCTTCTCTCCATACTCTTCAAAAATCTGTCTCAGGGATACTGTTGCCACTTGTCAGGATCGTGCACTGCCTAAATGATTCGTCCCTCTGTACTTGCTCAGCTTCTCCAGATTACCTTAGTCCTTATGAATTGCTTTCACCCAGACCTCAGGCACAAAGATCAGGTGTTTCAACTCCATTCTCTCACTGAAGTGTCAATTTGATGCTCATGTAAAAAAGAAGGGTGATCCTCTTTACAGAACGTCTGCCTGGTGAACTGAAGGCATCATTTTTTCTACTATCCTCTTTCTCCTGTGTTACTTCGGAGAAGACAGCTAGATGGGAATCTTCTCAGCTGGTTGTGGTGCTAGTAAAAGGGAAGGTACTCGGTCTAGGTTACTATTCATAGGTCTCTCTGTCGTCAGTAGGGAGACACAGGCACCTTTGTACGCCAGTTGATGCCTCCTCCTTCAGCAGAGAATGATTCACTGCATGGGGCACCTGACTCCCCGTTGATGAAACAGCAAGTGAAGATGCCTGGAACAAACCTGATGTCTGAATTTTGCTGGTTTGGTTTAACTGAGCTGAATTTATCTCTCAGTTATGTACCTGACAAATAAGAATAAGCTGACTTCTGCAGAGATATTTGAAGGATATGTACACTCTGAGTTGTTGCTCAGTTGTTATTTCAGTGAGACCACAGTAGATGCTGAGGATTTGTACCTTTATCTCCTCCAAGAGCTTTCCCCAAGATCTCCTAGTTAATATTGCAAGTTGCTATTGAAGTCAGCTTACTCCTCACTTTCATAGCCTACACTTACATAATTACAAAAACACTGCTCCTGCAACAACTCTAAGAAAGCCATCAGCTGAGTGTATGAGTAACAGCATAAAAGAACAAAATCCATAACCTCTTTCCTCGCAGGAGATTTTTGAAAATTAGGACATATGGGAACCTTAAATTTTAAGTTTTAGAGCATTCTTCCTGTGCTAATTTTTCAAGATGATTTTCATAAATCATTGTTAATGCTTGTCTGCAGCATGAGGAGACCCCAGGTTGGGGTAAAGGTCTGCTCTGCTGTCCTTTACCAGAAGAGAGTGTAGTCATGGCAATATAGAGCAAGTAAAGAAAGAAAAGATTAAATATTTTGCCAGTTACTGATTGTATGATCAGGAGGAAAAAAAAAAAAAAANNAAAAAAAAAAAAAAAAGGCAAGCCATTTAAAGAAACACTTGACAACATTCCCTCCAACTCTCTAGTAATGAATAGTTTCCAGCTCCGAAACAAGAAGAGACAGAGTGTAACTGAATATAGGCCCAAGGTGCCTTTGCACTAATCCTCATATCCTAGGGTTATTTGGCTTCAGTTTTATTTAGTGTCAAGTTTTACTTCTATAAAGAGAAAAGAGGAAAAAAAAGAAAATAAAAAAAGGAGTTGATGAATTTTCCTCTTCCTATGGAATGAAGTGCCAGTACCTGTTGAGCTGCATCTTCATCGCTGCCTTGGGGGTATTTGATTTCATGAATCTGATTAAATTATTCTGCTTTCAGTATTTCTTTAATATTGCTTTATAAAATATACTCCTAGTGGCTTCAGTAGTAAGAGCACTTGCTGTACTTTCTTTAAAGCTTGCACTGTCCCTCTTGAGACTGGGGAAAAGAGCCCTTATTAAAGAGTTCAGTCATAAAAGCTTCTTCCTCTAGGAGAAGTACTTTGAAACAACTGAAACAACACACATACTTTTTCCCGATGATTACAGAGGCACCCATACTAATGCCTTTCAGTGTACTATATGGCCATCTCTGATTTCACTGGCAGAAAACACCTTTCTGCAGAAATTTCAGAACATTGTGATCTGATCAGAGTCTCTAACTGAAGGGAGATAATTTTCCCCCCCAGTGGTGAATACCTGCAATTTGCTCTGTGATGAAATGTTGCATTTTTATATCATGGGGGTTTCTGAGGCTCTGACCTTTTGTAGGGTAAGGCACTGCATGAACATTCAGTGAGGGACTGTCCTGGTGGCAAGGACTGCATAGACCTCATGAGCAGCATGGATAAGATCAAAGTGAATCAAAAAAAATGGAGAGAGGGGATTAAGTAAGGCCAAAGTGAGTGCCAAAGGTGAGTGGCAGAGCTGAGAGGGAAAACCCTCACTCTTCCCCACCTGCCCAGTACTGCTGTTCCTAGCTAAGGGTCCTGTTAAAACAGAAAATTAGCTGCCCTGTTGCTGCACCGTGCACCTTGATCTGCTATCAGTTCTGGCCACGGGGGCTAAGGACACCGGGCCTTCAAACTCGTGTAAGTTTTAGGAGCAAAAATTCCAAGGCATGTCTTTGAAGCTGAAACAGAATAACTCAGCCCTTTTCTTTTCTGTGCACTACCCAAACATGAAACATGAACATGAAAAACATGAACAAAAAATTAAATAATGCAGTGTTAATAGAATATATACCAATGTACTGAAAAGCTTGTGCAAACAGTAGGAAAAAGTCAAAAATACAGACTCTGTGGCTCCTGATCAGTCTCTATCCTCCTCAGTCTGACCATATGCTCATAGAAATTTCTGTTCTTTGTATCACTTGCATGCATGCAGTGTGATGTGCAGGGAAAAACAGCCCTGTGTCCTACCTGGTTCTTAAGTGGGAAATCATCCATCTTATTGCTGCTGATGAAAGCCCTTTATTGCTAATAAATGTCTACAAATAACATCTAAATTGCATTGCTTCTCTGAGAGGCACTTATTATATACATGTATAAATGTATATAATAATTGTTAGGAGCAACTCACGCATCTACTGCTGGTTTGCAAGATAAATGACATTAATCAATAGGATGCCTACAGAACTTTTGGTGAGTCATTTGTTATGCTAATTGAACCACTTAAAGTAAACTGTCAATGAATAGAGATTTTTGACAGCTGAGATGAGACGTGGGGCTAATTAGTCAGTTGCTATTTAAAAAAAAACCTGCCCAATTTTCATAATGTAATGTTTAAGAGAGAAGATAATGTTAATCATCTGACCAGACCTCTCTCCCAGAGGATATAGTAGCAAAAGGCATAGTCCATCACAAAAAATCAAGTTTCTCTCAGAAGCAAACAAAACAAATGGCTGGCTGCACAGAGATGACAACCTTTGCAAGAGAGTTGATGTGTCCCATAGGTTACAGCAAACTTTTTAATTAATACACAAAAGCCCAACTTCTGCTCTAAATTACCTGTGTCCTTTTAGATCAATCCCCTTGTTTTCGCTCAAAGTATTTTGCATTCATGCTAGCAGCAATGAGATCATTGGGTCTGACTGTGAGGCTTAGTCCTAACCTACAAATCAAATGGATTGATCAGATACACACACTGTCTAGCAGGCATGAGCAGCATTTTGGCAGCCCTTTGGAGCTGGGTTGTAGAGGATGTAGCCACATGAAGCTGTGATTGAGATCACAGGATAAACTTTAGAGTGTTGCACCTCTCTTTCTGTGAGTTTCCGGAGCTTGTAATCCATTGTTTTTCAGTGCTGTCACTTTCAATCTTGAAATTGCAGAAGGCACAGCAGCAGAAGGGTTTGGAAAAGAAAGCCTCTTGGTCTTAGAGCACAACAGAAACTCTCTAATTCTAACAGGCATAGAAATACTTTGAAAGAAGTAACTGTTCCTTACATATCCACCTGCTGTACAGTATAAATTGTTAATCTTGATTCCACTGAGGGCATGCCAGAACCCTTGATGCCTTTAAACAGCAGGACTGGGACTCGCTGCTGTTAGTGCATTCCACTCTGAGGTGGCCATAACTCTGTCGATGACCAGTGACTCTGGCACTGTTGCAAGTGTCAGTAGCACTCACCAGTTACCAACATTCCACTAAAATTCTCTCTTTTAGGCTTGCCAGAAAGGTCCCTTAAGACAATTTAACTTTAATTGCAAATTTCCATTCTTAACGGCAACCAGCAAGGTTGTGTGGAATCAGAGCTGCCTCCTGTGCTCAGAACAAGCATTGGAAGGAAAATAAAATAAGCTAACCAGCCAGTCATCTGAAGTGTTGCCATCCAAATTTTCCTTAAAATAGTAGGATAAAATAAAGGCAAATTCTTGATTGTGTTGAGGAAAAAAAGTAAGTGTGAGCCAGAAACTTCCATCTTGATTTCTTTCTGTTTTTAAAACTGTTCTTGGAAATTATTGGATTTCACAATGCGCATTTGGAAGAAAACTTTTGTAGTTTAAACTTTTCAGGCTTTTAAAGTTAACCAGCATGGTAAGGGGCCTGAATTAATACTTGTAAGTAACCAAGGGGAAAGTATTCAAAGCAGCTTTTCAAAGGACTAAGTAACAAGGAACCAGTTAATGTATCACATAAAATATCAGCAGTACTGTAGAATGGCCAGGTCTCTTTGTCTTTTTCTTCATATTTGTCTTTTTTTCCATACTTGTATATATGCGCCTATGTCTCTACCATGATAGTACCTATACTTCTATGTTCCATAGCAATACTAAAAAGTTAAAGAAATTATTTCTGTGGGTTGGCTGTTGCCATTTTTCTGTCACTCTGGCATTGACCTTGAACATATTGACACACAAAGTCATGTGTACATATGTTATTCAATAGACTTCGATTAAGATACAATGAAGTGCATTTCCAGGAGTGTTAGAAACAACACCTATCTTTAGCATCTACCCAGGTCAACTTGTAATTCTGAAAAATAAGTATCACAAATGTCACAGATTAGGAACTGGTATTTTCACAAGCCCAGAGTGCTGAGATGTTTTCTGCTGCTGCTTGTAGATGGAAGGTAGGGTGACACAGACTTCACCATGAGGGAATGTTCAGCTTTCTCCAAGGCAATTCAGCTTAAGCAAGCATGAAGCACAAGGCTCATCACCCAAACCTCCAGGCCTACTTAATCTGACAGGTCTGAAATAGATCAAAGCCTACTAGCTCTTTTCTTTTTCTCTGCTTTCTGGTGTCCTGGCACTTAATGTCTTGCCCTGACAGAAGCACCGTCTGAGTTGGAGTGGGTGATGTCCTGTGAATTGAAGGGTTAGTGAGGGCTGGGAAGAGTGGCATGGCAAGTCTTTGGATTGAGTTAACAAACTGAAGCATCCATGAGGCAATGGAAACATAAACAACAACAACAAAAAAAGAAAAAGTGATGGTTTCAGAAGCATTGAAGCCTTCACCCCAAGTTAAGAGCAGCTTGCCCATTCCCCATGGTGTCAAAGAGATAAGAAACCACTGTAGGATGGGTCTCAGGCAGGCACTCAGACACAGGCTCAAATCTGTCCTGGGTCCAGCTGATTCATTGAATGTATCCTATGCTTTGGCTCACTCAGAGCTCAGGCATGGCTTTTAATTGCTTAGGACAGGTTCCTTGCCCAGAACCTAGCTGATTTCTTGAGGACTTTTCAAATCTAATTTTACATGTGCAGGAAGATTTATCTCAGTCAAGGACTCTTCTATATTCCCCTTTCAATCAACGGAAGATACAAATCTTTCAGGCCCTCCTCTGGCCATTTGTCTCTGGTTTTAGGAACATGCATTTTCAGCTTTTTACATCTGCATTGTGCTTTTCCAAATGACAGGTTTTCAAAGAAGGAAGGAAAAAACTTGTTTGTTTTGAACTCTCCTTGCTCTATACTACAGCAGCATCGTGCTTTATTGGCTATCAAGAAATTTGTTGGTTTAAAGAACACTCAAATTTCAGACTTTTCATTTTCCATCTGAAGAAAAAAACCACACACATTTTGATGCAGGGTTTTGATTCAGACAACTACTAATTTTTGTTTAAAAAAGAGGCTGATTTGGCTGATCCTTGTTCACAACGGCAAACCCTGACCCTCACCTACACTTTGGTTCCTTGCTTTTCCACTAATGCTGAGCAGCTTTGAAAGAGATTCATGAATACAGTAGGCTGGGGAATAGGAAACCCAGGGCAGAAGGCAGAGGTGTTCATGTGTGGAGTAGGAAATGAGATTTCCTTCACCTTTACCGGGTGCAAGAATTTTAAATCCAAATATTGGCATCTATATGTGTTGAGAGGATCCTGCCTAAGAATATTCTTCTAGAAAACTCCAAATACTTCTTCAGCTGAACTCCAGACTTATAATGTATGCATCAGAAGTGAGGCTATGCTTTGAAATCTGGGTGGGCTTGAAATCTGAAGTAGCCTTAATCTCTTTAATGACCTCAACCCGCCCAAATTTTGCTGAGAAAAAGGAAAAAAAAAATGGGTGTGAAAAAGATCCAACTTTACAGCCTTGACCTATTTCTAATCCTGTTCTGATTGCTATTTACTGGGCTCCTTTCCAAACATACTGTTTACTTTAGGGCTGATTTTTCTCCATCCAGATTAAAATTCCAGTGAGTTTCCCTCATTCCTTTAGACTGTAACCCCAAATGGGCCATGGTATTTTATTCAGAATATAGTAGCTGGATAATGATGCTCTCAGCAGCTCGCAGAAACCAGGCAGTTTGTATATGAGAGGCTCGTATGCACACAGAAGCGCACGGGAACTCATGCATACAGCCCTACAAATTGCTTCATGCACACACACATACAGAGAAAAATGTGCTCCATGAACATGCCCACGGTTCCTTCTACACCATGCACATATGGACTAAACAATTACACTCACCTATGAGCCTGTCACAAGGCAACAGAAATGCCAGCTGCCTTTGAAGTTTCCCGAAGAGCAGGAAAACGAGTCAACAGTGCTGGCCAACATCACATCATTAATCATCTATTAGCCGAGGTTGTGTGCTCCTGTCACCTGTCACTTTGTAATGCATGCAAATCACTCCAAGAGTAACATTTTCAGCCTGACATTTCCAGGGCCAGAGCTGGGATCAACCTGCTCTTTGTATTCAAGATTAAAAGGAAGTAGAGAAACAAGTGGTGAGATTGTTGGAAGGAGACAGGGAAAACGAGAGAAATAAGAAAGGTAATGAAAAATTGGTCAGGAGAGATGAGTTTAAAAATAGAAAGCTAAAATTATGAGATTTTGCATAAGACCAGGAAATACTCAGTTTAAAAACATAGTTTTGCTCTATGGCTCTTAAGAAAGTGAACCATAAAAATGACAGTTTTCCTGATAAACTATGTAGAAAGGGAGAATACTTTCTATATTTTTTTATTTGTAACTTACAAATTTGAAACCTGATCTAGCTTTAGAAATCTCTAGCTGAACTGTTTGCTATAAGTTCCCATTATGGTCCATGTATGAAATAAGATTCCCTTTTTAAAATTCAATTCCCATATCTCTGTTTTAGATACTTATGTTAGGAAGAAATAAATTGCTGAAGTGCATGGAAATGTCTAATTCTCTTGTTTGTCTAGCAAGGGAGTTGAGGGTGACTAGGTGAGATATACAGGCACAGGTATCTATGTTTACTGAGTTAAATCTCATCCCTACTGATTTTTAGCTCAGTTTGATTTCTGATGATTCAGAATGGACAGGAAGTATGATACCAAACCAACTTCCTCTAATATTTGTTTCATATTTTGAAAAGGTAGGATAATAAAAACTCCTCATATCCTAGATCTGACCTACCTAAAAATGCCACATTCCGTCTTGTATATCTTTATTATGCACTGTGTTGATTAACCAGGAACCTTTTCAGTAAATTAGTGTTGCATGACCAGCCTCTCCAGAAAGAGCTTCTCTTCTACATACAAACTTCCTCTGCCAGAGTGAAGGCATCTTAAATTCTCTTTGGACAGATTATACCTGAACATATGTCAGTGTTACAACAGTCTCTATTGTGCTGATCCACAACAGACTGTTAAGAGAAAAAGATGAGTTTGGGGTTAAATAAATCTCAGTGTTAAATAAATACCTGAGAAAAATCAGACGGCAATGTCTGGTAGTTCAGGTGGAGGCGTTCAGGTTTGTATCTCCAGATAGGCACAAGTTCCCACCTTCATATCTGTGTTTCCTTAGACACTCATGTTAGCTTTCTCTCCAACCCAGTCCTTCCTTGTTATTCTTTTGCTTTTTACTATTTTAATTTCTTCTTCATTTGGCCCACTTTGGCAAAATACGTCCGCCATTTCCCATGTCCATCCTTATATGGATGAACATGAACATGTTAGAGGAAATCATCCTCACATGGATGAGCATCACTTCAGTGTCAGCAAAGGATACTCTCTGACTGAAAAATTATAAGGGGTCACAGTCATCTCAGCTGTGGCCCCCCTCCTGCAGGTATGGTGGTACTCTCTGCCATGCCACGTCTCACTGTGCCAGGAAGTGACACATTAATTCTGCATACACTGGTTGGGAAGTAACACTGGGAGATTGGAATAAGGAACCAGCAATCCTCACCAAGATTCAGCTAGTTATCTGTTTCCTGTCTTTGTCTTCTGAGGAAGCAGAGTACAGAAATTCTGTTCCTCATTTAAAGCCTACATTTGCTTTTCTTTCTCTGCTGAGGTAAATCAGTTTTATTCTTTAATTCCTTTGCTGGGTGTGAAAGCATATACCTTTCTGCAGGGACTAGCAGGGATGTGTCTTGCCTGTGGAGCCTAAATTAGGGTGCAACACTCCCAAAGGTGGAGGAGCAATATCTTCAGCTAGCCCACAGGATATGTATTTGCAGGAGATTTTGAGGCTTATTTCTTTGGATAGATAAACTGCAGATCATGAAGGCAATTAATCATGGACTCATGGACAAGTACATCTGGAAGGGACCTCAAGAGGTCATCTCATCCATCCCCCAGCACGGAGGCAGGATAAATGTGCACAGACCATCCCTGACAGATGTGTATCTGCTTCTCTCTGCTTCCACTCTGGATGCTTGCACACCATTATCCATCTAGAGAAGAAACAGATTTAAAGTTATGAGGAGAGGCAGAAAATATCACTTTTTAAGCCTGAAGATTTCCCCCTTAGTGTCTCTTGGGACCTGAATCTAGTTTTTGGCAAGAGGAAGATCCAATCCTCACTGTAAAATCTTATGAAGGGAAGGAGGTGTGAGCAATTTTGCTCATTTTGTAGCCCAGGTTCTGTTCCAAGATGTAAGACCTTTTTGATTGCTAGTTCAGTAGAAAAGCTCAAAATTAAATCTTATCTGGATGTGTGCATGTGTAAAAAAAAAAAAAAANAAAAAAAAAAAAAAAAAAGTGAGAATGTAGAGTGATGCAGGATTTTAAGCTGGCCATTTCTAACAGAGAGATCAGAAAGACTTTTTGTTGTTGTTGTCCTTAAGTGACTTCTCCCACTGGCTAACATCTCATTTTATGGCAGGTAAATAAGCCTGCCTAATTGGTCCCTTGTTCAAGAATGGGAATATCGAGCTGAGCCTGCTCCTTCTGAAGTGGGATCTTGTCCAATTTATGGTCTTAGCAGATGTGATCTCTTCAGGGTTCCACTGTAATGATAAATTGAAACATTTGAATGCTGCGTTCCCAGGTCTGGGCATCCAGCTTTGTGAGTGGGGAGAGAGGATCTGATCAACTTTCCTTCTGAAATGACAAATTGTGGTTTCCAGAAACATGAATTAGTCCCATTTGCAAGCCTAACAGTTGTGGAGGCCAAGAGTGGGCTAGGTGAAGAAGGATGCACCAAGGTCATTTGAGTCTGAAGGACTCTAGTCTGGGGGGAAAAGTCTCCTTGGAAAAGGAATGTTGGGAAGTGCACCTTGACTCAGAACACTTTAAATTAAGGTGACACTTACAAACACTTTATTAATAATTAATAAGTGATTAATGAAAATTACTTTTTAGCTGATAAATTGCTTGAAGACACATTAGAGCATGTTTCAGAAAGACATGGATAAATATTTTTATGCATTCCCATTTATAAATGCTTAGTAATGGGCTCTCAACTTTCAGGTGTCTCGGCATCATTTATCCCCATCATCCTGGTGGCATGCTATAGAGACATCTTATAATAATTTATTTTCAAAATCTGTTCCTATTAATCATGTATTAATTATTATTAAGAAAACATTTGTGCACACTTCTCTTAATCTGAATTCTTGCTTGACTGTTTTTCCTAGAAGTGTGCAGGAACACCCAGCTTGCACAGTTCATCATGTACTCCAGAGCCAGGCAGGTGTAAAATGGTAGCTCATGAGACTACCTCAACTTGCTCCAGCTAAGAATTGAGTCTAGCCTGTTCTGCCCTGGCTTTATTTTTACCTATGGATCAAGGGGAGGATCTCCAAAGATGCATCTGCATCTTACCAGTGCTAAGAAGCACTGCTGTTTCTGTAGTGTCTGGCCATTCCAGGATGGGATCTCATTGCTGAAATCCATCCTCCTGTGAACGGACCAGTGTGTTCTCCTCCTGTCTGGAGGGTGGCAATCCAAAGCACAGATGCACAGAAGTCCAGATCGTGGAAGTTTTTTAGGCACCTATGGAAATTAATGAGCTTGCAGCTGAAAATGGCTAATGACTTATCCGCAGCTCAGTCCCATGCTGGTTCTTCACCTACTGGGTTGTTCTGCTGCAAGGTCAGGATTGGTCTGTCAGTGAAGTGTATGCAGAGAGAGGGAGGAGACGGGCTGTGTAAATTCTTTACACAAGGCTCTGACTGAAGCTGTTCCTGCACAAAAGTTAGAGAAGCGTGAAGGCTTCTGTTATTTACACCAGCCTTGAGGACTGAAATGGCATAGGGATACCTAAGTCTGTCATGAGGATGGCTGTAAAATTGTCCCTAAATTACTGAACAAGTTTGCAGAGTCAGGCTGATTATTTCACTGACTAGCAATAGAGCAGTAGACAGAACTACCTAACTGATGGTGTTCTGGTGGGCTTAAGCCTGTGGTTCCTAAGCCTGAGCTCAGAGTCTGTTGCCTTTGAGACTCCTCAATATCAGCCTGAGAGATGAGAGACTAAAGGAGCAATTTGTTAAGATCAGATACTAGAGACAACATTTGTTCCATACCTTAATCTTCCAACCCTCAAAGGGCTGGAGGATCTCTTTGTCCTACATGGACCAGGTAAAATCACAAATAGAAGCTGTCTTAGCTTAGAACTTTCTTCAAATAAGAATCTCAATTTATTCACTATGCATTTAATGGTGAGATGGGTCAATATTCAAAAACACCTCCACTTTTCCAGGAAAGTTTTTTAAAAAACACATATTCCTTGGAAAATGAAAAAAAACCAGCAGAAACTATTTCCTTGCAGCTTCTTGGGATTACTTTCTCTCATGTCTATCAAGCTGCAAATGAAACCTCCTGTGTCAATTGGTTCAAAGTTATTGAGGGAAGAGGAAAAGAGAGAGAGATGCAAATAGACATTAAGATATAGAATAACCATAAAATCCTTCATTCCTTTAGGAAACCAAACTAAAAATAATTTGAAAATTAAGTCAAAGATTCCTACATCTGTCCCTTGTGCCTATGCAGAGCTCTGTGACAACAGACCATTGTGCAGGACACAATAGCCCTGTGACTCCTGAATTGAATTTGTTCTGCCTGTTCATGGCCAGTTTGCACTCAATTTTTATGCCTGTTGCATAGAAGAATCATTTTTCACAGACAATGATTTCTCCATGAGCCGCTCTGGAATATGCACAGTGCAGTGACTGGCTGAATTCATAATTACCAAGGCTCCTACTGGAAACACACAACTGCAAAAGTTATGCTCTTCCAGGCAGAGAACACAAACAATTTATCTGCCTGCCTAGGTGCTTGTATTCCCTGTGCAAGGCAGTGGAGTGCCTCTTGATCATTACTTGACCTACTGCCTCAAAAACTGTGGAAAATCAGAAAATTACTAACTCAATGGTCAGCTGTGGGACAGGGACAGGACAAAGGACAGGACAAGCGGACTTGGCAGGGCTAGGAATTGAACTAAGGTCTAAAACATAGTACTCATCCTAGCAGCTAAACTCCTTCTCTGATCAAAATCTTCCACTACAACAGGGTATTGAATGCTTTGCCTTGATGACAAATGGCTATCACTTGGCTGCAGTACAAGAAATGTCCCTCTCATACACCTCTGTGTATAGCTCTTCAAAAAAAAAAAGCCAGTACCTACTCAAAAAATAATTCCAAGAGAGCATATGTATGAGACCAAAAAAAAAAAAAAAAAA
>VZDJ01000292.1:807673-858230 GCA_008694505.1 Cyanoderma ruficeps | reverse complement strand
CCCAGGTCACATACTTACTTAAAATCTCTGAGATTTAGCTTGTTCCAGGTTTTTTTTAAATTGGGGAGGCTTTAATTTAATTTTCTATCAAAATGAGGTTTTTAAAATAGCAATGAGGTAGACTGTAGGAAAGGATCAGGAGACACCTGCTGATGCTGACCAGTCCTGTTTTCTCCCATTCTGGTCCTTTTAAGTTTCTCTGGAAGAGTTTCGCAATTGAACAGCTCTGTTCCAGCGAGAAGAGCTGGCACTTCCCATCTGCACCAGTCTTATTTTTTCCTCCTTTCTTTCCCTTCCCTCTCCACCCCCCACAGGGCATGACATAGACTCTGCCACCTGCCTTGTACTCATCAGGTTATAAGCCAAATATGCAAGCCCCTTGGCAGCACCACGTTCCTGACATCCTTTGTTGCCATCCCCTGACACCGACACACAGACACGCGGTGGTCACCCCTTCCCCCATCCCATCTGTGAGAGGAGGGGACGCTTTACTCTTTCCTGGCAGCCAAAGCCAGACTGATCACAGAGGATGCCAATTAGGCCTCCGAGACACTAACCAGGTCATGTCCAGCAAATTTCACACAGGCCCTCACAGGGGCGTTGGCTCTCCTATGGGTGCTGGTGGCTCCCTGGAGAAACACACTCCTGGTGTTTAAGCAGTGGGAGCCCAGCGTGCTGGCGTCCTGAGGCACCGTGGGCAATTTGGGGTGTCAACATCACAGGTAGTGCTTACATCAGTCCCACAACGTCTGCCCCTGTGTCATAGCACAAACAGAGCGTAAGTTGAGCATCCTGTTCTGTTTGCTTTATCAAAGCCAGTCTATTGGGAGCACTGTGGACATGGCAATGGCTTCCAGACTCCCTTTCCAGCTCAGAGCTGAAAAAAAGGTGGGAAGGAAGGAGGAAAGCAACTGCTTCCCTGTATATCTCCTCGCCTTGTGCTGGGGTGATATCCACTGGCATGTACACTGCTACAGATGGGACAACAGTACCTTGTTGTGTATCCAGCCTACAGAGTTTGTCTTGTATGTGCGTCTGCTCAGTTCAGCCGAGTTCGCCAAGGTGGGTGGCGCGGAGCCAGTGCTGTAGCTCTCCGGATTTATTATTAACACCCAGCTTGAATCAATGCAGACTCCTTTTACAAACCTCATAGTAAGCTTTCTCAGGCAAAGGTTTCTTTGCTAAGCAGAAGCTCTTCCCCATTCTGTGCAAGCTCTTAATTCAAATTTGGGGGCTGATGATGCTGGGGCTGCTCTTGCATGCCAGTCATTTGGACTAAACCCTGCAATAGCCACTGCATATGGTAGTTTGTGTATGATCTGTCCTTCAGCTGTAAGGGCTGGCCCACTTTCTGTTCTGTTGGAGGACTGGGGTGGCAGATGGGGCAGTTAAATTTGCTGCTGATGGGCAGAGGAGACTGCTGCAGCTCTCCGTGGGGCTTCTGAATCCTTCACAAACAGTAGGATAGGGTGAACTCCTTCATCTGCCTCCATTCACCCTATAAATGTAAGCATTTTATAAATTGCTAGCAGACATTTCTGCAGGAAAAAATGCATAAATGGAATAAGGAGAACACAGTGAAAATAAATAGGGTTGTTTTGGCATTTCTATCCTTGTGAACACCTACCAAAGTGTAAAGAGCTGTGTAACAAGCCTATGAAACAGACAGAAATCCCATTTTGGCAAATTTGCTACTGACCATGTGGACATCCCTTTGATTTTTCCTATACTCCCTCTCCATCACCATCAGCCTCCTGCAGGGCAGGTCATCACTGAGGGGGAGGAAAAGATGGTCCCACAGATGGCCTGAGTTCAGAGGGTCTGTGGGAGTGAGATAGCTCTCATTTCCAGATGTCAGTGGAAGAAATAAAATCAAATAAAGAAAAATAAAATAAGATAAAGTGTAAGCCACCCATGAAGCCCTCTCCCTCCACACCCTCACTTGCACACACATTACCCTGTTAATGACAACCACCCTTGGGGTCTTTACCATTTTGAAATTCCAGAGTAGATGGAGAATGCAGCTGCTGCCCCCAAGCAAGTGCCCGGGCCAAACAAATGAACCTGCTGCCATTGTGTAAAGGCCTCCAAGATGTGCATGTGCTCCCCACCCAGGATACACCCCTCCTCGTGACACATGGCACAACTCACTAACAGCAAACACTCATAGATGCCATCCAGCTGGGATGGGAACAGCAGCAGATGCTCCTATTAAAAAGGCTGTAAGACTCAGTGCCCCTGTGCCCTGTTCAAAGGGAAAGTCCAAAGTGGCTTGTACAAACAGAGGCTCTTCTCCTTCTGTCGCCTCCTCCTCCCCGGGGTTGAGTGCGAAAACCAGCCATCCCCAAAGATATTCCTGCTTAGTTTCATGCTTTGCAGGACATCGTTTATTGTCACAGGTCTTGTCTCTGTGTTTGTAATGGTTGAAGCTGCTGCCAGGACTTCCCATGCTGCATATATTTGGTTGGGGTTTTTTGTTCTTTGTTTTTGGTTTTTAATTTTGTTGTGGGAGCTCTGAAACTGATCTAGCTGGGAAAGGACAGGAATTTTTTGGGAGGTGTGTGCACATCCTGCTTTTAATGGAGACCAGTCATAGGTGCATGAACCTGAACTACTGTGGTGTAAACAAAGAACAAGAACTTTCCTGTAGTATCAGAAGCAAACCCTTTCTTCCTTGTCATAGAGAAGTGTCTATTCCACAGGTGTTTTGGGAGAGGGGACTGAGATCAGGTGCACTGTGTGTCATCCCACAACTCGTGTATTTCTCATGGGCTCCCCTATGCATTCTAGGGAGGGACTGTGTCAACAAGACAGTTTCCTTCTTTCCCTACACACTCCCACAATGGCCTTAGGGGACAGTTACAGATTCCCTAAGCTCCAGATCTCCCAAGTGAATATAGTCTTGCAGAGTTTGTTTTCCTCTCGTTAATGACCAGTCTTTACAATGAGAAAGAATGAGGTTGTTGAATGTCCTGTAAGCTAGGAACGTACTGTGCCCTCGAAAAGAGCCTGAAGGTACAGACAGCAATTCTCTCTGTGAAATTCTTTCTTCATGTCCACATGGAAGCAGAACAGAAGAGGAGAGAGACAGAGCACTGCTTCCCATCCCGTGTGTGGTGTTACCAATTTCACACCCGTGATTTGGAGCAAGCAGCAAAGGAAGACTAGGAGCAAGGCTCTTTTTCACAGATTTTTTGTATTTCTCTTGGAGATGGGAAGTGATAAAATACCATTTTTGTCTTCTCTCCTAAATCTCCTCACTGCTTGTGGTTATCTCAAGGTCAGCCACAACGCAGCTGGTCACCCCCTAAAACAAAGCCAGACTGAAAAAGCCTGTATGTAGTGCTGCAACCTGAAAAATAGCCTGGAATGGTGCTGTAGCCCAGGGATGGCTCTTAATGTGATGCATTTGAGAGAAAACAGACCTCTGGCATAACCAGCAATATGATTAAGGGGTTTCTTTGCTTCCAGTAATGCAATATTCCAGCCCAACACATGCAGGATTAATCAGCCTCTTCCTGCAGACTGGGAGCAGGACATGTGTAAGAAGTTACAGCCCTCGTTTAAACCCAACTGCAGAGGATTTTGCGGGGCTTTTGCTCGTTCTTCTCATCTGCAAAATGCCACTTTGGTGGTTTATGTCAGTCGTAACAGCACCACATAATGTTTTCTGAGCCCAGCTGGCCCTTATTTAGAGATCAGGAGGTAATGAAGGCACAGTGGAATGATATCGATGCGGCTGCTGAAAATTTTCAGGGCTGGATTGCAATTTGCAGGAGTGGGGGCCCCGGGGAGGGGATAACACTGTGTTAACCCTTTCCATCTCATTGTCCTCCCGCTCCCAGACAGGCTCCAATCCCTAACAGTCAGAGTGAACTAAGTGAGAAGCTTGCTTGTGATATTTCACAGAGACTGTATGGGGCACCTTGACTTTTGGCTTGTTGCTATTTTGCCACACGGACTCAAGGCCAGTTTGCAAGAGATATTCGCCGGGACTGAACTTGCTGGGTGTAGTCAGCCAGCTCGGTGTGCCTTAAATCGTCCCTTAAAATCCTGCGATTTTTGAGAGGGCAAGATGACCACTCTTGGAAAACAATGACTCTAGCACCTCCAGTCGATTGGATTAGCCGGAGCGATTAGTTGCTAATGAGTAGTTGTCACTCGAGCTGAGGCTTCCTCACCGCATTCCTAAACCAGCATCAGCTGCCTTCTGTACACCTTCCCTGGCTTAAGCTCCATTTACATCCTAAAACACAGTTTAAACAAAACTAGTAATTACTGGGGTGCAGAGGGGGTAAATGTGGGTGCAAACTCGGTGCAGCTCCAGAGGGGTGTAGAAGACTGTACAGAACTGCAGGCTGAGTGAAATCCTTAGGAAGAAAAGGTAAAGCACCACATGCCATTGCATATTTCTGGGTATTGGACATTAATACGTTGGGAAGGAAACCATGTAATACACAGGAACTAGCACATTTCCTGCAGTTCTGGGGTTTGGGGATTCCTTTGGATTTTTTTTTATTGGATTTCTCAAAAGCTGCCTAACCTTGTCTTTCCTGTAATTCAGCTCATTCTGATGGTGATTCAATTGGAAAAGAAAAAAAATAGAAAAAAAAAATCTTTCCTCTAGCTAAAGGGGGAAATCAGCAGGTTGTGTGTGTGAGTTGTCAGAAGCCCTGCACAGGAGCTCACAATTCACACACATCCTCCTGTGGTACAAGCACCTATATCTGATAATTAGCCTGACAGATAAGATCAGGGGGAACTGTTGGGTAGACATAGTTGGTGGCTTTTTTCTGTGCTGCAACTTTTTGCTCTTTCCACACTTCTGCGGCTATTTTTCCACAGTTTCAATATATTTTTCACTTTGCCTGATTTTTCACTGTGCTAGTTTTTATTCTTTTGCCTTCTTCCCCCACACACTCTCTGCTCTTTTGTTCACTGCTTCTCTTAATCAGAATATGAACTCAATAGCTTTAGAGATCAAGTTGAAATGTTAAAACCATGAAATGCTGAAATGTTTGAAATGTTAAAACCATGATATTTAGTGGCTTCAAAATTAAGAAAAAAACGTCCCCACCTCCCCAGCACGTTAGCAGGTCTAGTAGATATTTTTATCATAATAAGCCAAAAAGTTTTTTTCTCAGCACCATTTTGAGTAACTGTTTATTAGGAAAAAACTGCTTATTTTCTTTTATTGTTTCTGTGCTGTCTCCACCCATAGAACTGAAATTCGCATATCTTCTTTCTCATGCTAAGAGCCATATAGAGGAACTTGGATTTGTAGGTGCCCAGGAGCGATAACAAGACAGGCAAATTAAGAGAGATTCCATCAGCTTCCAGAAAAAAATCTCTAAAAATTGTCTTCTCATTTCCCTTCTGAAATTAAAGACTACAGCTATAGCAAAGCATCTTGTAAGGCAAACAGGTGGCCAATGTATTGGCTGGACCAAAAAGGAGCGTAGGAAGTGTTGCAAGCCTGGTTATAATTATTTCCTTGCTCTTTCCTGCTTACAGTGTTTCACTTACGTATGGTCTAGTTTTCCAAGCCCTCCTCTACCTGCTCAGCCTTGCACATTTATTTGAACCTAGGACGCAGAGTGTGATAGCACAATCCCACTCACCAACACACGGCCCCTACAAACTGCAGAAACTGCCCCATAGGGATTTGGGTGCCCCATTTTGTCATCTCGTGATGCTAATCTCTACCCCTCCTTGTTAAATTAAAGGGAAAAAAAGTCACATTTTTTCATTGCTTTTCCTTATCAGATTCATGCACAAACTCCAGGTTTGCATGATTGCCCTGTTGAGGAGGAGGCCTTTGGTAAAAGTGATAAGGGTTTAGCCCATTTTAAGAGAGAGCAAGGGAGGCAAGATAAGGTCAGGAAGGGAAACTAAACATAAACACCACGGTTACTGTTTCTGAAGCACTATTTGCCCAGTTTAATACAATTTGTGAAATGACAATCCCTGTGGTGGCTTTGTCCCAGCAAACGTTTGCTTTTCGGATTAAGCCTCATTTGATTTTATTTTCTATTTCCTCCTCCAAGAGCTCTGTGCCCACCTCTGAATCCTGCTGACAGACACAGGGACTCTTTGTGCTGCTTCTTCCTCACTGAAGTGGAACAGGGAGAATTGCGTTTCTTTGCTTTTCCTCCTGCTGCCCTGGAAGAGAAGAGTAGATGGAGGGGGCTGGGGCCAGCCTTTTCTCACACAGATATCAGTGGCCTTTATGGTCTTTTCTAGTTTGTGGAAATTTGAAGAAAAGGC
Organism: Cyanoderma ruficeps; assembly: GCA_008694505.1. Taxonomy (NCBI): domain Eukaryota; kingdom Metazoa; phylum Chordata; class Aves; order Passeriformes; family Timaliidae; genus Cyanoderma; species Cyanoderma ruficeps. The sequence goes on along the minus strand of VZDJ01000292.1, from coordinate 851,963 downwards.
TCTCACACCTATTGATTCTCTTTTTTCATATACCTGTACATACATACATACACGATCCATATGTATTCAAATTAAACACCTCTATGGAAGATAAATATGTAAATATAAATTCATTTGAACCTCAGTGTGACGAAGTGAGACAAGGGAATTTCTTCTTATAAAGCAGCAGCCCAAATGAGTTCTTTGAAACTGTAAAATACTCCCCCTCTGACCAGTCACTGTCCTTTCAAGATCTGTCTTTCCTTCTCCCTTCCCTATACAAATTTCTAGCTTGGACATACCCATTCCTGTGAAATTAATTCATCCCTCCTAGACGTTTTCTTCTGCTTCATCTTTTGGGTGTCACGAGTGTGACACACCATTTAAGATCAGCCCTTATCCCCTTATTCCTATCTCTTTCCCCTGACTAGTTAGATTCATCTTAGCTCCATCAGGCTACCCTGCTTTTAGGCTGGAAGCCACGCAGCAGTTGTTAGTCAGAGAATCACAGAAGATGATGGGGGAAGAAAAGAGGGGGGGAGCAGGCCTAGTGAGGCTGTGCTGCTTGTTACAAACCAGAGGGGAGGAGGTATTTTACAATACTTCTAATCTTTTCCTAAGATCTTTTTCCTCTAGGACAGACTTCTGGGACACTCATCCCCCTCACCTTGGCGTTACCCATGCCTGGAGGCTGGTGCCACTTCCCTGCTGCCAGCCCCATTTTGCAGAGCTGTCTCAGGGAGGGCATTATGCTGCTATGTTAGCGAGGCCCTGAACCTCTCCCCCAGCAAGGCTGATGGAAGCTGGCATCCAGGGCACAGGGCTTGGAGGCAGGGAGAGAGGAGAAAGCTGGGCAGCGATTTCTGCCCCATTAACTCCCCTCTCCCTGCAGTGAGGGTTTACGTAAGAAGGGATGGCATGTGCCTGCATAGGATGGGCAGGACATCTGGACTCCTCTGCCTCTAGAATGGTATTGTTTTGAACAATGTAACCAGGTAAATGCCTTGATAGACTAGACTGCATCTCCAAGATAGCATTACTAATTTGATTATGTCACTGTGACATTATTAACCCACTCAAGCATCCTTTAGATGCATCGCTGCATCCTGAACTTGCACTGCTTTTCCTTCCCAGTGACAGGCTAAGGGTTCTTTCTCCCTAATCTATTGTTCTACACGACTACTACTTTACACAATAATTTCTCATAATACTTAGCTTTCCTAAGAGCTAGCATGCTCCCTGGGTTTTTCTTTTATATTTCTGCCTGTCTGTCTCTCTCTATCTTTCTCTGCCTGTCTAATCATACTCTCTTCTATAATAATTTCATAAAACACTTCTTCCTTATTTTGTAACCATATATATAGGGTATGTTCTTGAAGAATAGACCAACCTCTCTTTCACTCTTCTTTAAAAAATAAATCTTTAAATTTATTTTGCATGAAATCATCTTTGGATAAAAGGCAAATGCATTAACTTTCCCACTCAAAGGTGTGCTCTCTCATCTCTGAGCTGTGGAGATATACCCCTGTCACTCCCCTTTTTTCTGCTCTATATATTCTTACTGTCTTTTCTCACCAATTTCACAGTATTAGGAGATAGAGGGTTCAACTCTCTCTCCTCTTTCACAGTGTAGCTGATAGCCCGGTGGAAAGGAATTTTCCCTAGAGTAGAGCCAAGGAAGATACTCAGCAGAAAACTCCTGTATGAGGGTGATCATCTCATCCTTGTAAATGTCTGGGCCCTTTCAGCCTGAAGCAGATGATACCCTACTGGAGAGGTGTCTCCACGTTGTGTGTAGCAAAGGGATAGCCACTAAAGGGAAGGCTCTCAGACAACCTGCATCTGGAGCCTCAACAGTTGTGTTGTGCTTACGTCTGCTCTCATCTCGGGTGTACGCTGTGCTCGGGTGCAGCCTCTGAAAGCCATGGCGTATGCACACAAGTGAGTGTCACTTGACATTGTGAGGCTCAAATGCATTTTTAAGTCTGTGCTAAATCAGGACCTCAGAGTATTCCTGGGAGGGGATTTCTTCTCTAAGGCGTTGTGCAGAGCTGTCTCTTCATATCACACGAATAACCGGGATGTTGGGCTCTTAGAGCTAGAGATGCCCTCCTCTTTTAGTTATGCTGAGGAATCATTTCACTGGAACCTCAGCTCCCCAGATGTCTCCCTTTTGCTCTGTTTCTCTACATCTGTGTTTTCCAGCAGCAGTAGCAATACTCTAGCCACAGCAGTACCAACACAGAGATCCCATATAGGAACATGGATCCTCCCAGATTTGGGATGAGGCTGTCACAAAGTAAACAACTGACTCCATTTGCAGTAGTTCCCTATGGCTCTTTGCACTGTAGTTTGTTCTTCTACTGTCCTGCAGTATGTTTTCTCCACGTTTGAGTATTGGTTTTCCCTTGTCCATCCCGTGTTAACTCTCTGGTGCCCTTGTGTCCTTGTGCCTATGTCAGGAGATCAGGACATGGGCACACTCCAAGGGCTCAACCTCGGGCACCTATCCTCATGAACCTTTTCAGAAACAAATCTCTTGGAAGCTAGTTCCACTCTGTCTCTCTCATCTGGACAAAATCCACTCACTGAACTGACAGAAATTACCAGGACCGGTGGGGGGAAAAAACCTAAAATGAGGTGTTAGCTTTTCACAGGACTAACAGGGTTGAACCATCTTTGTGTCCCACTGATTTAGATGAGGGCAGGATCTCAAGGGAGCAGCTGGTGAGCGACAGGGACTGGCCTTATCCAGGCAGTGATTTGAAACCCAGGAGCACACCCCCCTTCCCCGCCCCGTGCAGGTGTACTCCAAAACAAAGGGATTCAGGCACGAACGGGAAAGTAAAGGAACAATGCTGTGGCACGGACTGCAATGAAAAATAACGCCTCAGTACATCAAAAGCCTCACCCCTGAGCACTTTTCTGCCTTTAAGCTTTTGGGAGCATTATGTCTAAGGAAATGCAGAGCTGAAATGAACCCTGACTGGAGCACAATGCAAATATGAAACAATGATGAGTAATATTAAAATTAAGCTGGACAAAGAACTGAGAGAGCAATCCATAAGGGAATAATCCCTCATCAATTCCTTGGAGCCCCAATGCACCAACTTATTAGCTCTTCATAGCTCTGGGAAAAAAAAATAAAAAAAAAGAAAGAAAAGGAAAAAATCTAAGATTCCCTTAGCCAATTTGACTACGAAGTAATTTAATAATAGTAACAATTATAAACATAGTGGTAGGAGTAATAAAAATAACAATACTAAGATGACTTCTAAGAAAAAGGAAAACAGTTTCTTTACCTGCTCCTTCAAATAGTATTGCCTGCAAAACAGCAACATTTGTACCACGGCATCTCTTTGTTCACCAGCTGCCACCAAGTAAAGTACCTGCCCTCATTGACCATAAGAAAAAGAAAGGAAACACCGGAGTGGTCTGTCAGACCCAGCTTTTATTCTGAATAGCTGATTTCTCAAGCATGTGCAGCCTAAGCTCTGTCTCATTTGCAGGGTACTCTGAGGAATCAGCCCTAATGCATTCAGTGACCTGGCCCATAACAATGCACGATGTGAAATAAAGGGGACTTTATATTATTTACAAAAACAAGCTAGTCTGTGTCAGGTATTGGTGAACAGCTGTCTCTGCAGGTGCTGCACTCTCAGCTGAGCTGCAAGGAAAGTCAGCAAAGGGGTTTGATTTCTTTTCATGCCTGCTTTTGCCCCTCAACCCTGACAAGTCCTACAGGATTAGGCTGCTATTGGTTCCCCCTCCCCACTCCCCGTGCTGCAGTGGGCTGTGACTGCCCAAAACTGTGCCCTCTACCATGTTCATGCGGGCGTAAATCACGGGCTCCACGGAACACGGGAGTGCTGCTGCGCACACGCTGCCTGCTGCACCGCCGAGCCCGGCCGGCGCGGCTGTGTCCGGGGAGGCCGCACAGGCACAGCCTGTCTGGATGAATAACACCCCACCACACCACAGGCACACCCTGCTCCGTGCCACCAGGCCCGCCGGCCCTCAGAGAGGCTTGCAGCGAGCTACAGAGCTTGGCACAACAAAAACAGTACACCCTGCACCTACAACTATTGCCCAGCACCACGTCCCGCTGGAATTTTTTTGCTGTTTCACAGAAAGGCGGACAGAGTACAGCCCCAGCCCTGCACATGTGTGGTAACCTCTGGGTGTTGGTGTGACTTGTCTGTGCGCACGCTGCCCACACAGCACACATGTACCCCACACACAGCCTTGCTTCCCTGTTCCCTCAGGCCCATCAGGCCCACGACCTCTCTTCACATACTTACACCTTTAGAACACAAGAACACACTGTGGCAGCTTATGTCACCCACACAGAGCCAAGGGACAGCAGGCTGATCTGCCACACACACCCCAAAAAGAACAGCACAAGCATGAGCACACACCTCTGCAAAAAGGGGNGGAGGGGCGAAGTAAGAAGGGCTAAAAAAGCAGCGTACTAATAGGAAAATAACACTAGCAAAGCCTAGCTGAAGAGACATGTGCTCTCCTCTGCTTCCTGAAGGGCTTTCATTTGATATCTTGGAAATGTTAATAAGAGTTAACCAAGTGAGACCGTCAACAGAAGGGATAGTGGCTGTGTTGGAGGCTGCTCGAGACACCTGTCCCCTCTTACAAGGAGCAGTTCCCGGCTCCTCATCCTTGCGCCGGAGAGGGGGAAAGCAGATTCCAGTGCGTATTTCTCGTTTAATTGCTCTATAATGCCATCTTGTGGCTTCTTCAGTCATGGAGCCGGTTTTTTGTTACGTTTTCCTCAAATTAGGTGATTACCTTATAAAGACAGGGATGGGCATGGGAAAAAAGCAAACAGAGAACTAAAGGAGTAATGTATGAGCATCTACCCATATGTCAGGGGCACAAATGGCTATAATTTAAATTTTGAACAGACCCAGTTGATACTCTGAAGCCACCTGCATGCAGTAAACCTTGACAGACTTCTGCTAAGCAGTTTTCACATCTCTTTGAGTGCCAGGTGATATGTTAAAAATATTATTATTATTACTTTTTTTTTTTTTAATGTAGAAGGCCAAGCTCAGATGAATCAGGTCCTTCGTTTGATGGAAGTGTAGAGAGATCCCATTTCCTATGAAAACCTGGTGTTTGAATTATCTCATTTGTGGCAGGACTGATGCTAGCATGAGGCTTTCAGAACAGGTGGAGTCAGAAAGGAACTATGCTCAGAGCATTCTGGTCACTGTTGTGAAAGATGAAAGGGGTGTGGGGAAATCTGAAGAAAATCTGAAATGCTGGACAAGCCAGGCAGCACACACAAATTCCTTTGTCAACGCTAGATACACAGCAGAGGGAGAAAAAAATGTGTAAGGAAATGAACACAGCAAGAAATTACATCATACAGTCATGGGTTTCAGGATTTTCTAGCCCTAGTGGTGATGCTAAACTCTGAACAAAGGCACTCCTCTGTAGGTGACAGCTTAGACTTCTTGGGATGTTTGTCCCAGGGGTCCTCCATGAGTGATTATGGTGTTTTTTGGATTGAGGTAAAGATTCCCAAAAAATACAATTCTCAAGCTGAAAAATTTGAAAAACTGAAAAATTTGAAAAATTCGCCCTTCAGAACCAAAGTCAGGTTCAACACAGAGACACCAAGAGCAGAACACGCAGGCCAGATCTCAGATGCTGTCTCACCCTAAAAATGAAATAAAAAAATAACCAGACACTACTGTCATAAAAGGGATTTAATTCTGCTAACTTCTAGAAAAGCAGGCAAACAGGACCTTATCTTAGGTGGGAGAAGGTTCCAATACCTTTAGGACCATGTGAGTCGGCTCCCTTTATGGCTCAGTCAACTGGTAACTGTGCTGGGATCCACTGCTGGGATGCACTGCTGTCCGCACTCTGGATCCAAACTGTACCAGAGGTCCTGGTGCTTTTTTGTAAAAACAGTCACTGTGGTTTTGCTAAAAAGAGCCACTCATAACACAAAACTTCTCCATCTTTCCTCTGCATCACCTACCACAGTTTCCCATTAGTCTTGGCAAGTGAAGCCTCTCATAAGCAATAGTGGGGTTTTTATAAGATTTGAGGCAGCTATGGTAGCAGGAGGCACCATGTGGAAACTTGGTTTTATTCAAGGGGAAAGGAGTTTTGGAAGGGGATATTTGAGAAAAATTAGAGGAAAAGAGCATAAAGAGAACCATCACTCTTGAACAAGTGTCTGCTTCTTCCTTTTTTAAACAAAACCCTTGACTCACCTCTGTTCAATACAGGAATATTAAGACAGAAGAGAAATGCTGTCATATTTAGGCTTTAAATTCAAATTAATAGGGAAGCTGCAGTTCTTTCCTACCTCAACATAAACTGAGAACTGTTGTTTTGGTTTTAAAGGAAAGCATCTGTATTTTCATAGCAGTAGTTGTAAGCAGTTTCTATCAAGGAAGTTTTTTGTCAACAGATTGTTGCAGAGTTGTCCCATTTGACCTGAGTGGACACCTTGCATCGTCTCATTTAATTATACCTTTTGTGATCATCTTCATGCAAATGCTCTGTTGTACCTAAAACCTCTTAGGGATTTGTTGTTGATTTTATCTTATTTTTTTTTTAAATTCATCTTACCTAACTTTAACCACCTACAGTGTAAATGTTTCTGTACCAGTTACCTTGGGCTCTCACAGCTCGGGAGAAAAATAGGTGGTTTTGGACTGTGATTCATCTGGTCTATTTTGGATGCCTCATTAGGGTGAGATGATTCATAAGTGATGTTTCATTCTCTCCATTGAATAGAAAGGGCCTGGCTCTGTTCTAGGCATCTGCATTTGTTCAGATCGCTCCCTTTCTTTGTTTTGGTTTGGAAGGCTTTTCCACATCTCTGTCTCCTCTTCATTTCTAGACTAAATTTATTCACAGCTAGTCCAAGCCCATCAGTTTAAACAGCGACTCTCTCCCTCACTTTGGACAGCCAAGGAGCTCCAGTTTGCTGTCAGTGTTTGTCAGCTTTGGGGCAGGTCAAGGGAGAAATGTTATCAAAGCTTAGAAGAGGCAATGGCCAAGGACAGGTGTGATTTCCTGTATGCTACATGTCCATATAAACTCATGCAACCTTTATTGCTCAGATTAGTTGTTTTACTAAAAAAAAAAACAAAAACAAAAACAAAAAACAACAACAACAAAAAGCCACCCACGAGGTTGGGAACATAATCTGCTGTGTCTAAATAGGGGTAAAGTATGATGAACTGAAATGTTAACCTCAGGACACAAGTTTTTTTAGAGTTTTGTTTTCTCATGGGGTGCAAACCTGGCTTTCCCTAGCAAACTACGAGTGAATTACCCATGAACCAGCCAAAAAGCCTATTCACCACCTGTACCTAACCACATGAGCAAGGAGTTTGGCACATCTCCAGTCAGAACAAACACTGAGGACAGAATCATTTATAGGGTAGCTCTAGTCAGAGCTGTCTTGGTCTCTTGTTTGCAACTGAGAGATTATACTTTGTTGAAACCACACACAGGCTGGGAAGTTATAGTCCTTGTTATCAGAAGCAGCAGAAGAAAGGGCTTTGTCGGTGTTGGATTGTTTTTTGGCTTCTTTTAACATGTTTTTCTCATGTCGATCTTACTATGGTATTTATTGGGAGCTTGCTCAATCCTTCAAATTAAACACAAGATAAACCAAAACACTGTTCAGATGGAATAAAATTAAATACCACTTATTAAATACTCTGACTATATTTTAGTATTTCTTTTCATTCCAAACCAGGCCCAGTACCACAGTCAGCAGACTGAAGCTGCCTGGTGCACCCACAGTAGCTATAAATGCTCCATGCACTAGCTTTTAAATGCTCTTTTACAAGGTGGAAGATGGGACAGTTTTCTGTGCTTTATCTAATCCTTTTCCCTTTAGTGTGCCTGCCAGCAGCAATACCCGTTGTTAGTAAATGTGAGAGTGATTTTGTCCTCTTATGTACCTTGTCCATGAGGCCCTAGTAATGGCAATCAAACTCTTGCCTTCACTACTGCAAACTTACCAGGCAAAAATGGTACCTTTATTTCTGGCCTCTTTTTGTAGTCAGAGGAGGGAGAACTGTCTAGAAGCCCTTCTGGGACACAAAGTTTCTGGAAATTTTGCTCCACACTCTTCTTGCTTGTCTTAGGTTGGTTGGTCTTGGTACCTGCAAGTGCACAGTTTTATTCTTTTAGCCTGTGTGTTGCTTGCTTCTATGTCTGATTCAGTTTGCACAGCTACAACATCAGCTATTATTGTCCACCTTGCTGACCTCCCTTGTGGTCAATCCATTCACTGAAACAAGTCCTGTATTGTAAGCTGTGCATTACTGGACAGAAATTCTGCATTTCTGTGTGATCCCTCCTTTTCTGCAGGAGCACACTGAAAAGGGAGGCAATCCATGGGTGAAGCTACACATGTAAAGCTTTTTGCTGAATTCTTCCACTATGGGATAACAACTGCAGAAGAAAATGTATTGCTGCGCCCTGCCCTATGTGTTGGAATCCTGTTACATTCTCAGAGAGTTTTGGACTTGGGAGTAGGAGTATAGGCTCAGCATAGTAGTCCAATTTGGTTAGTCAGCACTACATTAGTTAACAGTCAGCCTTGAAGAGCTACAGAGGGCAGAACATATTTTGGGTGGGTCTGGCTGTATGTAGCAGCAGGGTACCAGGTATATTTTCATGGTAAGCCTGTGGCAGGATCATCAGCTGGTCTGGTGAAGGGGAACTGATCACAGTTTGGTCACCCAAACAAGGTGAGCAAGTAGAATGCTTTAGCCCTATTTTAAGGACATATCTTTTGGCACTTTCATTGCAGGACACACTGTCTTTGCAAACCCACACTTGCAGCAGGGATGTAGCAGGATTGCTGGATTTCCCAGATGACTCATGTCCTAAGAGAAAGCACCTCTTTAGGGACTGATATGAATAATAAAGACACAGACCTTGCAAAGGCAGCATCCTGAGGGTGTTTTTATTTTTGAGACTCCTCTGGAAGTGCAGGATGTTCCCTTCTTACCCTGAAGAGCACTGACTGCTTCATTGCCTCCTTCTTGCCTCTTAAATTTGTTCTCCTCCCCACTTAGTGCATTTAGCATCCCGTGAAGTAGGCACTCCACCACTGCCAGTGAAATAAACTGCCTGCCACCTGCCTACCTATCTGCAGGTCCATTTTTTTCCCTTCTTCTGGCCATAAATATGTTGGTCAGAATCAGAGCTGGCCCCTACCATCTGCATCAAGTTGTATTTCAGCACTGCCCTGGCTTGTTGCAGTGAAGGCTTCTGACTTAGGGCTGAGAAGAGCAATAAGAGCTGAACTCCAGAGGAAGGAACATGAACCAGGTGATTAGTTATCCCTCTGCTTTTCTGAAGCCTGGGGCATGAAGATACCTACTTTCATTTAGATGAATCCCACCATCACAGTGTAACTAATGAGGTGCAATTTTACAACTTGAGGCGAACAAAGAATCTGAAACTGTTGTTTGCCTGCACGTACAATTGGTGGCAGGTGCTACGCAGCTCTTTCAGAAAGTCTTGCATGTCAGGGCAAACCATGAGAAAAACAGAGTAAGGAATCAAGGTGTGCTTTTTTTCCACTGGAATGTCTCTGTGTAGGTGATTTCCCAAACCAGAACTCAGAACTTCTGCACTGCTTTGAGCCAGAATGATTTCCAGGAGCTGCCTGCTGCTGAAGCAGATGTCTCTGCCTGGGCTCCTCTGTGGAGGGCTTTACTCACTCAGTAGATTAACAAACAAAAACTCTCCAGCAGGTTAATGGGAGGACCAGAGCAGAGAGGCACTTATGTGCTTACAAGCCACAGAGGGAGCACAAGATTTATTGATCCATGCTCCAAATCAGGGACAGAGCACTAGTGAGGGACACAGGATACAGGGTCATACAGGGCTCATAAGATACCACAGTGAGATCATGAACTGCCTCCCTTTACCGTGGCTGAAGAACAAACAAGTAATGGATTTGGCCTCCCTCAGCTTCTCTCCTGAAGGTCACTGTGCCCAGAATCTATACTCTCCAGAGCATGGGACACTCTCCTTCAGGCCTGATTACACAGACTGAATTCCCCTCAGACAAAAGCGGGAAGGTGACCTGCTTTGTAGTAGCTTCAAAAATGAGAATAATTTATACCAGTGAGACACCACCTGAGACTGAAGCCTTAGTAGAGATACTAATATTGGGTCAGGCTTAGTTCAGCTGGTCCATTGTGGGGACAGCTGAAATTCTGCAGGAGTATTATAATAGTTTGTCTGAGACCTTTCTGAGATGAGATGAGATGAAATGAGATGACAGGAAATGGTCTTGTAAGAAGGCAGGGGTGAAATCTGAAACACACAGCTCTTGGTCTGCGTGTTTGCAGTATCTGGTGCTGGTACGAGGTACTTGTGCCTGTCTCTGGAACCAGCTCTGCTCCTAAACACAGCTATCGGCAGGCTGGCTAGCATTTTGCTGTGTGCATTACATAATTCCCCTTATTTCTTTTTCCCCTCATAGTTCAATTTCTTCTTTTCCTTATTCTTGTCTTCTTCCTTTCTCCCCTTTTTCCCTCTTACCTTCTCCCCACTTTCTCCTTCTTCTGGTTGATTCTCCTTCACTCCTTCATTTGTTTTTTTCCTCTCTTCTCTCATTTATTTGTTTAGAGCAAATTTTCAAATCTATAAACCCATTACAGCAAAGAGACTGTGTTGAGGCAGCCTCTGCGCCTGCAGATGTGGTGGGTCCTCGATTCCAATAACAGAACTTATTTGGAAAAAAACATTATCTGTAATGTGGAAATGGTTTGGCTTGAGGCTAAAATTTATCATCATTACCCTAATATCATCTCAAGCTTCAGCTCTGGCAGCAGCTAAAGAAAACACCAAGGCTTAATTCAGTCAGTGCAAGGAAAGAGAGACAGAGGATGGAAAATATGATTTATGATGGAAATCAATGCAATCATAATACTTTATGCTTGTAAAATTGGGCTGTTCCAACAGTGCTCATAGATTGTATAGGCAGCTCTCCACCAAAAAATCATGGCAAGGTAGAATGCAGTAGTATGATGATGCAGCTGGCACACAGGGATAATATTCAAGGTTTGGGGTTTGAATGGGAACAGGTTTTGTTTTGGTGTGGGTTTGTTTTTCTTCCTTTCTTTTCCAGGGATCAGGCAACTTCACTCAGCTGAGGTCTATCTCCGTAGGACAATAGGAAGATGCTGTTCTGCATCTCCCAGAGGGTGGAGGAAGGGGGAAAGGGAAGGGAAGGATGACAATCTGGAATATGAAAGGAACGCTGACTAGTTTTCCAAGTAAATGGCAAGATCTGGCAGGAGCAGTATCCCCAGTGTAAAAGTGAAAACAACAACGTGACTCATTCCTCTGCAGTGCGGAGTACCTCTCAGAGACCAGCTGAAGTATATTTACAAAAAATTTGAATCAGGCTGTTCACCTCAGCTAAAGACAGGCAAAAGTGATGAGGCCTGGAAGGTTTGTCTCTAATGCAGAAAACTAAAAAGCATCTGAACTTTTAAATTTGACCAAATCATGACTCTTTTCATCCCATAAATAAAATAAAATAAAAGTTGCAGAGATCATGGACAAACTGCTGATGTAAAGTTAGGTTAGCTCATATGTAGTGTAAAGAGCAAGTCTTTTCAAAATGTTATATGCAATTTCCCTGAACAATTCTTGAAGGATGTTCTGCACTTTGGTTGTAAGGATGGGAATATACCCTTGCAGCATCACCTGTCCCAGGAAAGCAGAACAGCTTAGCATCCCCAGCTGCCAGGATGAGAGAATACAATAATTCTTAGAGAATGTAAAGAAAAATGCTCATTTATTTATACAATTTCATCAAAGATGAAATACATGATATCTAGGACTTGCAATTCAATGCGAACTCTGTCCAAAAGACAGTCAAAGGAGAGCACTTGCATTATTATTTTTCAATGGAATATATCTTTCCAAACAAACTTGTCTTTAGTAAGATGCTTTTGAAATGTTTTTAATATTTCCTGATACCTTGAAAAATATGTGTCTCAAAAAGTTGGGTGAAAAAGATTTGGACATTCCTCCTTAAAAATAATCAAAATTTATGATTTTGATTATATCAATTTATGATTCCTCCCTCTTCCTCTCCCTCTGCCTCTCCTCAGGCATACTAGATGCATACAGTGATTTAGATCTATAGCCTCTACAGAGGAACACATTGCAAGGTGAAGCTGTGATCACCACACTCACAGAACGAGGGTACGTGCTGGAGCACACCACACACTGCACACCAGAAAATCCAAACAAGGTCATGACTAACAGTGCAAACCACTAGGAAGGCAGGGTCTTGTCTTTGGGCCTCACAGGAAGTTTTTTGTAAATGTTTTAGCCAGCAAAGGCAGAGTTTCCCTGTCCCTTACTAGCTCTCAGTCACTCCATGGTAGTGACACAGTGGCCAACATTGAACAAGTTTGTATGAGCAAGAGAAAATTGAGAGGAAATGCTGCTTGGGGTGACTTCATAACTGAACTTTCATTGGCCATGCTGAGGAGTACCTGGTGTCACTGGGGCCTTCAGAAACATGCAGCTGCCAACTGGTTTGCATTCCCAGGAGGACCATCACAATGAAAAGATCATCACTGCACAAAAGTAATGCAGTTCACCTTCCACTCCCAGGGCCAGAGCTAGGGTTACCAAGGACTTTGTCTTATGCTGACAGGGACATCTCCATCTGTAACTTTAAATGCTCTAAGCTTTCAAGCACTGTGCTCTTTGCGGGAGTGGATAAAGAAAGAAAAGTACAAAGGAATCTTTAGTCTATTCTTCTCCATCTCATCCACTTCCACAAGGACATTGACAGGTGAGGCTCTGTGGTGCCAGAGAACTTGTGTCCCTCTCTGATCTGAGTTTTTGAAAAGAAACCAAGAGGAGGCTGGTTTTCAGCAGACATTATGTCCTACTCTTACTGATACCCTGTTACATCCCATCAGTATCTGGCCATCATTTCTGTCACCTCCCAGCCCAGATCACACTAGTTAGTACTCTTCCTTTTCCTCTTCCCTGCATCCACAGCTTTCCACCACTACCCCACACACCTACACACAGAGAGTGCACACGCCTGTTTCACAGAGATATGCTTGTGAAGCAGGTTGTTGTCTGATGGCCTAATTTCCCTGATGGATTAACAAATGACTCTACCACCTTCTGTAATTCTATCACATTGTCCCCACACTCTTTCTTGCTTCTGGAAAAGTTTGACAGCGGTAGCAAGGGATTGGAGAGCAAAAGGTCTGCTGAATGAAACTGAATTAAAAGTCTTGAACACCTGCGGTGTCAGTGTTGGACAGCCATCTGTCCCTCATTTGAGAGCACTTTATTGTCTGCCATACCTAATGCTGCTTGTCCCAGACAAATATTAAGATGCTGTATGAACTAAGTTGATGTACAGGGCCTTGCTTGGCAAACCTATCCTTTATTTTAAAGACAGAAAGGAAGGTATTCCACCCATTTGTCTTCCACCCCATTAATGAGATCAGATTTACACTATACATTAGCTCCTTTTGCTGTTTAGGAATGTTACCTCAAAATAAACCTTCTTCTTTGACTCACATCACTTTCTACCTGCGCTCTGGCTAAAGTACAGAAACACTCAGACCAGGTACAAAAGTACTTTCTCTTCACAAACACATACGTATACATATATATATATACACACACATATATATACACATATAAAATGATATAAAATATGCTGAACTTATGCATATGCATACCTTCACACATGCACACACATGGTTCACACGCATAAGTGATGAAATTTTTCATCAGACCAATGTTCTGGGAGCAAAAAAGAGCAGTAAAAGCTTGTTTGATGCTAAATTTCTGAGCATACTCTCAATCAAGAATAGAAGAAATAAGGATCTGATAGGTCCAAACAGTTTGTACTCTAACAAAATCAGTTTAGCAGGAGAAAATCTTCAAGGGCCTTTAGAGGAAGCAGAGAGAGAGATAATTTTTGTTTTCTAGTATATTTTTAATTTAAAGAAAATCTGATTATCCATCTCCTCACAGATTTATTTTTTGTTCTGTCAGTTGAATTGGCAGAAGAATCACAGTTTTTGTGTAGGAGACAGAAAAACAGATTCTCTTTGCCGGTGTGCTTGAGAACCATCTTCTGCTACTTAAGCTGATAATGTTTCCTTGTCTATGATGGTATTGAAACCAAGAAATGTCAAAAGCCAGGAGAAATGGCTGTCACCAGCTCATCTACAAATACCGTAGGGCCTTTGCTGTAAACTGGGAAACGCATGTTGCAAAGCAAAATTTACTAGTAGTCATTGTTTTTTTCTTCTGAGGACTTACTCTACTTCTACAATCTTGTCCAGACACAAATCAGAATCACAGTAGGAGTAAGTGGAGAAGCTTCACCATCTTTGCCGCATAAAAAGTTAAACTAGTCAGTTTGACAAATCAGTGCCAGTGAATCAGACCACATTCTTAGTAAATAAAAGCCAGTGTCACATAACCATCACCATGTTCAGCATTTAATAGTGAAGCCTGTTTACTTCTAAGCACAGTGGTTAAGATTGAAGGTTCAGAAAAGCTGTTACATCTCTACATCCTTGGGGATTGATACACAGTCATGGCAGAAAGGGGAGGAACAGGAAAGCCTCATTGCTTAATTGAGAGCCAGAGTCTGTGTCAGTTTAACATTTTTCGCTACTGAAGTCATGGAAGTAGAGATGATTTGAGCAGTTAATATTTCGCTTTCTATCACTTCAGTTACATATTAAAATCATTTCAGAGCAGCTCAAGAGTAGTGATCAGGAAAGCCAGAGATAAGGTGCCTCTTGCTGCCACCACAGCTCTCACAGAGATCTCTTGGGGATGAAGCAACAGCATCAACATGGCTGAGCAAAGAGGGGCATGACAGTGTTCAGAGAAGATTTTCTCGGGAGGGGGTGTTTGGTTTTTTGTTGGTATAGGCAGGAAGCTTAAGATGTTATCTTCAGGCTACAATGTGTGCCATTTTAAACACACTGCTCTTAATAAATACCGACAGCAAATCAGGACAAGAACAGACGCAAGTTGTTTCAGGCGACTTCTGTCAAGTGAACAGTAATGCGCCAGGATTAGTGGCAATCCTCTCCATATTGAAGAGAGCAAGTCGCCTGCAGATGAAGTGCTCCAGGCATTGCAGTGGGTTTATCAAGGGGTCCTTGATATTCTGGAGCAGACGTGCGAGTTGCAACATTATCAGTAGCTTTTCAATTCAGCCATCTCCTGCTGAAAACTGGGTGGCAGTAGTGGTGGGAGTAGAAGGCAGTTGTTTTTAATTCCAGAGGCATACTAAAGAACCCACATCCTAGTGGTTCCCAGACTGCTGCCTTCCCCCCATTGATGTTGCTAATGCAACTAGACTTGCTCTTAATAACTAAAATGTTGAGAGCACAGTATTGGCAGGGCAGTTTGAGCCAGTGAACCATTAACTTCCGTCCCATCGTTTGCAATCAAAGTCAAAGTTCACTGGGGCTCAAAAAGGCAATGGTAACTATCCCCAGTGTGTCACCATCCTCCCTTGTGCCTTGAAAGTGTCCCTTGAAAATGCCAGCCCAGAGGACAACCAGGACAACCTTTTCTGGTATAATTTTATTAAACATGTGCTAATATCTAAGGCACATTATTCTTCTGTCCATGCTGAGAAAGAGAGTAGGTGTGGGGGTTAGCTCTTTATATATGAAGAAGGCACCTCTTGCATATTCCTTAGTAAGGATCTCTTTGGACTTACACCATTGAAGTACTACTAGGTCTATTCTTCCTTTACCTTTCAGCAGCTTTACGCCATCCTGGTAGCTTAAGACTGCCTAAAAACTAGAATTTTATTGTGTTGCCATGAGGGAACCCTCCTAACAGAGCCAGCTGTGTTGTTTTATTAATAACGCCATCAAGGCTGGTTTCCAGAAGAATCTATCTGATCACTGGCATCTGGTTTGAATTACTTTGTACATTAGCACTGAGAGCTGACTCAGTCTCTGGGCACCTCGAAGGTCTCTTTCAGACACAGATTGGTTTGCTTGCTAGATCCTTGCCCACAGCTGAACATCTAAACTTGTATTTCCAATCTAATTTAAAGGAAACATCCCGAGAAAAATCTGTCCCTGTAAGACCTGTAGGCTGCAAAATACTTAAAAGCCAGAAAATTAGGATAAAAGCAGCATCGCACATTCCATGGAAACCATTTCTAAAAAACCTGTCACCACTTCTGGGATTTAGCTGTGCAGAATTCTGGCTAAGAGTTTTAAAAGAGGTAATTAACAAAATACATATTATGGTCTCTTTGAAGCTGCATGATAGGGTCTCGCTCTAATAACTTTTACTGCAGAGCACCTGTCTTGACCCACCTCCATCTCAAGCTCAGGAAACAAAAGTAAAGGGAATCCAGTTTGGAAATCCTTTCTAAATTATAGTCTAGCACAGAAAAAGGGTTCATATGAGCTTGGAAGTCTTTCCCCTGCTCATTTTGAGTTTACAACTAATAGGAACTTTTCTTGCGCTTTTTTTTAACCTTTTTTTTTTTTTTTTGCATCATTAGCCTTCCAGCAAAAAATGCTGCATTACATCTGATTCTGAAAGGGTCTCTATTCTCCATGCAATTTTTATGCAGTATATAAAATAAATAGCTTAATCAGACACACACCAAAAAAAGAATACAGACACACAGAGAGTGAGAGACAGCAGGCACACCTGAGACTGAAGTGCATCCTGTTCATAAAGGGAGATACAGTGCTGATGGCATTTCACACTGAGGTATCCAGGGATCATCACATGGCTTGATGAGACCAAGGAAGCTCAATAGACTTTCCAAACCTAATTAGTACTTAATGATCTGGAGAGACACGGATGTCCATCACCTCTGCTTCAGCCCCTCTGTTCTTCCTCAAATTCTTAATTAACCTTTAAGGAGATGATGTGCTGATGAGTTTCCTAGGATATTGCATTGATTTTTTTTTTTTCACACATGTACACACTTGTACACACGCTCAGCCACACGACACACATTAAAGAAGCTCTGGTACAATTTCTGAGCTCCAATACACTCCACACAAGGGCTCTGCTGATCAGTGTTTATTAAAGAAGCGCTGCCTCGAAAATTGTTAATTGATGGCAACGTACAGAACATTGTCTGGAATTTAACCTTATTCATCATTTAAGTATGGGGAAAACTAGAGCGTGGTGTTAATTAATAGTGTAAGAACAAAGTTGGATCGTTCTGCTGTGGATTTGAAAAACAAAATCATAAGTGCAAAGAGAGGGAGAAAAAAGCTGTGATTAAATAAAAAACCAGAGGAAAAAACTGAGATAAAATGGACCCAAAGCCAGTGTCATAATCAAGATGGCTCACTTTGTGGTAATAATGAAATAAAAATTTTCTTGTGAGCTTATGTAATATTTTACTCTTGTGTCATATTTAATCAACTCTGAGTTTTAACAAGCTAAGTAGAGGATGGGGGAAAGCTGCCACCAATGAAGAAAACAGATTAATACATTTTAAAAAGTTAATAGACAAATTTTGAGATTAAAAAAGAAAGAAAATAATCAATGTTGGTAGCTGAATTCACCAGGGAGAAAATGACAAATGTAGAGTGCCTTACTTCAAGTTCACTTAATAACAATCTAAATATATGGTGATAATATAGTGTGCAATGCTAACAGCTGCACTCTTCCAAGCTTGTCTAGATGTTTTCCGTGGCTGTTTGGTCTCCAAGTCATATGCTTGATAAGTGAAAACCTGTCTACTCAGATATTCATTTAAATGCCTTATTACTACAGGGTCAACACACTGTGGTTTGAGTGTGGAATTGTCTTCCACAGGACTGTTGCCCTTGCTGAGCTAGGGCACTCCAACCACTTGAGTTTGGGCTAAAAATCTCGGTGTGCAGGTTTCAACGTGTTGTATTCGGGTAACTGGACCACAGTTATGGACCAGTCTTCTGGTCCATGCAGAAATTTCTCTGCCACAACGACCTTTGACCTGCCCCAGATCATACCCAACACAAAGGATAACAGGGCGACAGCATGGACATTCCTGGCTGTGATGAAAAATCATGGCACTGTGCTCTTATAGACTAAAGCCCAGCTTCTGCCTGTGATCAGACAAAAATGTCTGTGTAGAGCAGGGGCTGAAGCCTAGCATTTCCTTGGACCTGTCTTCTTCTGCAGTTTCTGTGTTTACATCAACTTGGGGTCTTAACCCTTTAAAGAGATATTTCAGTGACTCCTAGGTTTGAAAATGTGGAGGATGGTGTGAACATGTGGTGTGCTCCCCACTCCAGAAACCCTGTCATGTAAAGAGAGAGGATGGTCTGAGGAAAGAGAGGAAATTTAAGGAAAAAAAAAAAAAAAAAGAAACACAATTATACCAAGGGAAAAGTAAAAGCACTGTCAAATTTTCCTGAATTTCAGATGAATGTTCTTCAGAGATTAGTCCAGTCCTTTCCTTCCAGTTTAAAAGAAAAAACATGCCATTTTGAAACAAGGATAAACCCCATCTATTTTCTTTATTTTCAAAACTCTTTTGTCCTTTTTTTCCCAGAAAGTATTCTGGATGCTTACCAAATTTCTGACTTATCCAAGTCCCCCCAAAACTTAATTTTCAGTTTACTTTTCTGTTTATTTGGAACTTATTTCTTAATTTCTGTTTGGGAAGATAAGGCATGAAATGATGAAATGTGGAGCTACACAAAGGTTATTTAACCTAGCTTCAAGTCCCAAATCAGGATTAGTTCTGCCTTTGTCATTCCTTGAGTCTGTAACCCTTGAGTCATTTGGCTATGGGTGACAGGAAATGGATGGTGAGGAATGCAGAGCACAGGAGATGACAGTGCAGAGCATTAGAGACCATGCAGGATGTCAGTGGCTACCAGATGCTACAGATGATGGGAAGGCAGAGATATTGTTTTGCCCAGATCTCCAAAGATGAGAACAGAAGTCCTGGCAGTGCATGTGCTATTTGAACTAAGCTCAGATTTCCTCTGATGTGATTAGTGACTGCTCATGTGCAGCACACTCTGATGGTTGGTAGTGGGAAGGTATCCAAAGGACATGGAAAGCTTCAGAGGTATCTGGACTATGTCAGAAGCAGGATGGTGTTTTGCAGAAAATACAAGAGAACATTTCCTGTTCTGCACTTCATGCTCCTTAGATGAGGTCTGATTGTCCTGATATCACTCTACTTTGTGCTTTCCCTGCGAGCTGATCCAGTCTTTATTGCCTCTTCTCTCATCACATGCCTGGGGGCACAGAGGACACCCAGCCCTCCAACTAGTCATGTAAACTGACATATAAGTCATGTAAATCAAGTCATATAAGAACAAATACTCCATCTCTCAGCAAGAAGTGCCTAGTGTGGATGGTAAGAGTGCTTTCCTATTAGTGGCTGTTAAGTGAACTGTTTATTATTTAAAAGTCAGGTGGCTTAATTGCTCTTGTGAGAGCAAAAAGCAAACAAATGTGCTATAGGCCAAGCTCATTTTACTTCCTGTCTTATGGGTAACCTTTATTACAGAACCTGGCAACAGCTGGACAAGGAGACAGCAGCTATTTTCTGCATCTTTCACTATTTCCTTTCTTCTACTTCTTACTGAGAGGAAAGCTTCTTTCTAGCCTGTAAAATGTTGCTACAATGAGCAATGAGAGGGAGAATATGCTGCCTAAATCTAGGACAGTAGCTGACTAGTTAAAAAGAACAATGGTCTTATATTTAGGAAGACTGCTCAATGAGAGGAGGAGCAGATTTTAGTTCTATAAAATCAAAGAAATAAATGAATAAATACATAGAGTAAAAGGAAAGAAACCCACCTCCTCACTCTCTAGAATCTCAGTGGTTTTAGAGAGTCAGGTGAGGCCATCTAGATCACCAAAGGCAACCCAAAGCTGGCGGCTTACTGACTGTGTTCTTAGCAATGCTTACACCCAGCCCTGGACATTAGAATCTGTTTAACTGAGCAAAATAAACATGTTAATCATGATCCCACGGATTAGCTTGTAGTCTGCTTGAAAATCTCTGCATCATTTTTGGCCACCAGAGTTACTCTTTATCAGAGCTGGTTTCACAGCCTAATTCAGAGATTGGGCATCAGCAGGGCTCTCCAAAGTGTACCCATCACACTCCCAGGAGCTTTTGGGGTCACTGGTGAAGTACCTTGCAAATAAGTTCCTGGCATGTGTGTCTCAAAGAAGCCCCTCCTGATCTAGCAGGGAGAGTGTTAAATTGTGGATTTCTGCACTTGGTTCTGTTCCTTTCTTCACCCCTATGAGGGATATGAATGTGCAGGGCTCCCTTGTGTTCCCATGCTTCTCTCTCTTCTCCATACTATCACCTATGTAGGGTATATGATTTTTTACGTCAATATTTGTTTCTTGTTTTTAACACTCTTCTCTTGGCAAGGGTCACTCTTCTCACTTTGGTGGGAATTTGTTTCTGGGGCACAAGAGCAAATCAGAACTTGTTCACTCTTACCTCCAGCATGAGTCAACCCCATCAGAGAAACCCTGCAGAAGAGAGTGCTCAGCACCTGCTCAAGCTAGAGGAGCTGGAGGGTGGTGAGACACTGGCACAGGTTGCCCAGAGAAACTGTGGATGCCCCATCCCTGGAAGTGTTCAAGGCTTGGTTGGATGGGGCTCTGAGCAGCACAGTCTAGTGGTAGGTGTCCCTGCCCACAGCAAGGGTATTGTAATGAAATGATCTTTAATGTCCCCTTCAACCCAAACCATTCTATGATTCTGTGATTCTAAGATGCACAGTGGGATATTCATTGCCTTCTTAAGCTGAGGAGAGATGTCCTTCCCACTTGTCCCTGTTAAATCCTGCACTACCAATCTTCTCTTTTCACCTTGAGTGAGCAAAAAGTAACTTTTGATTCCATGACTAGGTGAACTTCCAATGATGGTATCAACATTCAGCTTTCATTGGCTTGACTTAATATCTTAACATGGCACAAGGTCAGAATCCATTCTCAAGTAAAGAAGAGAGCACTTAGTCTTGGAAATATAGAACATTGAAGGCTTTGTTTTTCTCCTAGACTAGGGAAGCTGTGCACAGTGGGGATCAGAGTGGAATCATGGGGCAGATGATGGCAGCTCCTGTCCTATTTTGCTAACAAATATGCTTTAATCAGATAGCACCAGTGGTGGTGAGTGTGGCACTACCTGTTTTGTGCACAGTAGGAGGCACTCAGCTTTCTGGGAGACATTCACATACTTGTTTGAGTATCTCACTTGTCTCTAGCAGGTGCTTGTTATGACATAAGGCCTTTTCCACATATTAGAGTTAATTTTGGTAGAACGCTGCCATCCCAAAAGACATTCTCTCCAACCTTCCTATTCTTTGGTGTCTTCTTCCAAAGACTAAACATTTGCATGCCTATTAGCAAACAGCCTCAGCATGCTATTGCGTTACTTGAATGATACTATCATAAAAAATGAAAATAAAAAAGAGATAAAAAATACCCAGATTTGACTGGGGAATCTTTACAGAACTTTTCTCAATCCTTCTGCCTTGACATGTAATGTGTTGATTTCATTCCTTTACTCCTCCTGTCATTTCTGTGCCTGCTTCCCCCTATCTCCCTTATTCCCTCTCCACTCATCCCTACAGGTATAAATAACCCAAAAAACATGTAGCTATGGCTGTGACACAGCCATGCTGTGTCAGTGTCTGCTGTGCCAGATTCCCCATCTGCTGCCTCTCTGCCCCACGCTGCACGTCCAACACACGCTTTCTCTCGTCGTGCTGAGTTGAATAAGGTTGGGAGCCCATGTTTGAAATGAGGCAAAAGCTGAAGCCCTCTGCTGAATTTGAGACCTAGGTCATGACACTGATGGTGAACAAGCAATTGTGCCTTTACAAGGGAGGACAGAATCCATTTCACAATGCAAATGCTGACTGTTAATGAGTCTAATAGATGCAGGTGTGAAAGTCATTGAAACACCAATGTCCAGTGCTGCCTGCCAGTGCAGAAAGATATCTGCTTGATCTTCCTGTGACCAGGCTAAAGGCTACTGCCTTGCATAAGCCCAAAATGCACATTCATTCAATTTCCCATCTCTGTCCTGGAGTTCCTTAGGAAACGGAACATTTGCTGAAAAGAAATAAAGGAATCATTAGAAATGCTAGTCATTAACAGTGTGAACCTTCATATTCACCTGCCAAGACATCGGTAGCGACTCAGCAATGTTGTTCCCTGAGCACTGACTGTTGGGTTTTAATTACATTGTTCTATTAGAGCTGTTCAAATCAACCATTTGAGAACTGTCTGGCTGCTGTAGTAAAAAAAAAATGATAATAATTTGACCTTGACATCTTCTTCCTTCTCTTTGTCCTAGTACTCTTTGGAGGCAATCATTCATACAGTATATATCTTGTATATAGTCTGTCACTCTTCCTCCTGCAGTCCTTGTGGGATCAAAATAGCTTTTCTGGGTGTTTAAGCTCCTTTATGCTGCATTGATTTTACTCAGCACCTAAATACCGATATTCCTGTGGGTGCTTTGTAAATGTTCTCATGCTGGCGTTTCCTACCATGGCTCTACACCTGTGAGAGTTTGGCCATCACGTGTATTACCTTCTTCATGCTTTACTACTTTGATTATATATGTCTTTGTTAACATTTAGAGTCTGTCTGCTCTCCCATCTACTTCCGTGCAATAAAGTTCCCTAATAGTCAAATGCAACGATGTTCCAAAGTGTCAAGACTAGTCCACCTGTGTAGCTTTCCTATTATCAGAATAGGTCTGCTTTTCCCTATTCCACCCCTAAGTTAGGGCTAATGAAAGGCAGACAGACAGGTTTTTAGAAGTCAAAAGACAAGTTCAAGCCAGTCTCTTGTGGCAGACCTCCCTGAGAAGTTACAGTCTTCATCTCAGCTGACATCATCTTGACAGTTAATGAGACTGTCCAAGTTTTGAAAATGAAATGAAGATATGAGTGCACCAATCCCCAAGCCCCAAAAGATGGTTTTATAAGTAGTGGCCAATTCTGTTACCAGTCCTCCAAAATGCTGCAGCTGGTAATTGAGTTTGAGCATAGAAACAGCTTATTGCAACATTATCTCTTAACAAGGGTTTAAATACCACATCAGAAACAACACCAATAGAGAGAAACTAGGTCTGTAGTAAAAATGTAAACAATTTCATTTATGCTCCCTTTCCCCATCAAAAAAAATAAGTTTACAAAAACAATTATATGAGGTCCTTAAAATTTAACCATGGAATATTTTGATTCCATGGACAAATAACTGAATGCATAAATATTTATTTATACTGTAAAAGGCCACCGTGCTGTGAATAGCAATTTGGGTAACTGATGCTTATATCTTCTTCCATGCCCCATAATCCTAAATTAGACTGCATGGATATGGTACATATGCTAGTCTCTAGCCTTAGCGGAAAAACTGAGTTCATCGTGGGAACTTTTGCCTACAAAGTATCCTGAGAGGCACTTAGTATGTCTGGGGAAGCCATCTCACAGAAGAGTATGATGGCAGCATAGGAAATGAAAATACATTTCCTCTGGCAGCATCTCCAGACTGAAATCTTTGGGGTGTTTGGGATTTGAAGGGGGGGAAAAAAAATTCTCTGTAGACACCACATTTGTTTCATGAAAAAAGCATGGAGCTCAAACACTAAATTTCTCTGAAGAAATAGCTTGATTTCACACTAAGTGGTGATTAAGACCCAAGAGGAGAGGCTTTCTCCAGAATGCAGCCACCCACCCGTCCCCAGATTTCTTTAGCCAAAGAAGTGCTATGAGGAATAAGATTGTCACGACCTTGTGGAGGAGTCTCAATGAGATCCTTGTGATCATCCTGCTTGGCTCCAAGTCATATGCAGGAGCAATAGCTTCCAGTTTCCTCCACAGCCACATTCCCAAGGACATTTAGGGAGACCACAAGGAAAATAAGCATTTTGTATAACTATTGCCGATGCACAATATGGCACACATATGGCACCCCTTGTAATCAAAATGGTGATGTATTTTTTTCATTTGTTACCAACATGAATTCAATTCTGCGTAGTGCCCCTGAGGGGAAGGGAAAAACCAAAACCCACCACAAAAATAACCTGTCCCTCTCCCATTACTATCCCTTTAGTTATCCTGTTCCCTACTGCCGCAAGAGACCTGCCATTAGCAAATTCCCAAACCACTCATTTATTTCCAGGGCTGTGCCGTGAAGCCTCATTCTTCAAACATAACAAATCTAACAGCTTCATGAGTTGAGCTATTGTAGGTTTTTCCCTGTGACTGCAAATGGGAATGGTCTGTACAAATAAAAGCCCAGATCTCTCTGCTATTACAAATAAAAGAGTCTGGGTGAAATATCTGCCAAGGAATATATTTTATGTGTTTTCTTTAACTGTCCATCCAAAAAGTGCTGAGTGATGGTCGGGTGCTGTTAGGAGGCACTGATAATGGCCTTACATTTATAAAGTACCATCCATCCAGATGGACTCCCAAAGTACTTTATAAACTTTACTAACTGGTTGTTCCAGCTCCACACGTCACCTTATATCTGTCCATCTGTTCACAGCTATAGCCTTACAAAGAGCACTTCTTTCACCAATAAAGGGTGGCTATTCCAGATTTGGGATGTAGCTGATGTTTAAGAGCTCACATCAGTGTGGAGTAACAATTCCATGGTTTAGCCCTTCTTCTCTTCTACAGCTCTGTTGACTTCAGCCTGAATTAAAACTGGAGAGCAGAAAATCAGGCTGCTGAGGAATCAGGTCAAAAAGAAATGAGGTGATTTTTGCATAGTAAAGCAGAGTAAGGTACTTCATTGCCAGCAGCTGCTTAGATGTTCAAAGTTTACATAGATGTGTGGGAAAGCTCACAAGTTTGCGGAAAATCTTGATTCCATATCCACCTCTGCCACAGAAATATGCAATGTCTCTGGGGAGATTACTGTTGGCAGCTCTAGACCCCCTAAGGTCACAGCTGGATTTGGGGTGTCAGTTTCCTATAACAGTGCCCACACAAAAGACCCAGCAACAGGGCTTCTTGTCTGGGCAGGGACATGCCCAACTGGACATCATCAGGGAACGTTGGCTCTGTAATCTCTCACTGGCTCATTGCAAGAAATTTGCTCACATTTTCATTGATCTTTGCTACCTGGATTGTTGTAAAGTCCTGAGTTGAAACTACAATTGCACCACCAACACAGAACTGTAAGTTGGTATTTGAGGGTACCAGTTTGCAGTTAAAATACCTAAGCAGGGAATGATGAAGGCAGAGCCACTAAGAAGTGAGGAGGCAGTGAGGAGTCTGCTGTGAATACTTGTGAGCCCCATGGAACTGCTTCTCTCCCCAGGTGAAGTGGGAAAGTTTTATGCAGTACTTCCTCATCCTATAAATTGTTTAAACAAGGAGCACGTGTCACTTTACACAGCCCTCTGACAGGGCTGTTCTGTTCATATTTGGTTGGGATTTAGATCAAAATTAGATTCTGTTAAATTCTGGTTTGAATTTGGCTACAGGAGGCATTTAGATCAGACAGCCTCTGCTCTCCTGAAATATACTCAAAAAGCAACATGATCGTGACTGGTTAGACTATGATATATTTTTTTTCTTTTTAGTCCAGAAGATACGTTCAAACAGCAATCTACATTTGTGCGAAATTAAGATCCATCCAGCACCTTGTAAAAAAACTAAATGAAAAGATTAATTGTTAGCCATGATTACCATATTATTTATTGTTATTGTGTGATGTTAAGACTATGTTTGGAACAGATGGGAATCCAATTAGCTTAGTTCTGCCTTTGTCCGTTGGATGAGACATTAATTTCAGGTCCACTCTCCACCTTGTCTGAATAGCTACGAGAAAAGAAATATGCTCATGGAACTTCCTGGTTTTGAGCCTGTTTGTCATATATTTTGTTTTCTCATGAAAGGACACTACTGGCTGCTAAGCAACAGAATAGCTGTGTTTATATGTACATTTATCTATATATATGCACATGCATACACAGACACAGGGAGTTGTTTACTCAAGGACAAGAGTTCTCAACAGACTGGCTTTCAACTGAGAGTAATTCTATTAATTAGGGCTGCAGATACCATCCCCCTTCTGCTTCCCCCACCTTACCCCTCCTTTTCTTTCCTCTGTTGCAACTATTACTATTTTTAATTAACGTGCCAAAATGTTCACTTCTAACTATAACAAGAAAAGAGAAAGACAAAAGGGCAGAAGCAGAGAGAGGAGCTCTGGAGAGAAAGACAATTTGTTTGACTAACCCTTTCAGAAAAAGACAGGCTTGTCAATGATTTCTCTTCAGGATGGTATCCCATAGCCAGGGGAGGGAGCAGAAAAGCTTTTTAATGGAGTTTTTCTCCCAGCCAGGAATAATCATGCCTAAAGAGAAGTCTTAAAGCAGGCTTCTGCTTAGAGGCAGTTCTGTTACACATCTCAGTCGTATTTCTTTTTCTCCCTTCTAACATCTCCTCCTTTTTCTTTTACCCCTATTTTTTTTTAAGGCGATATGAATCCTTAGTCTAGGAATTATCTCTCAATCCATCTATATTTTTTGTGCTGTATTGATTATTAGGTTATTTCTCCACCACAAATCCTTATCCCTGGATTTTAAATGTTACATTTGATGTAATCCCCACACTTCAAAACTGATATTCAAACACCACAGTAAATATTTAGGGTTCAAGGTTGCCTCTCTGTTCTTCATCTTTGAAAGAGTTTGTGATTAATTGAATACTTGTGAAAGGGGAAGGTGATTAAAATGTTCATTGTAGAGAAACAGAAGTATAAAAGACAATACTGGGATTGAGACATAAACACAGCAACAGCACTGGAAAAAGTGTTGATTGAAATTGGACATGTATGGGTATGAAATATGGCTTTTCATACACAATAAATTCTATGAAATGTGTGCCTTTATTGTTGCTATTTTATTTAAGTTGAAGTTGTCTGGGTGTTGATGAAATACCAGGGGAACTGAGTTCAGGAAATAAAATCAGTTTTTAACTAAAAGAATAATGGCTTTGCATTTGCTAATGTTATCATTCTTCATGGATAATATTAATAATCTAAATATTTGCCAGAAACTGGAAAAAATCATTTGCTTATTTTAGGTTTTTTTGTTGAATCTTTTCCTTCCTAAGCCTCCTCCCTGTCCCTTCCCGAAATATGCAGGAAAAATTAAAAGCATCAGAAACTAGTGTGTTATGAGCCCCATCCTCTCCAGTTCTGAAGAGATGTGAGTTTTTAAAGCTTCCAGCTGGCATCCACCAGCCTTTCAAGACAAGCTGCGGATCTGGAGCCCACTGCTCCAGAGGTCTCTGATTCAAACTCAGTGGTTTTGTCAAGAGGGTGGTGACTACTTTTGCACACACACAAATTGGCAGTTTTCTGAACCACTGTGCACAGAAATCCTTGACTCCTATTCATATGCATCAGGCAGTGTCTGTCATTTCAAATGACATTGGCTTATTTGACTTTCAAATGAGAAAACTAAGTATCGTGAACAGATGAAGAGATAATCAAAACATCTTTGTTCAGGTTTTTGGAAACTGGTTTTGAAAACTGAAACTCCTGAGCCATTCTGCCAGTTCTCACAATATTTTTATCATTAAAAAAACAACAACAACATTTGCTAATCAGTTTCCTCAGTCTCCTGGCTTTGGAGGAATGTGAATTGGTGCTGATTCATCTTAATAATAATTAAATATAACTTATATTTCTATCAACCTATATTTGTATGAAAACTTGAACAACATTCACTTTCAAATGGAGAAGAATTCAGAATCTGAGCTATTTCTAAGCCAATTCTCAGCACTGACAGCAAGACACTTGCAACAAGGGTTGCAAGAGCCACCCTTGCTTTGAAAGCATCGGTGTAAAATCAAAAGTAAAATAAAAATGGCAGAATCGCATAATAGTGAAAAACCTTCCTCGATCAGCAACTTTGATCCCTTACCACTGCATGAACTTGTCAGGGTTCATCTTGAACATGATCTTGTATCTTGCTCCTCACTTTTCAATCTAGGCTAGGTCTGCTTTCTGTTGATGAGAGATAACCCTCTTTCTAATTTCTAGGCTAAAGTCTGTTTCCTCATCCCAAAGAATTTATAATAATGACTGGCTAATTGTTAATTCAATTATTCTTTGTAATTATTCTTAACTATAAGTTGCATTTTCTCTCAGTTTTTGCATATTTGAGTTGTTATCTATGCATATTCACTCTCCAGGCTGTTTTGGTGAGTTTTGATTGATCAGCAAAATCATATGGTGGATGTGTTTCATTTTCCCAATTCAATAAGCAGACACATGTCTGTGAGAAAATGGACTACTCATCTTCCTTTCATAGTTGAATATGTCTTGGAATTTTGGGGTTTTCTTGAATATTCTTTGCTATAGAGAACCATTTCACAGTTCACAGAAAGTGCACAAAATAGTTAAATAAGATGTTATAAGCAACTCAATCCTGGCCTCTGAAAAGGGACTTTACCTTCTTACATCGCTCTTGCTGTGTTATCTTCTATAAATGTCTACATTTCAGCAATGCCATGCACAAATTTCTTATGAATTTAGCGAACTGTAAAGTACCACAGCACATTTGGGGATGTCATTTTGGTTATAGTTTGGTAGCATCTAGACTGGTATTTTTAAACAGACACCAGGGAATGGAATATCCTCAAGATAATAGCATTTCATAAGGATGAGTGGATGCTGTCAAGATGAGAAGGTCTAGCAGCATTTCCTAAGGGATTTCAGGGTCTTTGCCAGGCAATTCCAGAACTTCGGGCCTTGTTTGCTTATGTTTTGGTTTAATTATCTGGAGTGAAAGGCCATCTTTGCTTTGTATTTGAACAGTGACACATCACCTGCCCTCTCTAACCTCAGCTAACAGCATTATCTCCTCAGGTCAAGTGAGAAAGACCAGTGCTCTTGTTGCTGTGGGTGACAGGTTCAAACCCTTATAATCATCCATGACAGCACTTGTTATACTTCTTTTTTTTATGAGAGTTTTTCAACCTCTTTCTTTCGGCTCGTTTATACTGCAAGTCTTTGGTTCTTAGCTTTCATTTTACATCATTTCCCTTATCCTTCATCAGCAGTCTTGCATTTCAATGTTTGTATGGCTTGAGCAGTTTTCCTTCAGGATTTAACTCACATGCTCATGGTCAAATTTTTAAATCCATGGGGTTAATCTGGGTTTCATGTAGAACCAGAAACATGTTACAGTCCAGTGCAAGCACACACACAGACCTCTTCTGCTTGGCCTCTTTTTCTCTGGCCAGCAAGCTGGAGAAAGACACACAAACACAAACGCACACACCCCCAGGGCACAGACATATCCTGTTCCTTCAGCTCTATCTTCAGCATTATCAAAATTAACAAGTAGCCACCTTAATGCTGCTCACTCATCAAAAGCCCTCTTGTTCCTGTGGATCTGAATCCACAGCTATTGGCTTCTTATCTTGGAGGCAAAGTAAATAAAAGAAAGGCAAAGTAAAAAAAAAAGACACCTTTCTACTCTTGCATAAGCTTCACACCAACCTTCTTGTTATTGATAAGTGGCTTAAAGTGCTGTTTGGAAATGAAAAAGTCACCCTGGTAAGATAACCTCTGGCCTCGGCAATTCCTGGCAAATTATTGTGTATCTGTGACTGGACACAGTTTCTCTTACTTTCAGCTTAAACTGAGGCAAGCTGACACCCTGTATCACAGAGTGAGGTACCCCAGACTAATCCCTTGCACTAACTAATGGTGTTTTATTAATTGGTATTGGGCCTTCTCCTCAAGTTTCTCTCCTGCCATTACTTCTGGGTTCTGCTCCTCAAGTTTCTCTCCTGCCATTACTTCTGGGTTCTGTTTTGACTGTTGTTTCCTCTGCCCAGAGCAGAGAGAGGCATAAAATGTGAGATTTGACATTTTCTAGCCCAGGAAGAAAGGACATCTCAGGAGCTGGACTGGCTGGCAGAGCTACACTCGCTGGTACCTGGTCTGGGCTGCTGCATGGAGAGACACCAGAGAAGATGTCAGTACACCAGAGTGAGGAGATGCTGTAGGGTATTAGGGCAGTGGAGAAATGGCAGCTTTGGCGACAGCTCCTCCCAGGATAGAGTGAGAGCATGGCTGTCTTGGGAATTAATGTGATGTAATCTTCCTGTGGAAAGTGAAGTTTGGCCACGTGAATTAAGCCTGCTACTTTGCAGTGGGTGAGGAGATTTTGTTGCCTGTGCCACTGCTACGTAGTTTTCCTCAGGAGGTAGTGTGTTGCATTATTGTTGTTCCTGCTGCTGTTGTTTTAATCTTTCACAGGAGATTATATAAAACAGCCTGTCCATGAACCAGAACACATCTCTGGGGCATATGATGACAGCATCCATATCTTAAAAAGCCATAAAGTAGAGACGCACTGTAGAAAGTAGTCATTCCCAGTAATAAGTGCAGTATGACATCCAGGAAAGATACCCTATTGTGACAAGTTTGAACACTAGTGCAAATCTGGAGAAAAGTACCTTTAAAACCACAGATGTTACCATGCTTGTTATTTTAAAGGTTTTTCCTTCCCTAAATTACTCCTACAGCCAGAACAAAGCCCATTAACCCTTGGAAAACCATAGCCATTTCTCGATGCACCCCAGCTGTGAATCTTAAAACTGCTTCCTCTTGAAGGCTACATCACAGACATCCTCCCCTAAAATAGCAGCTCCCTTGCATTTTCTAGGACTCATACTTTGGTGTACTCCAGCCCATGTGGACCCTGACCTTGATGGGTGAGCAAGCTGAAAAAGGGTTTTCTTCTTCCCTGATCTCACGCAGAGATTAATTTCTTGACTATATATTGTAGATGTGAGGCTTGATAACAGGCTTGTTTCAGGTCTTGCAGGAGCTGAGGCAGGAAGAGGAAATAACCAGAGTTCCCAGTCACAGAGGGACAGAAGCAGCCTTCAACTTTCCATTTGCAAAATGTGCTGCAACTCAGAACAAGACACTCATTAGGTATTTCTGTATTCATATCTGGAGGTACAATCCTGCTGCATCACCCATGCTGCAGCCCACAAGATGGAGTGGGAAAGAGTTTCCTTGCTATGTGACTCCACTAATCTGTTAGGAGAATTCAGGCCACTGAGCTTTAACTACATCAGGCCACATTTTCAGAGCTAAAATGCCACCTATATCCCTGCAGCTAGACAGTGAAAGAACAAGAGACTCCCAAGCGTGATTGAGACTGCCTGAGCAAGGTGACGTGCAGGAACCTGTTTAGAGTGAGTGAATGGAAAGCCCTGGACACGGTGCAGGTCGGCCTCTCCAAATATGATGCTGTTTGCCTCAGTTTCCCCTCTCTGATCAGTGTGCAAATTATGCCAGCAGCCACTGCCCTCAGTTAGGTTTTATTAATGAACTCAAGGACCAATAAGTCAATAGATCCCAGAGAAGTGTCACTATTACAACCATCTACGACAAGGGAAAGCACATTCCCAAGCAGGGACAGTGTGGAAGGCCTAATGAACATTAAGCAGAGCACTTGTTCAGCCCTGGCTTTGTCGCTGCTGGGCAGCCTTGTCCTGACAGAGCTCCTGTCCAACCAGGGACATACATCCATTCATCATTAGTCCTAATGCAAGCTTGGGAGTTTTAAAGCCAGGGCTAAATCAGACCATCTTAATTTGCAGGCTTAATGCATTGCATATTATCCGTATCCTTCCTATGGGATTTATCTTGATTAAGTGCTAATTTGTAACTGGTGGTATACCCAATGAAGTGACTGATGAGAAGGGTGCCTGGGTTGAGAGTCTGTGTTTTGGCAGCAGTGCAGTCTGGAGATGGAAACTGCTGTTCCCACTGCAGACACTCAGGCAGGCAACACATTTTATGCCCATCCCCATCAGCCTCATAGGCAAACTGTCCAGAAGGGTTTAGCTTGGGTTATTCTTCAGCTGTGATGGAAGCCGGACATCTGCAGTGGGAGAGAGGATCAGCCCTGAAAGGCTTTTGGCTGTACTTTAAATGTCAATCCCCGTGCTGTTGTATAGCCCTGTGTGGGCAGAGCAGTGCAGGTCAGAATAGGCGTAGATGCTTCAGATAACCAAGTACAGGCAGCTCTTTACACATCCTGACTTGACGCATCTTCAGTTGCCTATTGGGCCCCTCCTGCCTGTGCCCACAGCTGAGCTGCCTGCCCCGTCCCCTGCGGTGACACCCCGGCCAGCCTCTACCTGTCTCATTGCTTCCACTCAGTGTCCACCAAGAACCAGCTGAAGTAAAATGTTCAGTGGGTGAGACCGTTTTAGCCTCTATCACAGCCCTGATTTGACCACAAAGAGCTGGCATAGCCTAACAGCAACATGAAAAAGTCTCTTTGAGATGGGCAGAGCTTTTCCAAGAGCTGGGAAGCTCCTGTTTCAGGAGTTTTGTTTGTTGACCTTCATTTTGGAATCAGAAACAAACTTTCCACCTTCACCAGACACACCAAATCTCAGATCAATCTGTATCAACATGTAGATTTTACAGGGTTTGAGGAGAAGTGACCTTTAAGCAGAAATGGGTTCTCAACTTTGCTATCACAGCATTGGCATTTCACTGAAATAAAAGCCTTTATTTCATCTGGCACTTTGGTATCTGAAACTGTGTCTGATTCTGTAACCACCCGCCTGCCCCCCACCCCCCAAATCGTAAATACACACTGAATATATGCCTTAAACAAATCTTATACACGGAAACACACATACAGAATTCAGGTCAAGCTGTTTCATAGTCCTATTTTACACAAGACTGAAATGAAATTTCACTCAAATTTCTCTGATGTGGTAATACCAAACCCAGGGAAAAGTTTTAATTTATGTTTTATGCTGTACAGAGGTGTTCCCAAATAGCATTTCTCCTTTTGACTGTTTTTCCTAATGTTGAAAATAGTGGACAGTTTCTCAGCTGATGGGTATTGCTTTCTTTTACTTGAGTAACTAATGACAGCATTTGAGGAGGAAGGGGGGCTTTGTGTAAAAAAGAAGTTAATTAATTTCGGGGGGTTTAATCTCTTTTCTTTTGTACCAAACTATAAAACAAAAATTCTTCGGGAGCCAGAACATGTACCTCCAGTAATCGAAAGAGAGGCAAGGATCTGACTAATAGATATTACGTTCCATTATATGGTCTTGAAGTCAATAAACATTAGGTTACCTTCATGCAGTGAAAAAAGACCAGATTTATTAAAAAATCTTATCTGGAGGGTTTGCATTTCAATAGGATGTGAATTTGCATATTTTAACAATAACCTCCCATCATTCTGTCTGATCTGTGCTCAGTTGGCCATACAGATCACTTTATCTTGAATAGATTATCACCGGTTTAATAAACCCTTCATAATATGCAGGTATAACAATGGTACTTCATTGGATAAAGAAGGTATTAAAGTTCTTTTTCTGGAAATGGGGGTGGCCCAGCTAGTGATTAACTTTATACCTCTGTACATCCCTGTGCTGAATACCGATTGAAGGAGAGTATTCCCATTATTCACATTCAAAATGGACCAGCTCTTCAGAGCTCCTGTTAACTCCTCCTTGCCCATGGAAACTGTGCAGAGGTAGGAGTTAAAAAAGCCGAGGCTGCCAGGGGTGTTATCTCCAGCAGTGGCCACTGCCTGGAACATCAGGAAAAGCTGACATTCTTCCCCCAGGCTGGGTCTCTCACAGTGTGCAGGATGATCAGTGCCAAGATGTCTCATGAAGGAGGCACCATCTCAGTGATAGCTAGAATTAGGGTCAATGCATTGCTCCGAAAAAGGGCCAAAAAGGCTTTTAGGCAAAAAATCTTAGATAACCTGTTTCCAGTTAAAAATCAGCATTATTCTTCCTTGTTTCCTCTCACAGGCTTTTACTAACTCGCCATTTCACCTTTCTGCACAGAAATTAATTTTCCACTGTTTGCCCTTTAAAAAGGATGAGTCCATCCCACAGGTCCCATGTCCCAGATTGGCGTCTCAAAATGTTTGGTTGGGCGAAGAACACTCAGACCCTCAGCAGGAACACCAAGGAGTCTCCGCCAAACCACAGGGCTGCCTTTTGCCTCCTGCAGTTTCCACGGAGACAGACTATTATTTACATATGCCTGCAGTTCCAGGCTCCTGACCACCTTTCTCATGAGACACAGGGCAGAGCATTAGTACCAGTGCAGTAGTGATGGGGGCAAATATAATTTTCGTGTTGTCCTGCAATTTTTGATTTCTTCATTTTTGTTTCTTTGTTGACATTTGCACCCCGACTTGAAAAAAACCTGGTACACTTCCTCTCCCGGGTACCCAGTACAAAGCAGGCAGCTGTGAGTGTTAACCGTGCACACACACAGCTTAGACAACCCGCAGGCATTAAGCCCGAGCTTGTAGACCTCAATGAGAGATAATGTTTGCTCAGGACCAGCTCTGTGGTCATGCAGCCTTGGGATCTGGGCTGCCTCACATCTGACCAGCTGGGAGCATAGAAGTAATGAATTTAGGGGCTGAGTGTGCATGCATGTATGAGAAATAGAGAGTATGTCACACACGCATTCCCCAAGACACTCCTGAGAGCAACTAGAACTTTTCACACTCTCTCCCTCCCCTGTTTTCTTTTTCTCTGCTCAAACTGTGTTCGTGCTTGCTATTCCAAAGCTCCCATCAGGAGATTTTTGCTTCACAAGAGCCAACATGCCATTGTGCTGCCTGACAGTGGGAGCACAGCAAGGCTAGTGAATAATGGAAAGTTATTGACCTATAATAACCTGGCATTATTGACCATAAATGATTTAGTTAAAGCACGTACACACACACACACACGCACACACCATCTCACGTGAAGGGCTTGGATTCTGAATTTCCTTTGTTCAGCACTGGCTCAATGGAGCTTGTCACAGGGGCATTTTGGACTGGCATGAAATTAATGTTAATCAAAACATCTCTGAGGATCCTCTAAATAAGATTATTGTGGGGAACAAGCACAATACCTGGAGTCAAAAGCAGATTGTCCTGAGTCTTTACTTGAGGCTGCATGAGAACACAAACCTTTCATGAACTTCAGCAGAGTTCACAGATTTTAAGGTTGAAGAGGACAATTTGCATTAGCAGTTTGACCCCTGCCATAAGGCAGTCTAGAGATTAACTAGCAGGACCAATAACCCAACACCAAACCAGAGCACAACATTTAGGGAGAAGGAAAAACATCCACTTTTGTTGTCAGACTTCCCAATTTCCTATTATTTTTTCTTTCTGCTGAGCCAGCTGTTCCCCTCCAGAGTGCTGACATCAGGCCCTTGGGAGTCACAAAGTGTCGGCCGCCCTTCGGGAAAACATACTCAGGGCTCATGGCTGGCCTCAGGCACCCCTCTGGATCCACAAGGTCAGGCACCACCCCCCACCTGCCCTGATGAGACCTCAACACCCCTGTGTCTGAATGGAGGCCTGTGAAAGTGCAGGTAGCCGAGGTGGTGAGCTTGGCTGGGTCAGATGAAGATGTGAGCGAGTACCTGTTCAGCAGAGCCAGATTTCTGAACCAGGTATAACCCCAGTCACTTGCACAATTGCCATGTGCCCTCCTAAGATGTCCGTGTTTGTGTCAGCATCTGAATTTTGTGCCTGGCCCTTATTATGGAAAGCTCCTGCCCAGCTTTTGACAGGTGAAACTTTGCAGCTCAGACCTGTTCCTGATTATCTATCAGTGCTCTTCAAACAGCCATAAAAGCTTCTCATGAGCTTCATGGGGGCTGTTCTTTATACACAAAATAGCCATGCCCACCGTGCCTGGCTTTCTTTGTTTTCTCAGGGTCAGATGGATGAAAGGAAGGATTGCTTTGGTTTCAGATTTGCCTGACTGGGAGCTCTTGAGAGAGGATGCAAGAATAAAATTTTAACTCTCAATGGCACTGACCTGTGGTAAGGAAGCAGCTATGAATTCGCATTTACAGCACAGAAAAGTGTCACGATGCAGGGATTCTTTCCCTTGCTTTTCCAATATCAGTGTAACATTCTCCTACTGACTCCAGCAGGCAGTGGAATCACCTGGAGCCACTCCTGCAGTCAAAAATCACTGCAGACAGGCAGTCACTGAAGTCAGAGGTGCGATCCAGTCTGTGTACTGAAGTAACTAACTTTTGAGTACATTTTAAGTACCTAATGAAGCAGGCTTCCCGGAGTAAATCCTTAATTTCTCCATCTAGGAAATTGGGTTTGCATAATTTAGTTGTTTAAATTTAGGCAGCCAAGAGCTCCCTCTGGAGGTCTCCAAGCAGCCCGTTCCTCTGCATGGGCACGACCAGGCGCTTGCTTCAGAAAGGCGATTTCAAGATCTACCTGTGATTTCAGCACAAGCTAAGTCTTTCCATTCAGGAAATAGGTTCTCCCCTAAATTTTCCAATTTTTCCTCTAGTACTAGACCTAAGCTAGGGGGCAAGGACAGCTGGAAATTTCTGAATTTCTCCCTGAAGTCAGTCAAGGCACATGATATCCTAAGGTAGATCTGCTTGTCACAGTGAGCAGTGGCAGCAGCATAGTGCCCTGTCTATATGTGCGCATCATCACACACCTCTGCACACTCCCAAGACCAGCCCAAAATACCTGACTGTACCAGGATGTGAACCAGCCCACAAGCTTTTCAAGGGGGGCAGAGATAGGGGTGCTGACCTCCTAATTCCCTCATGGAATAAAACTGTATCTGGGGATGTTCAGCCTAAACACTGGGAAAATATTTTTCACTGAGTGGCTGTCTGGTCACTGGGACAGGCTCAAAAGAGCACCAAGACTGTCACAGTTAAAGGAGCATCTAAGCAATGCTCCAAGTCATATAGACAAGTGTTAGGTACACTACAATGATCATTATAGGTCACTTACAACTCGAGATTTTTCATTATTCCATGGCTTTCAGCTCTGTTCTTCCTCTCTGTGTAAGGGACTGAAATATCAGCATTATCTGTGCCTTGGTACCATGGATCCATAGAGCTTCTAACAAATATAAATTCCCCTTTGCACACACCCCATTTAATCAAAACTTTGCTGGTTTAAGCAGTCTGTTTTATTAAATTACCAACGTATGAAGCCGTTAACTCAATTAGAAGCAGCAGTTCTGTAGTCTTCAACAACCAAGGGGTAATATTGCCGTGGTAGATGTTATGCAGGTATGACACATTACAATAACAGCGAGAGCTCATATAACATCTTAAAACTTTACAATTTTGTAGGAATAGTATCTAATTAATCCTCACAATGGGCCCTGAAGGAAAAGATTACTGTCTAACCCCTCTTTCCATGGAGGAAACTTAGTGGGGAAGGAGGTGATAGGTGATAGACTTCGGAAAAGTGTACAAGGCCATAAATTTCCAGTCTGCATTCACAATAAGAAGGTTCCCCAAATTGCTGCTTTCCTTCAGAGCAGATTAACACCAAGTGTCCATTTTCTCCCTTTCTTGTCTCTGTATTGTAATGTGTTGAGTTAATTGTAAAAAAATTTTTTTTGGAAGGTGTAGGAGTAGGAGTGTAAAAGTAAATAACACAAAAGTATTACTAAGAGTTAATATTTAAAGTAAATCATACAGAAATAAAGATGATGAATAAGAAAAAGAGATGGAGTTGATTTGAATTTGAAAAAGAAGTGACAGATTTAGGATCAGTATATTTTTTTAGCAAAATACTGGGAGATAAAAAAAGCTGAAAATAGTGAAAATCAAATAATGTTTCTCATAATTAGCATTGCCAACCATAAAGATTCATCAGCCATAAACTGTCTCAATCCTGCATGATAAAATAACATAAATAAGAGAAAATTTATTTTCACATTTTTGTTTTCTTTGAATGATATTTTAAGCATTAAGGATTTTCTTTTATTCTGAAATTAAAATTCTAGTTAAAAAGTTGCTCATGTCCAGAAGTTGAAGATTTAAGGAAAGCACCATATGTCAGGAGACTGATGGTAAAGCCCCAAAAGCTAAAAGCTCTGGCAGTGCTTGTAAGCAGGGCTAGATCAGGGCTACCTTCAAAAGCAGAGAGGTTTGCATTTTACCCTGATTCAAAGAATTAATTAGTAGTTTATTTAAAGTAGATGATTAAAAAAAAACCAAACTATGATTGTTCTCAATGGCAATGGCTCCATTTGATCTCCTTTCATATTTACACCATGTAGCACCCAATTTGCACTGCAGAGAGAGAAAGTACAATCTGGCCCAAATTTTCAAATATGCTCAGCACCCAGTGGACCAAAATCTTTTAATTATCTGCATTTGAGAACATCCTGCATTTGAAACAGAAGGCTCCTTAAGTAGTGTGATTTCTTGCTTGGTTTCCCCCTCTGCATTTTTTTTTTTTTTTTTTTTTTTTTTTTTTTTTTTTTTTTNCTCTCAGCATCACGTCTCAAGACTATTTCTGCCTGTGATTTTGGACAGATCCTGCTCGGAAGCACGAGCCTTGTCCTCCTCCGAGGTGGTTCAGACATGTCAGCATTGCTTAGGCTTGCTACCCATCTGCCCAGGAGCACCAGAGCCCAGGAGCTCAGACACACACGCTGCAAAAGGTTAATGGCCACGGCCGCCAGAAAGTTTATAGCTGAACTTCTCCTGTCTCTGCAAAATGCTCCCTCCTCAGTCACAGCACAAGGAGGGTAAGGAGGGAGGAGAGTGCTGCTGGATGCAGTTCCTAGTGAGGCTCCTCCACTTTGCTTATTCCAACTTAATCCAAACTGAACGTTCTGTGCAAGTGAGTGAGGGGGTCAAGCTTGCAAGCAAGTGGGAATGGGGGTGATGAGGAAGGGAGAAAATAACTTTAAATAACTTGGAGTTATTGGCTGTGATGCCAGAGGTGGCACGCTGCTTCCGGCCACTAACACATGTGGACAGGTGAACCTTTACACCAAATCAATCATCATATTTATTCTAATTGTATCGTAATAGTCCCCCAGGAGCTCAGTTCAAATGAGCTTGACATTATTAAAATTTTAATGCCCAGTTTTCATAGCTGAATGAATATTTAAAGGGTATGTCCCAGGCTTAAGTTATGATGATGAAGAAATTAATGGAATGTCTTGTTTAATGCTTTGGTACATGTTNTGCTTTGGTACATGTTGATGCAAAAAAAAAAAAAAAAAGAAAGAAAAAAAAGAAAGAAAAAGAAAAAAATGGTTGTTCAAGGCAGAAAGAAAGAAAGGCAATATTTAGGCATAATTAGAGGAGGAGAACATCAGTGATGCATTAGTATCAGACATCAGTTTTGTTGGATAGGTCTCAGCAGAGGGGAAATATTTATCATTCAGGAGGGGGGGAAGGCAGGGTGCGGTCAGGGATGAGAAAAGAAGCAGCTCCACATGAATGACAGATCAGAAACCAATCTCTGGGAGTCTCTGACCATATCCCTACATAGTGGAGTGAGCTTGCTAGCCTTTGTTGCCTGGAACAGAGAGAGAAAATCACCTTTGTTACCCAATCAGCGTGTTTGTTTATTTTAAGTACCCAGATCAACTTTGAAGGATGGCATAATTAATCAGCAAGACTCATCAGTCTGGTAATTATGTTACAGATAATTGTCAAAACATAGGGCCAGATGATACCAGTCATACATAGATGGGAGTGAGAGGCAGCTCCTTTTGCACTGGGGCGTCTGATAGAACCTGAAACTGGTACAGAGAGTTGCACCGGGGGTCTGGAGTCTGGAATGATTGTGGGATTTTGTTTCTATGTTTGTGTTTGAGGTTTTTTCAAGACTTCCACCCTTTTACCAATTCAAGAAATATTTCAGAATCTATGGATTTTTGGTTTTCCCCTTTTTGAAGGCTCTACTAAAATCTTCAAGGTTTCAGCTTGTNTTTTCTTTTGCCAGCTCAGGAGCCACAGCCCTGATCCAGTGCACAGCTAAAGGGGCTTATCATCAGAACAAAGTGTTCACACATCTAATTTGAGGTGTGATTTCAAACCAGCTTAGACTGGCAGTGGAATGGCTGCTGGGGCTTCTTCTGCTCAAATGGAGCTTGTTCCAGGCTATCTAGAAAAAAAAAATTAAACTTTATTTGTCTGGTAATAGAACTGAAAGGAGAGCACAGCCATAACACCTGCATAGGATAGGGCTACACCTTGAGAAGGAAGCTCTTGTGCTTCAGAAATGCCAGAGAATTCTACGTGGAATAGATTTAGATCTGGGCCTCCTGTGGTTCAGAACTGAGGTAATGGACTGCTGTTATACTGCAGCAAGCAGGTGACTTTAGCCTTTAACCTTTGGAAAAAAGGGAAATTAGGGTGGGAGGAAGAGAGCAACCTTGAAAGCAGGACCAGTGGTGGGGGAAAAACATTTTCTGGCTCAGGGTGGATCTAGCCCAGCACCAAGGAAAACTCTGCTCTAAATCTTAACCTGGTGAGAGCCTCTTTCAGTTCTTGGGGAGGCTCTGAAGCTACCTGCACATTTAGATCAGTGAGAGAGCCTGTATTTCATGGTCCTGTATTTCTCTATGAGAGAGCCTGTATTTCATGGCAGTGGGTGAAAGCAGCTAGTTAATTTGCCCAGCTTACTCAGTTGTTTGTTAAATGGCAGTGCTGTGGAAAGCATTTCTCCACAGGCAAAAGGGCTGGCTGTGGTTCTTATCTTTGTGGCCAGGCATGCAAACCTACAAGCACAGAAGGTCTAATCTTCTTGGATGGATGGTGGCCAAAGTCTTTTTGCACCCAAAGCACTGAAGTCAGTGGAGCTTGGCCTTACCTAAAGTCTGCAGGGTCAAGCCAACCAACCATTAGTGGCAAAGACAACATTTGGGTCTTGCTTCAGAAGAAGAGATAAAGCCTAGAGAGGGAAGAGCACAGCAGGAAAGTTCCAATAGCCAGAGGTCATGGGCTCAGGATAAGGGAGAGACAAGAGCAGATGTTCATCTCCTAGTGAGGGAACAAGGGTTATGTCTACAGTGCCTTCAGGGATACAGCTGTCTCTCTGACATGATTTCTGCCCTCCCCATAATCCATGTTGAGGGGTCCCCTGGCCTCTGTGTGACCATGGTGTGCCCCACATGCAGAAAACACCCCACCTGCCCAACAAACAGCAGCAGAACAGCACCAAGAGCACCTATGGGGCCACTGGGATGTGTGATCTGAGGGAAGGCTTTCAGCTGGGAGGTGCAGAGAGAGAGAGAGAGAGAGACCCCCAACCAAAAACACCTTAGCTGAGCATGCACTTCAAAACCCATCTGGGACCCTCAGCACACATTCTCCTCACTCATTTAAATGCTGTGATGCCTCGTACATGCATTTAGCCATCAGCAGAGTAAGGATCCATGCTTGTTAGTGTAAGACTGTCTTTGCTGTATCTGTATGGACTACATTCATATTTTGGGGGAAATGGAGTGCTCAGCCTGGAGGAAAGGAGGCTCAGGCTCCTTGTTACTCTCTAAAACTACCCGGAAGGGCATCATTGCCAGGTGGAGGTTGATCTCTTCTCCCAGCAGAGAAAATGACAGGAAATGACAGAACAAGAGGAAATTATCTAAGTTGTGCTAGCGGAGGTTAAAGTTGGATATTTCCTAGTATTTCTTCACCAAAAGGGTGGTCAACTATTGGAACAGACTGCCAAGGGAAGTGATGGAGTTATCATGACTGGAAGCATTCAAAAATTTGTAGATGGAACATTTTGGGGGCATGCTTTAGTGGTGGACTTCTCAGTGTTGTATTGACAGTTGGATTTGGTGATCCTAGAGATCTTCTCCAACATTAATGATTCCATCATTTTATGACTGTGCTGTTGCTCTGCTTTGAAGGAGTTTGGGATCACAGTGTCTAGGCTGAAAGAGAATGAGGTCTCTTTCTACTTAATACATGTTATTTTGGCTAATAGAAAAAGTTAGGGATAGCAAAGAATGATTTTTGATAGAAGGTGTATGGACACATTTTAAAATTGTGTGCAAATTATCTTGAAATAAACTCAAGAGGGAAATTAGAAGAAAGATGGGATTGTGGAATAACTTTTCCCTACTGATACTAGGGAAGAAGGGAGGAAAGGACAGCAAAAGACTGACTTAGTTTTATATTATAATTTGATGTGTTTATGAACAGAATTTCACATTGTGATTGCTCATCCTATCAGCAGGGAATGAGATTTAATGAGCAGAATGTTCATTCAAGAATTATACTTCTGCTGTCAGGATACACAGAAATAAACCCTTTTATGTGTCTTAGCATGACCAGAGGACCAGTCCTGGAGGTCTCTACACGCTTAAGTATACTCACTAAATGTTCAGGGACTTCTCACTCAAGTGAGGGCTCTGGGGCTACAGATACCTTTCCAAAAGTCACCATCCACAAGATACCCTTCTTTTCTAGGAAAGAAAGGTCAAGGGCAGAAGCCAAGCAACATCCATGAGTGCAATAAACACCCACCTGGGTGATCAGGGCATCCTCTTCTTTCTTTAGTCACTAAGGTACTATGTGGTAGCACAGTCTAGTGAGTGCAAATGGACGCATCGAACACAATTTTTACACTGTGACTGCCCAAAATTTTAGGGAATCTCCTGCTGTTTCTGTCACATGCAGATTTGCATATGAAACAATATTTANAAAAAAAAAAAAAAAAAAAAGGCAGTCCTGCTTCTCTCATTTTGGAAAATGAGGCTTTGCTCCGAGCATCCTGTGTTTTGTCCTCAAACATGCTGAAGACTGAGCTCTCCTTTTACCCTACCCCACTTCATTTAAAACCAGAGACAGCATAAGATTTAGCACTACATGCTCAGCTACCCCAGGAACAAACCAAATGGTTTGCTGCATTGGAAAGGCTCTAGTTACCTATTAACAAGATTAGCAGTTTCTTCAAAGTCAAGTCCAAACTGTTCTCTGAGGTGTTCTGTGAGGAATAAGTTTTGTATTGAAGCCACAGACTTGTGCACGTGAGCATGAACTGAACTGGAGCCCCTCTAGGTCCATCTATACGCAGGAGAAAAGGAGAAAGATGAATCAATAGTTAGACAGATGGGTTATAATGTGCTTTATATGATATATAGAAAATACTCTCAGAGAGCAGGGATGGCCAGTAGCAATCATTTTCAGGGGTAGGCACCAGAGCATTAACTGATTTGGACAGGTCAGACCTTTAAATGGGGTTTTTTCATATTTCACACATTACAATTTCAGGTCTTCTCCTCTGTTTGGGCATGTATCTATTGCACATATCTCAACAGGTGGGGAAGAAGGGTGGCAGGGAGGAATTAAGACTCTTGACCAAGATGAGGTTTGGGATAGTCATTTCAGAGGCAATGCATTACTAGCAAGGTAAACCTATGTGATTTGGTTTGGGTTTTTTAACAAACTTTCTGAAATACTTCCTCTCCTTACCCTTTCATTAATCCAACATTGTAGCAATTCAGAGTGTCCACAGTAAATGTGGTTAATGTGTAATTACACATCAATCCATGCAAACACAGCACTTACCTCTATTCCCATGGAGACAGGT
Organism: Cyanoderma ruficeps; assembly: GCA_008694505.1. Taxonomy (NCBI): domain Eukaryota; kingdom Metazoa; phylum Chordata; class Aves; order Passeriformes; family Timaliidae; genus Cyanoderma; species Cyanoderma ruficeps. The sequence goes on along the minus strand of VZDJ01000292.1, from coordinate 808,564 downwards.
TTGTGCTTTATGCATTACAGCTGAAATAGACAAACAATGGGAGTCTCCTTGTGTAGCTAACCTGTGGTGAAGAAACCTTCCTGATCCTGTAGCATTTGGAGAAATTTCCCTGAGCTGAGCACCTGAGCCCTTTGGTTTTTCTCTTCAGAGAAAGGAGATTGCTTTGGATTCATGCTTATGGCTATCTAGTTTAGATCACTGTAATTCAATCATGTCACTCAAAATTAGGTACAGAGTGATTTACTCAAACTTTGCAATTACACATACACAATTCAATTGTAGGTGATTTTCTTGGATTTTCCAACTTTGACACTGATAAACTTTGCATTTCTTTAGAGCCCTCTATCAGGGCAGATTTTGTTCAATGCTTTAAAAATTATGACCCATTCCTACAAGCACATTCCTGCCAATACCTTTGCTCACATAAATAGCTGTATTGAATTCAGAAGAATTACTATTGTGCACATGGCAGACTCAAAAAAGACTCATGGCAGACTCAGCTGGCAGAAACGGCAAAATGAAATTTCTCTTAGTGTTCTGGGGAGAGATTTTAAACAGAAAAACCTGTCCCACCAATGAAATTTATCATGAACATATTTTCATAAAATTTCAGAGCGAGTATTAAACTATTCCTTGCTCTAATTAACATCTCAGCTATGTCATGAGGCCATCAAGATCTACATATTATTTTTAAAGAAGAAGTTGCTTTGGATGGGATTTTTTTTCTTTTCCATGAAGCTAACCAGCTACTACAGAGATGCAGGAGTGCCCAACAAACATTTGCTGACGCCTGCTGGCTGGCATCCTTCATGATTAAGTCACAGCTGAGTTTCATCATTGATTTAAGGGACTGATGCTTGAACAATACCAAACACAACATCAGTGAGCATG
>VZDJ01000292.1:701016-807598 GCA_008694505.1 Cyanoderma ruficeps | reverse complement strand
TCTTCCATGGTCCTATAAAACACACAAGCTCTACAATAACCTTTATCTCCTGAAGTGACATAATCCTTAAGCAGAACCAGCAGATTATCTCCAACATACCTCTCTTCTGCTTGGTCGTGATCTTCCTAACTATTAGGGCATTTAAATCATCTTCAGCAGTCTCCTTATTTTCCCTTTTTCTTCTCAGAGTACATTTTAAGCTATTCAGGATATCTCCATATTTTTGAGGGGTTTTTTTCCATTTCTTCTTTTTTTTATCTCTGTCCATTCTCAAGTAGAGTTTTAGATCTACTTAAAAACACAAGGTACATTGATGAGCAATGAAAAAGTGGGTGAGACAAGAAGGAAAAGGGTAGTAGGAAGAGGGAGAGGAAGAAAGATGGAGACAGTGAGAAATCCGCTCTCTCTGCTTCCTGCTCTTCTTTCCCAGGTGATCCTTCTACCTGCTCTAAATTAATATCAAAGCCAGAGGGAGCAGAAAAAGGTTGGTGGGGGAAAAAAAACGACAACCTTAGGAAAAGAAAAATCATGATGCAGAAAAACGTCTGTCCCCTGTCTAATTCCTGCAGAGGCCTGTAGCTGATGGTGCTGAGAAAAATACAGCAGCAAGCTCTGACATTTCATTTCTATGGAGAATTGAAAAAGGGCTTGCTATAATTCATCGCTTCTTGTAACTCAAACCCTTTTTGACAGGGGTACCTGCGCTGTCTTTTAACAGTGGCACCACAGTGGCTGTAATTGGACATGAAAAATGATGTTGTGTTTTTACTTGCTGGGAGAATTGGGGTGGGGGTAGGTGGGGCAGTGGCAATTTGGTGTGAGATGGTGACATCTGGCATAATTTGGATGGGTTGGTTTTTTTTGGCAAAAAAAAGGAAGGACAACCCAAGATGGAGGGTATGAGGCGTAGTAAGTATGATCACCTTGCCTAAGGTTTGAAAAGGTGGTAATAAAGGTGGAATTCAGCAGAGATAAGCATGCAAAGAATCACAGGAAAATGAGAAGTGTGATGCACATGATGTTCTAACTCCACCACCAACACAAATATTTATGGGATTTGTGAGAAAAGAACATATAACCTCTCTTCCTGAAATGGGGCTATTGACAGTTGCAGTGGTGCTTCCTCTCAGTACAGATGTGGACAGGCTTTTCCTGACTGGAAACACAGTTGAGAATAAAATTCTGGTGTGCCACTGTCTCACCACCTCTTTGAAAACTGTGCCTATATATATAACCAGAGAAACAAATTAAATTATTTGGCTCTTGCCTAAATCTCCGTGCCTCAGTGGTCCTCAGCACATCTTTGCTACAAAATTGTTGTTGAGCACTTCAAAGCAAATTTCTTGCCAGTTGGGACTCTGAATCATGAATGAGGATAAACATTGTCCTGATTTATACTGGTTTTATAACTATAGACCATTCTGGTACCATAAAGTCAGACATCTCCATATTATGGAGAGAATAAAAAATTTTAGTCAGGTCTTAAAGGATGGTAGAGAATTTAAAGGGGGTATAAATGCTTTTGGGACTAACAAATGGTAAAACAGTTTACTCCTTTCACATCCAACAGGGATGACACAGAACAAGGAACTTTGACCATATTTCAAATGAGAGCACAAAGAGCATCCATGAGCAGAGGAAAGAAGGACCACTGAAAGAACAGGAGTGTAGCACATCCTAAAGGAAAGCCTAACAGAGTACACTCACTCCATCTACCAGTTCAGATGTTGGGCCAACCTGCCCTAGGTCTTTTCCCATGTAACCAAATTCCTTTTGAAGCCTTTCAGTAACAAGGGTTCAGTAACACCTTACAGCCACATCTGTAATTCCACAAATCCCAGGTGGATTTCCTGATGGTATTAATCAGATTTGCTGCCTGGCAAATATTCTTTCTCTTGTCACACTCTCAGGGTCTACCAAGACAGAACAGATACTGAAGATGTCCATATCAGTATTTCCCCAAACACTCTTCAGAAGGTTGGATTTTAGAGTATAAAATTTGGTTTCATTCTACTTAACTTATGGCCATTTCCAGATAAGGAATAAGCAGTGAATTTGAATATCTGAATTTCCTTCTCCCCAAGAAGGCATTTCCCCAGATTGAGGAAGCTACATTGTTCTGCCATTTTATTTCCCCACTTAGCCCTTTTCTGGTCCCCATGACAGGTCTTTGCTCCCAGAGCGTCTGTGTAAAAAAAAAAAAAATTCCATAGATGGAGAGAGGAAACTTAATTATTTTCCTCTCAGTGTTTCTCCCTATAATTGGTGTCTTTCATGTCAAGATTATCTCAATTTGTATTATGGGCTCTGTTCGGGCAGCATTTTCTCTTTGGTCTATAAAGAAATTGTCAAGTGTATAAATCATAGTGTACATTAAATTACACTAGCCTTTTACTTATTAATTTCCCCAGTTTTTTCTTCCTCTGCTGGGTGCTCATTCACTCACTCTTTTTTTAAACTTTCTTCGGGATTGACTTTTTTTTCTCACTCCTCAATATCAGGAAAACAAACAAACAAACAAAAAAAAACCAGAACACCATCAAAAAACCAAACCAAAAAAAAAAAACCCCAAAACCAAAAACCAAAAAAAACCCCACAACTAAAAAGTCCAAACAAATATTTGTCACCTTCCATTTTTACCAAAGGGTCTGATAATGTCCTCTGCCTCGCGCAAACTGACTTAATTCAACTCAAAAAGAAGGATGAAGCCTGTCTAGTTTTTCTCAAGGCAGGATCCAAAAGTTACTTGAGTTCAGCACAAATTTTCATGGACTTTAGCAAGCTTCAGATCAGAACCCATGTGGGTAGATTTATGGGATGTTCTGCATCTCAAGGCTGTGTCCATTTGGACTCCAGACTTTACCTCTCAAGGCTGTATGCTGCACACCTCCCTTAAATTCCTGGCTACTGTGATTATTTCTCTTACTGACTGCTTGGGATGCAGGTTCTGGCTGTCTTGGAATGAGCAGCAGGGACCTCCTGCCCCATTCCTCTTACCACAGGAGTTGGATTAGTCACAGAGTCCACATCAAGAACCCACAATTTGTAATAACAGTGCAAGTGTTAAAAGTAATCAAGTCTCGAGCCAGATGATGGTACGTGGATGGCCAACACCAACCTGCTACAAATGCAAACAGTCAGAGGTCAAGCAGCTGAGGGAACAATTGAGTAATTTGACTTCATTGTCCTGCACATGAGAAGCAAGATGGGGTTCATCTCAGCTAAGTCTAGATGCAGAGACACAACCTCCATGATCAATAGGGAGGAACAGTCACTGCGAAGGTCCTGTGTTCAGGAAATTCAAATTAAATTCTTAGCTGGTTCTGATCCGTACACTGCTTATGTCTGAAACACCTAGGTTAAGAGTGGCTTAAAGTTACACTTTCTATACTTTTGGAGTCACATGACATAGAGTACTCTCCTCACCTGTGTGAAGTCAGATCTTTGAACGTGTGTAACAGCTAGCTGCTCACATGAGGGTATAAAAGAGCCCCATGGCAGAATATCTGTCCTGCTGCTGCTGCTGCTTCATATATCACCTCTGCCCTGCCAATATCTTGTGGTACCTATGTGAGCAACAGGTCTTTGCAGTGGCAGAAGCAAGAGCTGATACAAGGTTTAACTATTACCAGATTGTTTGTTGGTTTTAGCACTTCAGCTGTCTGAATTTTGTTGGATGATACAGGCATAGAGGAGGGCAGAAACTGCTCAGTAGCATCTGTAGCCATTGATCCTTCTCTTTCAGAGTGTGAGTCTAACTGTAGTCAGTTTATGGACAAGTACATTTTCCTCTGGAGACAACAATACTGCAGGATCTGCTAGGCTCTTCATCATCTTAACCTACTTGTCAGCCAGCTTGATAACCTGTTATTACGAAAAATGTGTGCAGACCAATTAGAATAAATCTAAGTTATTATGAAGCACTTTCCAAAAAAATAAAATAAAAAAGGTGAAAATTAGGGAAAAAAAGGAAAAATAAAACTAATAGCCTTGCTGCCCAACTGTGATTAGCGACAGAAAAGGGATGGATATTATTCCCTGAAGGCATCTCATGACATTCATCGGCCAATTTGTGGTCTGATTTTATTGGGAAGACATATGTTAGGAGATTCTTATTGCCTTCTGACCTCATGCTCCTTGCGATACTTGTTTGAACCTCTACTTTCTTTGTTGGTTGAAAAATCAAAAAGATATTTTCATTCTGCTCAGAGGTGGTCACACATAGAAAGATATTTTGAATAGCCCATCTGCACAGGGTATTGATTGCTCCATGTGACAATGAGTAAAAGGCAGGGAAGGGCCTTTAGATTAAATTCTTAGCTGGTTCTGATGCAATCTGCATCTCTGGCTATTGACGGGTGTGGTGTATCCTCATCCCTGTTCTTCAGGCACCCACATCATGTTAGGCACTGCCACTGACGAGCATTGTGAGCATCTGTTGCCCTCTCTCCTGGGAGTGAGAAGCTCTGGGGATAGTGATAGTCCCCAGTGGTTTTATTGAGTGAGAGAGGATAATCTGGATAACAGAAAACTTATTCATGGCACAGTGGCAAGGTTTTTAAATTTGCTTATATTGTGATATGAGGAAGGAAAAAGATATCTGAAAAAGCAATAGAAAGAACATCTGGTCCTCTACTCACAGAAAATTCTCAGTATCCAAGACTCCTGAAGCATATGGATAAATTAGATCGAAATCCCTCTCCCCAAGTTTGAAATGGAGGCTGCTATGTTACACATGACTATACTACTGAGCTAACAGTAGAAGTGGAATTAGGTTTTCAATTTCCTTCTCATCATGCCAATCTCAAGAAATGTTCGCAATTTAAGTTTCACTGATCCTGATATTCTGACAAAGCATTTTTGCTCTCACGCACCAGTGTTTCCAGAGGAAACGATCAGAAATTTTAAAAGTTCCGTTTAAAATTTCATCACCTGTGTGAAATGAGTCAGATCCCTCTCCCAGTGTGATTCAACAAAGCCACTGTCAGGTAAGAGGGGTGACACTGATTTATTTGCCTCAGACCAAGCCGCAGCCTGCACTCCATGGTTAGTTCTTTGTTTACTAATTGCTTTTTTCCCCCCTGTGGAGTAAATTCTGGTGCTAATTCTGATGCGCAGTAAAGAAGCAAAGGAAGCCTCTGTATATGAATGTTTGACTCCTCCATTAATTACATGTCTGTCTTTGTTCTTCCTTGCAGATGAACAGACCTATCCAGGTGAAGCCAGCGGACAGCGAAAGCCGAGGAGGTAGTTGACTGCATTGCTTTCAGCCACAGTGCTAAATATAATTGTTGTCTCTGGCTTCTCTCAGGCAATGTGCTGATCAATTAGTAATGTAATCACTGCCAAAGAAATTCCCTCTGCAGCAAAGATTCTCTTTATTAAATCTCCTTTACTTCGTCACATTTTCCTCATATTCAATTATTATTTGATTTTAAAAGGCAGGCAGGTGCCAGCAATTGCCTGAGAAACAAATAACTGCCTCGTTAAGAAGTGAAGCATCAGACACCAACTTAACAAAGTTTAACAGCAGTGGACAGCAATGGGGGTTTTTTCAGACCTATGTCAGGCTGAGCCGTAGAGGTGTTTAATTTGGTTAGGATAAAGTAGATATTTTATGGTTTCTCTAACCATGTTGTTTCCGCTTGTACTAAAGCAACTCTTCGTGTGGAAAAAGCAAATTCTGAGCTGGCAGAGTTTTCTGCACCTGTATCAGCTTATCTGGATAAACCTGTTGTGGAAACTGAAGACTTCTCTCAGACCCAGGGAGTTATTCAGGATTTACACAGGTGTAGCTGAAACCAGGAGCTGGTATTTTGCTTTTCCATTCTACACAGTGGATTTGGAAGGCTTTGTTAAGTGATTGTTCAATAGATCACCCGTGATGAGGTGTTTCCTGTAAAAGGTTTTTCACCTGAACTGATGTGGTGATACTTCACCGTACTCTTCTAATAGGAGCCTGTTTGTCAGATCAAACACACAGATCACTGAAAGTGTGTGAAATGGTCTGTTATGCTGAATAAATTACCATCCTGCTATTTTTTTCTTGTATCTGTATATTTATATATATATACACACGCATATATATAATGACATGTTCTCTTCCTCTCTATCCCTATCTCTTTGGGAAAAGAGTAGAGAGCCTCTTCCTCATCTTTTCAGTAAAAACCTCTAGTGCTTATGTATCAGATTGATGTGGGAGTAGACTTTGCCATTTAGTAATGATGTGGCTCTTAGATGTCTGAAAACTCTTCAATTTCCACCATAAATATAAACCCTTCTTCATTTGTGTGATGACTATCTTTGTGCTGGCATGAGTGGAAATCTCTGGCAACAACTACGTCAAAGGAGAAAGATGCCTCACAGACAAAAGACACCATGTTCTCTCTCTTTTCATTTGAAAGCTGTGGATTTCAGGGACTATGGCTGTGTCAGTGTGAGGCTAAAACTCTCCAGTGACTCAAGTCATTGGAAGACTTTGTACGTTTGTAGCCAAAGGGCTGGTGTTACAGGCTGGTGAAACCACAGGTGGAGAAAGGCTCTGTAAGGAAGGGTTGTGGTGCAGAACAGGAGAGCTGAGCGCTGGAAAAACACCGGAAATCTCATGGATAAATACTGCACTTTCAGGGCCTCTCTAAAGAAAATTTGGGGAAATTTGGTTAATACTGAGCATAAAGTATCTGATGGGATCTGGCAAGCTCTGCATTGAAGGGCCAGGGCACATTTCTGACTTGCCATAAAGACATGTCACATCCTACAGCATTTTCTAGTGGTTTTTAATAGAACCAGGCCAATTTCCTCCCCTTTCCCTCCCTGTCTGATGGTCTGGCTCTGTGTCTGAGTAGGATTGGGTAAGCCATGGGCAGTTGTCAATGCCAATCTCCTAGGGGAAAATGTAAAGGCTCAGCTGCCTGGGCAAATGAGGGGACATTATGCACATTCCAGTGGAGTTCATGCCGTCAGTGAGAGTGAAGGGAGGGCCTTTTGTCCATTTAATTAGACATACCAAAAAATAGTAATTAGGCTGGCCAATTTGCTTAGTGCGCCTACAGGGTATGTAGCTCCCAATCTTTTTTTTTTTTTTTAAATGCAAATCAGTAATAGAGAACACATGCCTGGCTCTCTGGGAAGGGTTTTCAAACTCCTTTGCTAAGAGCAGCTGCTTTCAGGAGCGGTGGTTTGATCTGCAAAGGGCTCCAGTGGCAGCTTGATTCCACATTATCCTGCCCATGGTTCCCTCCCCCCTGTATTTTAGCTAATTATCTCCCCATCTCGCACAAACCTCATCTCTGCCCATCCAGTCTGCTCCCATATTTCTTCTGTCAGAGGTGATCATAATGTGGAGGCCAAGTGGCTGCTCTCATCATTGGTGTGAAAGACACGTTGTCCTAATTCCCCACTGACAAGCTGCTTCTGGGCTGGTGATGTTTCAGGACGGCATGACTCAAGGGCAGCTATGGGAGAAGAGAACAATTGGCACCCAAGGGAGGCATTGTAGGAAAACTTACGTTCTTCAAGAGCCCACCGGTTAAAGCAGGCACAGCAAACAGAATGCTAAAAAGAGGCCCCGTATCTTAGGAGCACATCAAAAGGCTTCATTAGGGCTGCAAGATAAAGGTTAACCTAAACAACAAAGAAACTTAAGTTGTAGCTTATTACAGTCTGTCCGTGTATCAGGATGGGACATGGGGGAGGAGGAGAGCTTGGAAGATGAAGCAGCTCTTCCACACAGCACAAGTCTTTGGTCTGCCCAAAATCCACACTGTGGATTACGGGGAATATACATCCTGGATTAAGAGGAATTCTGCTACCAGGCCACAGTGTTAATGAAAAAATGCAGTGTTCTCTGAAATTGCAGTTTGCAAGGAGGTTTTTACTGAAAAAGGTGAGCAGCATTCTTGAGGAAATGAGATTGTGTTTTCCTTGGGGACAAATACTTACATTTTGCTGAAACATGAATCTTTGAATTTTTCAGCAAGTTCTTCCACAAATAAAAGGTGATGAGAGTCACAAATTTATTCTCTCCCTCAACCAGATCCGCCCAGATTTCCTGTTTTTCTGGAGTCTGGATTTTTCAGTCTTTAACCCTCCCTGTGTCCTAACTCTCAGTTAAACTGAAAGTAGGTGTCAGCATTTAGTATATGTGAGCTTGAATTTAGATCATCTAAGTTTGGGAAAGTGCTCAATATATTGTTTGGCAAAAATTACAGTCAACCCACCAAAATGGATATGCTGGGTGCCCTTTAATAGTTTCTTTGGGTTTATTATTTTGCTTGTTAATCTCCATATTGTACTACAAGCAAGACAAAGCGTGAAAACCTTTTAAGCAAAAAATGGCATTATTTATATTTGCCTAATCCTATGGGAAATAGCAATGAATGTGTCCTCAATCTATTTCTCTAGGGAAATATTCCAAATTACTGGGAAAATTTTGCATTTTACGTTCTTGCCTGTTTCTGCATGTATGTGCATAGTCAAGATATATAATGTTCTATAGGGGTACCCGTTCTATAAAATGCTTCATAAGCTTCAAATACCTGATCAGGAGGTCAAAGTCCTTTGAGATTTTATAAAGACTTTAACACTAATGGATTTGACATAATATGACAGAAAGCGAACAAGTCCATATTTTGTTCTGAAAAATCAGATTGCGAGTCTAGCTCTGTTAAGGATACCTTATTGGCAAACTCTAAGTGACTTTTGTTTTGGCCAAATTTTATCTTGACTATATGAAAAATATTTTGCCAGAGATCAGTCAATGCAATACAGTTTTACAGATGTAAGTTAGAACTCTCCATCGAAATTTTGAACAAAAAAAATTCCAACTGTTAGAATTTGTTATTATTTTCATCTTGGTGGAGGTGGTTTTCCTCGGTTCCTTGTCTGATATTAAGTTCTAAAAATAGCCTGCAGATATCCATCACTTAAAGTTTCTCAAACTTGGAGAATGATCTCAAGTCTGTTTTGTGGTTTGGGGCAAAAGTTTGGAGCTAGTTCTTATTTCATCCACAATATCTCCAGCTCTCACTAGGCAACTCTCACTGCAGCTGGCAGGGTTAACCTATGATAAACGCAGCCCCGAGGTCTCACTACGTTGTACAGGCAGTAACATTTTTTAAAAGGAAAGGACTCTCCTGCTGCTCCAGTTGCAGTCCATTAGTGATGCTTAGATGCTCCACTGCTCCCACATTCCTCTCAAAGGATAGAGGAAGGTCCGTGAAGGAAAGCATGCAAAGATGTACACCATGTGCTACCCTGGCTCAGTGTAAATGTCACTACCAAAGTGCGCTTCACCGTGGTTTGGATTTTGTGGAAGAGAAACAGAAGGTTCCTGGACTAAAGAAAGAAAAAAAAAAGTGATTTAGAGTTGAAAGTGGTTTAGAGTTGAAAAGGTGCGGTGTCCTGCAGAGAGGGTGTTAAGAGGTCTACAGGAGAGGCTGTGGTGCATCACATTGCAGTGTTTTCTGAAAGCAAGAAATCTGCTAAATTTTCTGTCAGTGCTTTCAAGCAAATTATTTTTGTGCCTGTTTGAGGGAGGCTTGTGCTGTGTCAGTTTTTGCTGTTTGGCAGCTGGAAGGCTTGGACTTCATATTTTAACTAACTTGCAGCATTTCTCTATCTGCTACTTGATGTGCAGGGTCTGAAACTATCTGTTTGGTCATGGTTTATTCCAGAATCAGAGCAAAATGTTCAAGAACTGAATTAAAGTTAAGCGCAAAACAGTGTGTCTTTCTCATGCACAATGTTCTGCTTTTTTTTTATACCCTTCCATCAGCTTAGTAGTGATGATGGGGTCAGAATGGCCTCTCCATGATTTCTAAACCAAATTTTCATTTTGGACAAAAGCCTGGGTCTAGTTCTTCCCATGCAGGTAGTTTCTAACTTGCTAGCTCTCTGCTGCAGGTGGCAGGGTAATCTGTCCTAGGTCCCAGTAACTATTTGTTAGTTAGTTGTTTTCCATTTAACTCATCAGAATTACACAGCTTGTGCAGATGGCCAAAATCTCTCAGGAAGCTTCCCACCCAGGCACTAGCCAGATCTAGGCCTATTTAGATGCTGCAGTCAAACAAGACTGGTTGCCTTCAGCTTATTTTGGCTTCACACTGGTATAACAGCCCCACATGGAATGATTTCCTTCCTCCTCAGAAGCCCTTTGTAAAGAATAAATTGGTTACTCAGAACTTTAGACCAGAGAAGTCTGAAGAAGACATTTAAGGATAAGAAAGGAGAGGGCAATCTTGACAGAGCTCAGCATCTTCTCTTCTGTCCTGCTGAGGGTTAAGCTGTGCCTGTGTGCAAGAAGTCCTGAAGTCTGGGACTATGAATGTGTCAGAGTTGTATCTTTGCAGCTCTTATCTCTTCCTTAGTTCTGATCTACATGTGCTGCCTGTAGCATCAAGTTCTTTGGAAGACACTTTATTAGCTCTTTCCAACCTTTTACTTTAAAAAGACTTCCCACTCAATAGGTTGAAGAGCAGGTGGAGGAATATCCTCTTCCAAGGTGGCAATCTGTACCTTTATGTGGCCTGCCACAGTTTTTCCTCAACTGCTCATCTTTTTTTTCTCATATGGCCTACACACTCATCCAGCAGGAGTAAGCAGGTGGCACTGGTAAACTATTTAGGGAAGAGGTAACTTTCTCCCATCTCAGAGTTGGGGAAAAGATGTCAATGAACACATCTTCATTAACTCTTTCAAGATCACAATGAGTGCAGTACAATTCACACTGATCTTTCCTAGCTCAGGTAGATAATGACACAGGAAGGGACTTGCAATGCTCATACCACATATGAATCCCAGCCTTTGCTGAAAATATTGTACTGGAGATGCTGACTACCAGTTGTAGAGCAACATTTTCAAATTGTATGAAGTCTGGACTCAAGACCTCTGAAAAAAATAATTTTCTACACCATAGGTCTCATATTCCTCGTTCTTTCCCTCAGTGTTTACAACAGTTTAAAGAACATCTCTCTCCCTCTTCTCAACTCTTGCAGTTTGAAAGGATATTGCCAGCTCCATGTCAAATCCTCCTCCTAAGTCTCATATATCTCCTCTTCCAAAGATTTGTCCCAAACCTGGTCAACTGGTTTTGACTTTGCTTTCAGTAGGTATCTGAAAAAATACTTGCACATTCCAAATCTCTTTTTTTTTTCCTCCATTAATTATATATCAAATATTACCCATTAGTGCTGAATTGGAGTACATCTGAGTGGACAGTAAAGAGAAGGAATGACTGGTTAAAAACAAACCTAATATCCTGTTAAAAAGCCCATCAGAAGTGAAGATGAGTTCATGAATGAAAGAGAAAAGAAAGGAAATGAAAAATCAAGAATCTAGGCAAAGATATTAAGTTGGGAGGCAACTTTCTTGCCTCTGAGGCTAGGGAAGTGTAAGAACCAGCAGAAAACCTCAGTGTCATTGTCAGAGGCTCCTGAGGAGTCGCTGTAGGAAATGCTGCAGTACTGAGAGAGATGTCAGTGCCTTGAAGATTGTTTGTCTGTCCTGCCAAAGGCTGAGGAAAGAGCTGGGCCCAGGACGACAACAGCCACTTAAGGTATCCCACAAACTTGAGCATTGGTCTGAGAACAAGTCCATTGGATTTTATTTCAGTTCTGAACACCTCTTATGATCTGCAGTATTTGTCCTTCAGCCCTAAGATAAACCTGATCTAGAAAGAGCATTTTAGTATTCATGGAAATCTTGCCTGTCTAGCTGTAGCTGCTTATGGGGCTGATTGCAGCCAATGGGAAATCACAATCTCTTGGTTTATTGTGGAATTTCAGCACTGTGTGACCCTACTGACAGCTGACATTCCGTTTCCTCAGAAAGCTGTATTTTCAAGCAGAGAGGATATACCAGCATGCAAATGGATTAGTTAATTCAAAGTAGTCCTGGATGACCCCATTCATGCTCTCCGCTCTCTGTTAAAACTTAATTCTGGGTGAGAAAAAGGGCTTCAGCAAATTCTCATGTGTAGTGTTTTATATTTGATGACTCTGCTGAAGGCTGATGTGCTCCATTCCACAGTCAAATGTTGAAAGAATATAAGGGACATCAAACTTTTGTTCATATCTGCCCTTCCCATGGCGATTGAAATCAATGGAAGTGTGCCCATCAATAGGAACTGGAAAAGATCCACAGGACATTGTGTTCTAGCACATGTCCTAAGGACAACCTTTTAAAACCAAATATATGGGGAATAAAAGGGAAAAAACCCGAAACCCAAAAACCACCATGCACATTTTTCATAAAGTGTCTGTAACCTAACAATTTACTGACAAGAAGGAGGAGAGAGGGACGGGGGAGCTCATCTCCTCAAGGTTTTGATACGTTTCTTGCTACGACAGAACTTTTGATCAATTATGTAACTTTGATTCCCTTCTCCTTCACATTCTCCCTTTATTGTCTGCTTGGGCTGTGATATGCTTTTTTTTTTTTCCTCATTTATTGTAGATAGTGCCTTTGGCATTCATGCAAAGGCTGTCAGTGTCAAAGGGTTAAGGCACCAATGAAAGCCTGCAGCCGCACACCGAAGGATGCGTACAGGGCCAAAAATCAGCTGCAGTGGGTGATCCAGAGCCCTCATACCACAGAGTGATATTTAGAGTTTTCTTCAATAACAGGGCAAAATGGAAGGAGCAGTGGGAGGAGAAGAGTGGAGGAAATAAAAAATGTAATCCTATTAAAAAACCCTACCTTTGCAAATACAGTTCAGCCTCCTAGGTGAACTCGGGGACACATAACAATCCCAGTATCTTTTTCTTAATGTAAAGGTTGCTTGCCAATGGGGTTTTATATGGCATTAATAATACATTTATATATACACTCCACAATTAATTGCATAGCATTTATGGCACTGAACAGTTAGAATGCATTATGATAATCACTTCTTGTGCATTGACTTTATTGTAGAGGTTTTGCTGATCACTGTAATTGGCTTGTTATTACACAGGAATATAATAACACCTCTCTGTATAGTAGTTTATAGCACATCAATAGCAAATGCATTCCCTTTATTGGAAGCAATGTGCATTTTATTAGAATACAGCTGAATAAGTGCAATCTGTGTAGACAAATGAAGTTTCTAATGACCTGTCTCACAAAAGAGTCTTAACAACAAGCCATTTATTATGTATTTTTTTCCACTGATGAACTTCTAGTTACAGTTACACAGTCATTCCTTTTAAAAAAAGTAAGGCATGTTTTGCTGTTCTTTCAAAGAAACATTTGGGGGAAAAAAATATGTGGGCTATTTTTCTGCCTATGTTGAATAAAGTAAGAGTGACTGATACTCACACCTTAGAGATTTTTTTTGCTTGTTGAAATTTTCCAAGCTTCTCCTTGAGTATTTGGTCTGACATTCACAAAGAATTAAAACGTTCTTACACGGAGTCCAAATCCAACTCCTGGAGCAGTGCTGTTCTAACAATCCCTATGCAGTCACCAACCTGTTAGGTATGAGGGGCTTGGTGTTGTCCTTACTCCTGTTATATGGGTTTTTTCCTTTATTGTACAAAGAGGAATGTTTTATAGTTAGCAACAAAGAATCTAAGAAGGTACACAGAGGTTTTTTCCTGCCTGCCACCATTACTGTAGGTCTGAATTTCAGATTTTTCCGGGAACTTAGAGTGGCATGAATCTGGCATATACATGTAATTAATATGCATTTGTTTATCCAAGTATCCCCAATTGTGACCAGTGTCAATCAAGCACCTAACGACTTCTGAAACCCTAATTTGGGAAAACAATATTGTTGTTTTCAGACCTGGTATGGTTATACTGTTGTCTATGGTATAAACTAACTCCAGTGTTCAGCACATGAAGATGATGAGTGGTAGTTTTTTGCCATAAACTAGGTTGGTTAGAGGGTGGGGTTAGTAACACCAAAGTTGTGGGTTTGATCCCCATATCAGCCATTCACTGAAAAGTTGGACTTTTGCTTTCCTTCCAACTCAGAATATTCTATGATCCTGTGATATGTGCCTGCTTCTTCTCAACTGTCATTTGTTTATTGTAGACCCGCAAATACCCTTGATTCTAGAGTAATTCAGGGTATTTCTGGAAAGCAGGAGCTAGGAAATGTCTGCACCATGGCAGTAGCCTCAGCTGTTGGCATGCAGACTGGCTCGACCCAGTTTTAACACAGACAAACTCTCTTCTCTGAGTGGGAGTTTCAGCAAGGAGGGTTTTGCCTCTTGCCTGCTGAGATCTCAGATTAGAGTATCACAGCTTGCAAGAAGTTTTAAGACTCCGGAAACACTGGAGGTCAAGAAAACTTTTCTTCGTGACATACACAGAATTTTCCAATTGCTATATTTATTTTGCAGTATGTACATGAAATCAGCTTGGGAGGCAGAAAATCTCTCTATGTAAATAATTTAGGTCTCTGAGTAAACTGTATCTAGTGCTTTTACCCAGAATCTGGGCCTCTTAAGAGCCTCTGACTTAGGGATGGAAGAAATTTTAAATAGGCCTACTATGACACTGTTCTTAGAATGTTATTTCAGGCAGAATTCACTTTTTCTACCTTTATCACAAACATATTAATTGTATAGTTTAAGTTAGTCACCTAGTCTCCTCCTTTGGACAGTGGAGAGAGAGAGGAGCTTCCAAACTATGATTCATCTTGTCCTAAGACAGATCAGATAAATTGTACTTCAAAGTTTCCCTTCTCTCATCTCATCAAAGTTTCCATTCTTCATCGGGAATGAACCTATGGCAATTAACTTAGATTTAGATATCTCCCTTTTAGACACCTAAAGAGAGGTAAGATGAATCGCAACTTTCACCTTTTCAGGCCACAGTTTTCTATCTGTATCATATGAAGGATGATACTTGACTTTTCTGAAACCCTAGGCAAGATCTATGAATAAAAATTGCTATACAAAAACTATGGAATTTAGAAGCTGGGGGTTTGTCCTAAAAAGAAAAGGTATCTCTCTTAATTGATGTGTTTGCTTCGTAATATCAGGGGAAGAACAGGAGGGATTGCGTCCTTATCAGCCTGAGCAATAAAGATAATATGATCAGTTTTAATTCTTCTTTAAAGTCAATTTCCATTGTCATTTTTTGTATTTGAGTTTGCTACCACTCACATGGTCAGGACAGAAAGTGAACCAAAAAAAACTCCCCAAAAAACTTGAAATTAAAAGTAGCGGTGTGTACCATCGGAGTCTTTAAAATGTGTTTTCATAATTAAGAAAAGTATTTTTATCTTTAAAACCAGCTTGCTTTGGAATCTGTGATAGAAGATGAATATGGCCCCTTGTAATATCATTTGTAAGAGGTAATTTTCAAGGCAGCACTGCACTGAAACATTTTCCCCCAGGGAGGATAAACAGTTGGCTTCAATTAGTGAGGGACTGTTTAATTTCTTTTCAATTTTAAGGACAGTCTTGCAGCCTGATCCTGCAAGCTCTACACAGGGCAATAGACTGCAGCTTGGAAGACTGAGGCTGAAATTCTTGCCTTCCCACAGATATTCTCCTCGACCTTGAAGAGGTCACTTAGGATCAGGCTATTATTTTCACTCCATTTCTATCTGGTGACTGTTATTACCTTTGACTGTCTGAATATACATGTAAAATTGGTCTAACATCCTGCCCTGACTCCAGTTTCCTTCTATAAAATAATATTGGTGCTGCAAGGATACATGCATTAAGATTATTAGGTGCTCAGGTTCTCTAATCATTAGTTCCACAGAAATAACTTGGTTAGATAAATAGAAGTGTTCAAAAGTGTCAAATGTGTTTCACTGCTCAAATCTCACATAAAGTCAATGGGCCTTGGGTGTCTAAATATTCCCTTTGAAAATCTCCCCAAATAATGATGTTCTTCCAAATAGTTGGAGCCAGCTTTGTGAGGCTGATTCCTTACACTTTTATGACGGAATCAGCTCTATATTTTTCCAATAGGAGAAGCTGCCTATGGATGCTTGTGGAAAGTGAGGAAGACGTGTTCTGTGACAGGGCAGGTTTGTTTCATAAAACAAGTTGAGACCTGAACAGTGAACAGGACTGGAAGAGTGTTAAAAATACAGGAAAAGTAACTTAAGTACCTTAGGACTGAGGGAATGCTTTCTTTTACCATCAAACCTTGAATGTAGGAATTGAAAGTTAATAAAATACTTCCTGCCTATGAACTGCCATATGAATGGTAATTAATTCCCAAAAATCTTTATTTTATCTATCTCTGGAGTCACTGATGAATGGCTAGATGCATTGATTATAAACCACAAAAATACTAACACTTCCAAGCAGACAGCCAATTAACATGAAATTATATTGCCAAAACATAAGGTACATAAGATGTNTAAGAATAAGATTAAGATTGATAACAATAATAGTTATAATACCTTATGAAAAAGAGGTGTGGAAGAGCGGGCCAGAACCACAGGCAAAGGGGAATGAAGATTGTGTGAGTTTAATGACTTTAGAGATTGGACCAAACCAACACAGTGTCTCCACTGACTAGATCAGAAATCTAATTTGTTGTCTTTCTTGTGGCAGTGCCTAGAAGACCAGCCAGGAATGACAATACCAGGTTCACTGTACAAAACAGAACAGACAGAGGTCATCTTTTCCTTAAAAAATTAGTCTCTAAAGACAACCAGAAGCAGTGTCTGGATACAGAGTTGTCATATAATGTCTTCTCGGGTGTGACAAAAAGCATTGTGCTGGGTTGCAGTTAGGAGAGAGATTAGCAGATCAGG
Organism: Cyanoderma ruficeps; assembly: GCA_008694505.1. Lineage (NCBI taxonomy): Eukaryota > Metazoa > Chordata > Aves > Passeriformes > Timaliidae > Cyanoderma > Cyanoderma ruficeps. The sequence goes on along the minus strand of VZDJ01000292.1, from coordinate 790,887 downwards.
TCAGAGGCTGTGGAGTTAGGGTCTGTCCAGGACAAGAAAACAGTAGGATGGCCTTCAAGCAAAGCTCTTTTTGGTGACACATCTTCCGACGCAAAGCAAGTGACATCCTGAATAACACACACAAGAGCTTAAGCCAAAAGCAAGGCCTTCTTCTTGACAAGGGCCATTCTCCCGCACTCTCATATCACACAAAACAACTGCCTTTGGTGCACAAGCCTACTAGCAGAAAAAAACCTGAGGCTTAGCAGGTACCTGAGGGACATAACAAGGAGCCTGTTATGCCACCATGCTACTTGTTACAGAGGAGGGATGTCTGTGGGCACTGAGGTAGAAACAAGGGTGCAAGGATATAGATGTCCCTAAATACCAACTGTATCTTTACAGAGAGCTCTTCAAAAGGACCAAGACCACCTAAAACAAAACAGAGGTAAAAAATCATGTTCACAACAGAAATTCAAATCCAGTGTCTGCAATGAACTGAATTTATCCGTGTCTCTCCTTGATCTCACTGTGTGATCCCACACTCTCCCATGGTATTACAGGCAATGAGGTTTTATTAGAGCCTCTAATGTTTCCTTTTTGAAGTTTGGACTTTGAGAGGAGAGGCCAAAACACTGGAGCACTAGCCATCCTTCTGGTGTTTCTATCTAGATAAAAAGGAAATGAATAGGGTTTAGATCTAGATGAAATCATTAAGTCTCATTTAACCTTCTGCATAAACTGACTGTAAAATTTCACCCAGATGACCAGTGCTGAGACTTCTGGCTTGTATTTCACTGAAGAATAAAGAAATTTAGCCAGACAATGACTCTCTTGAGGCTTCAGTACAACTTTGATATCAAACAGGTTGGAATTGCAGAGATGAACTTTCTAAAAAGCTTTTAATAATTCAATCCAATTAGTAAGGATACATTTTGGTGATCAATTACATGTAACAAGTAGGATATATTTTCCATCAAATACCTAAATATGTATGCCTTCCCCAGTTTCCCCCACAAAATATCAAGGGGCAATCTTTTCCTGGGGCAAAATTTTCCAGATTTTTCTGAAGAGTTTTTCTTGAAAAAACACAACCGAGTAATTCCCCTAAAACTGACTGGGTGGAAATATCCATGTCTATGGAAAATGGAGTTCATTCAGAAAAATAAAAGGCAAGCATCCTGAAAAGCAAATATTCCCAAGCAGAGGATGCAATCTGCATGGCTCCTCCTATATGGTCCCAGTGCTGTCATTTCCTTTTTGCCACATGTCCATACCAAAACAAAGGTTTCTTTTTCAGTTTCAATCTTCCTATTCTGACCATGTACCAAAGAGGTGAGATATTTCCAGTGCTTTTCAGAAAGTTATGCTGTCCCAAACTCAAAAGAAGTGTCTCATCTGCCTTAGCCAGTGACCACGGAAATGGTTGTTACTGCATGTTTGCAGACACTGTGGAGCAAAGAATTTCCATGGGCAACTTATCTGGAGAGAGAAATCCTCCATTTTGCAGACATTAGTAACATGGTGACCTTTAACAACATCACGAGCTTTCACTCTTTCTTTCAAGTATTGTATCTATCCTTAGGGAGAAAAACTTGTAGGTAAGGATTGAAATCAGAACTGGATCATAGTGCTCGCTGTGCTATTCAATTGCCCTGCTGTATTTAGGATCCGCTTATTTCCAGCTGTTGGTTTGTTTTTTCTTTTTTTTTTTTTTTTAATTCTGTCTCGAATCTAAAAAAAGAAGTGACCAGGCTGGCAGTGACATGTGATTAATAGATTGCACCTTTAGAAAAAGTTAGCAGAAGGAGATTAGCATTGTAGCCTATTATTTATTAATTAAATGCAGACACCCTATTTATACCAATGTTGATGACATTAGTTCACGTCCATGCTTTGGGACTGCATTATCCATCCAGTCTCCCAGCACAGCAATGTTTGTTACTTAGTTGGTGGATGTTGCTGGGCTCCTTCTGTCACTTGCTTCTGTTATCAGCAGGAAAGGACAGCCAAGAAGTTAAAGATCCAACCTGCACATTTTGTTCAAGCGTCTGCTCTAGCAGCCTGTCTGTCTGTCTCTAGCAGCCTGAGTTACCTTGGCCATATCTCTGGGCTCCTTTGGGACATCACTCCTTGCTTTTTACATCTGTAACTCCCTGTAGCTCAGTGTGCAGTGAAGATTAAGCATGCAAGGCAGTATGCTGTGTGAGACCTTTTCCATTGCCTACAGGAGAAAGAATTACATTAGTGGGCATATAGATACCTACTGCAGCTATTTAGTCAGCAGAATGGGGAAGAGCTATCACCGGTGTTGTTATTTAGCAGTGCCAGCATAGAATATTCTGCTTCACATGACTCGTTTGACGAGCTTGTCCTCCTACCGACAAAGTGTTCAAAGGAAAGTTCTGAAGGCAATCCAACCCTGAGGTTTCCACTCTTCCTAGTAACTGTTTTCAAGATCCTGCCTCCAAATGCAGGAAAAACTATAAATGGGTTGCAGGACTCTTCCTGATTACACCTCAGGGCAATGCCATGGGCTGCTGTCACACATTAAGCTTGAGACAAATTGGGAGCTGTGAAACTGCCCTCTCTTGCACCTTGACAAAGAGAAAGCCCTAGTGGTGCATGACACACTTCTGCTAGTTTTAAATCAGGAAATAGCTCTTTATTGCCTCATAAACAAATACATGCTTTTGGTTGGACCCACTGTGGTTGTATGAACCAGTAGAGCCAACAGACTGTATATGCTTTGCCTTCAGAGGAAAGATGGGAATCCAGGGAATCCTCACATTCACCAGTTGGTATCCTTGAAAAATTGCAGTTTGGGTGTTCCATAATCCAAATGATCAGCTACTCCTGCAGAAACATGTCATAAATGCTTAGGATTGGTAGGGTTTCCTGACAAGCTGTGATGTGCACTCTCTCTTGTGACTGTGTCTGGCTCTTTTCTCACATATTAAAGGACAAGTTAGATGCATGAACTGGCCTCCCAACAGTGACTTCTATAGGTAAGCAACTGCTTCGCCTGTCAGCAGGACGTTCTGCAACTTGAGCAGAAAGTCTGGCCATGAATGGCTTTAATGTTTTCTTTCTACTCTGGGAAAATTCCTAAGTCTACGGAGGTACAAAAATAAGTTTTGAAATCAGGGTGAACTCATGAAACTATTCGCAATGTGGTTCAAAACCCTCTCAGATTCAGACCTCTGCAATCTGAGTAGGCTTTGGATCAACATCACCATGAAACTATTCCTCCAGAACAATCTGAGGACCTGAACCTTAGACATCCTCTTACCAATATTTTGGTGTTTGCTTATTTGAATTTTCATCAGCTATCATGTTCTCTGACTGAAAGCTGAGCATTGTAACAGCCAATAATTAAAAGCAAATATTGAAGAGTCTTTCAGCATTATCTATGCCACTATACAATCTGAACACATGCAAAAAACTTTAAAAGATGAATGAAGAGAGTGAATGGGTTGATTTATCCTGGACTGTTTCTCACAGTGTGAAGTCTGCCTTTCACAGCCTGATGAAGTGCAGAGACAGTTAGTGGATTTGCTACCAGGAAGGGCACACATTCATTTCCCTTCCTGCAAATGTATTTAGAGCTGAAATTGAGCATAGGAAAAGTTAGAGCCAAAAAAGCAGCCACTGAAAATGCAAACTATCATTTATTTTGGCAAGTTGGTGTTAAAAAGAATAAGTTGAGGGTAGTAGAAACTGGCATAGAAATTTTACAGAAAGATTTCTCCCTGTGTGTGTGTATGCTTCCAACTGGTTGTTTGTGGTTTTTTTCTTATTTTCTGCCCTGCATTTCTTGTTGCTTTCCACACTTAGACTTTGCTTTCTATGGGATTTTCTTAAATACTGTACCAGTTGTGAACATACCCACAACTAACCTTAGACAAAAAGATAGTTGGACGTAAAGTGAAACTGCAGTTCCTTCCCATCCCCACTGCTGTAGCAGTGGCATAAAGCACCTCATCTTTATCCAGATAGTGAAGAAGGGCAGAAAGATGGATTTAAAATGGATACTGCTCTGCTGGATGATGTAGATAATATTAGCACTTCTGCATCTCTGTCAGTGACTGTCAAAGCCTCCTTCAGATGTAATCAGCCTCTTCACCTTGCTCAGTGTATGAATAAGGAAACTGAGGAACTGTGACTAATGTGGTTGGGAACAGCACATCACTACCCAGCTTGGAGATGAAGTCACATCTTCTAAATCCTGTTCAGTGCCCTATTAAATCTGATCTTCCTCATTCATTTTTGTCCTTCCTCCCCCCAGATTTTCATGAGTCTTTTGGATTTGTAAACATGCTAGAAAGTGAGTCAGAGGGCATAGGAGTACATAGGGGTGGGGAGTTTTCTGGGGAGTTCCCTGTGGCCCATCCTGTCAGCACCATAGCACCCATCCACATGCATCTTGGCTGTGGATGGACAACACCTTGCTGCTGGCATTGCAGGAAACAAAGGAAAAGTTGGTGCTATCATGCTGGAGAGAATGTAGCTCCATTCCTGACCTCCCTGCATCCTCTGTACTGTAGGAATTCATCATCACTCTCCTGTCAGTTATATTATCTCCTGCGTGCAGCCGTGCAAACATGCAGCATAACATGTACAAATATCTGGTCACAAAAGGCTCAGCAACAGCTCTGACCAAATAAAATCCCCCAAACAGACAGTGAGTTCAGATATTGTCCTTTTAAATCTCCTTTGAAGGTTTGAATTTTTTCCCCACTTTTTATGTAATCTGTTCTACCTACACCATCCAAATGCCAGAAAGTCTTAGAACAGTAAATACCCCTGCAGCACAATCAAATGGTGCTTCAGAAAAAATTGTTTGGCCTCTCCAAGCCACAGTCTTGCCCTTTAAAATGAAGGACATACTTCTGTAAAGCTCTCCTTCTTATCCAGACCTTTGTTTTCAGCACGTTTTTAGCTGTACCACCTTTGCCAGTGATGGTATCATAGCTTTTCAAGTTCAGCAAGGACACTCAGCCCAGAGAGACATTAAAGTGATGTCTTAAAACTTCAGAAAGTGTTTTGCCATTGAGTTAATATTAAAGCAACATCTTCAGAAGGCAATATGAAGCAATTTGCTATAAGTTACCCAGTGTATTGGCTAGGACACCAATAAAATCCCTGCTCCTTCTTGCCAAAGGAATTCAGACTTGTACAGTCAAGCTGTTCATATGTGCATGTCTGGGCCCATCTATCAGTCAATCTGTCAAGGGTTCCTCCTCTGAGCTTTGAACCCACTGGGTAATTTAACCTGTCATTGATGGGGTGGAAGAAGTCCCAAAGCTACTGTGTTCCTATAAATTTCATGAAAACAGGCAGCCAAGCAGAGCAGAGGGTTCTCATTAGTGTTCATAAGCCCATCTTTTATTAGACATCAATGAACTCATGGGGGTAGGGACACTGGAAGAGGGTTTACACATTCGGCTGCCCATGAAGCAACTTGTTTCAGTGTGTGAGCTCTGATACCCTGTCAAGAGGCCTCCTGTAGTAACAGCTTCTTGGTTTCAACAGGATGTCAGACAGATTTCTTAGCTCCTTTTTGCTAATTTCAACAATACTTCACGCAGCAGAAAAGTCAGCCTGCTGGTTGCATTTCCCTTCCCTCCTCAGTCAAAGCCACTGGGGAGAGTTTCTGCACAATGTTTAACAAGTAGCTCAACATCAGAGGTGGCTGCTTTTCAGTGAGGAGTACCTGAAGGAAACAAGAAAAACAGTACATCTTTTGAAATCTTTCTGTCTAGCATCATAAAAAGTAATACTCAAAAATAAACAGGTATCTGTTATTCTATCATATCATCATGTTGTCCTAAACAGACCTCAGAATTAAGAAGGGTGTGTGAACATATCTTAATTTCATTTAACATTGTTCAGACTGACTCAATTCCACTTTCAAACTCTTTTGCATTAGTAGTGGGGTTTTTTTCTTTGTTCTGCAGAATAAAGAAATCTGAGCTGTTGCTTAAAGCATCTAGGTTAAAAAGAGGAAAGCATACTCTGAAGCAGACCTCAAAAGCTCTAGATGTGTGACAGTGCATGTAGCAACAGGAGAGATGGTTCTTCAGCTTTAGTTCTAAAACCCCTGTGCTTTCCTGGGTTGATGTCAAATCTCTGGCCATTACTCAAGCATACCTTTGGACAGAGGCATGTGGATGGAAGTGTTCACAGAATACAGCTTAATGTGCTACAGACAAACTAAGGGGTTTTGTCTCTAACAAAGATTTTTGAAATAGATTTCATATAACTTGGCTAAAAAAGTGTAAGGAATAAATGGCATTAAAAGAATATATACATATATATATAAAAATTAAAAACCCCCTTTTTTTTGCAAGAACAGCATTGAACAGCAACTGGAATATACCCCCAGCTGGTATCAGTCATATGGAAACCTATGTTTCAAAGAAAAATGACTTAAAATTAACGTCATGTCAGAGTTACTGCTTTTCACGAGCACCAGAAAATTCTCTGTCCTATTATTTCAGTAGATCAAAATTTTTTACATGTGTACTTATATTGTTTGTTCTCATTGTAGCATTCTCTCCAAAAGAAAAGTCAGTTTAATTCCTCCTTTCAAAGAAAATCACACTAATTTGAATATGTGGATTGCACGTAACTAGGTACTCTGTGGGCTGTGTGTGCACATGCATTGTTCAGGTCCTATGCCCTTTTAGATTTTTGAAAAGTCAGTGGCAATTTTACAGAAAAATTATTGGGTTTCTTTTCAATTTGTCAAAGTATTGGATTTTTTTTTCTTAGACTTCATTTCTATAGTCTTTTTACTGGAAGTGCAATACCTTATTTTCTTTCTTTCTTATGTTCTTTATTCCTTTTGGTTTTGGCTTTCTTCCTTTCTTTCCTTCTTTCACCTGCCTGCCTGCCTGCCTTCCTCTCTCTTAGGTAATATCACCATCATTTCTAGAAGCTATAACAAGCAGGCAAAAGAATAGACCAGCCTTTCTTCTTTTTAAATGGTGGTGACTAAGCAGTAACTCCACATAAGTTCTCAAAAGTCAGTTTGATTTACTGTGGGGTACATTAGAGCAGGCTCTGGTATACATTATCCTGCCAGAGAAGTTGTTTATATGTATGGAAGACCAATAAGATGAAGCTGAAAAAAAAGCTGGTTTCTGTCCCATCTGAATGAATGGAAGCAGAAAACAGGAGAGGAAAAGAGACAGGGAGGAGGAGACAATTCCACCAGGGCGGCATTTGTGCTTGCAAGGATTCTGCACAGTGCTTTCTCCTGATGTGGACCACCCTCTTTAGAGGTGGACGTGTGCCAAGTGAGGAACCAGATTAGAGAGAGCAGCTTGACAGAGAGGATTCACCTAGAGAGGACGTGTTGCCAACGTGGTCTTATGTAGAAGTGGAAATTTATTTTCTGAAGGTAAGCCCCTCTCTGTGACCATTATTCACCCCATCCCTTACAACGTAATTATTTGGCCCTAATAATGTTGTTTTCCCTCATGTGAAACATTAAACTAGGAATTACATAAAGAATTCCTGTCTCAAGTATCTCTAGCACTTCCTGACTTCCTGAAGAAACAAGTCAAGAGGAGAACAGATATTTGCAGAGTTATCTAAGCCTTTTGATGTCTTTTAGCTTAATCTCTCTTTGGGCAGAATGACCTGGGAGAAATGTCCCAGCCAAGCAAGGTACATAGCCTTTTGCCAGGTAGCAGCACAGCCAGCACAAGGGGAAATCACCTTTGCACTCAGCCGATGTTAAAACAATAATATTACTTGTCTTGTTCTCTGACATGCCACAAGGGTAACGTCCACTGCTGGCTCTGTCCACCACCATTAATGTCCTTCCCTGTGAGATCTTCTGTGGTAAAGGGACAAAATCATAAATGTGTCTGGCTTCATAGAGTAGATGAAGTCCCTGTGCCATCCAGTACAGGGCAGAGCTCCCTGAAATAACAGGGCAAGGCTGGGGGGCAGAAAGAGCTTGAGCCTTGGTAGTTTTGTAGGCCTCCTTTACACATTTCATGCAAGTTCGTCTTCCCAGTTCCCAATCTAACAGTGAGTCTTTGAACACACCAGTGAGCCAAGAAACCATGAGTAATACCACAGCAACCACATTCCCTCAGGCCACGCTCGGCCGTACTAGTTCTGACATTGGATTGAGCACATCATTTTTTTAGTGGGAATACTTATTTCCCAAGCCTAAATTATCCTTAGCGTTTTTGAGACTAGATTTTTACAGGTCAGGCTTTAGTATGGTCTTGAACCTATAATAAATTTTATTCAGATTGCCTGAACAACTTCTGATAGTTCTTATTTTTCACTTCTGGCAGTAGTCCTGCAGAAGTAGTTTGTTCTCCAACACAAGTGCTGAAGTCCTGGCTGGCAGCCCCAGATCCCACATACCCCTAGATGGTGATCTATAATAGTTATCTTTGCACTTGAAAGTTGTATTCATCTCCAGATCTCCTGCTTTATTAAGGATAAAATTCAGCAGGCACTTGGAAAAATTCTTTTACTCACTTGGCTTTTGTTGTGTTTGCTCAGACTTACTTGTAAGGTTTGGAATCAGTGAGCACTTTGAATCTGGGATGGGCAACATTCCTTGATTTGGAGAGCATTTTGTCTTCTGGTGATGTAATCAATGAGACAGATTAAAAATTTCTGGAGTGAACTAACCTAGTGAAAATTGTTATTTCTTTATTTTTGTATGTAAAATGCATAGTTGTCTCCCTCCTCCAAATTGTTCAATTTCTATAATCCACGTAGAAAAATGTTCCATCTGTGTGGGCTGAGGATTTGTCTCTTTTGCCAGGATCAGGTTTTCATTTTAATATCTTTTTTAATTCTTCTCATGGGCAAGGATGGAAAACAAACCTGCAGGTCACACCTGACACCCAGTACAGATCATGTTAACACTACTGTGACTATCAATGAACCTGCAAAGTTTTACAAAATCTCTGGGTACACACATGCCTGTTAGAGTTGAAAGGACAATCCTGGGCAATTTTGATGTTGTTATTGATAAAATGCAATAAACTATTATTAGTGAAGTGAAACCCTCTCAACTGTCAGAGAAGTTGCTAGTACAGACCTTGCTAAGGATTAATATCTATGTGTGTGTGTGAGTGTGTGTATCAAGGTGAATAATAATAACCACTTTAGTCAGGTGTTCTTTTCAATCCTTTCCTTTATGTCAGCTGTAGGTTTTAATATTTTTCTCCCTTCAGGGGATATTTAAGTATGTTAGCTAAAAAGAAGTAAAGCAAATGCAAAACCAAATATTACTTGAAAACGGCATTCATTCCCAATGGGTTGCTGTGCACGGAATTTATCTAGCTTTTCTGTGTGTCTTCAATTATTATTATTTTGTAGAATTTAAACAGGGACATTTGCTCCAAGAAAAATAATATCAAAGATGATCCTCTGGCTCTGCTGCTCATAAGAAATGTCTTTATCCTCATTTCCTCTGAGGGGGAAATAAGGGTCTGAGAGCCACTGAGTTCGGATTAATCTGGATCCACAGACTGAATACTTTCTCCTTCCGTTCTCCAATGCTCATTTGCCTCCTTCTCTTCTCACATACTCATCTACTGCAATACATAACAAAAACCCATTAAAAGTGTGACTCTGGGCTTCAAGCCACGCTCATCCCTGAACCCAGCTTAATCATGCTGAGGGAACATCACCAGGACTGTGTATTTCCATTCTCTGGAGGTTTTCTTTCCTTTACACCACCAAGACCAATTTCTTTTTGTTTTAAACAAAACAGCTATTGCATAGGTGTTTTTCAACAGTGTAAATTCCAGTTTTTCTTCTATGGCTCATCAGAAGTTAGGTGCCAGGTCTAAAAATGTCAACTGGACACAAAAACAAAACCAACCAGCAAAACAGAGAGTGATGGTCCACATATGATTGCTGACTAGATTGTTAACATTTGGTGAATGCTCTATGAGAAGAATGTTTGTTTCAACCCCTCCCCAAATAAATTTTACTCTTTCAAGTATGAGAATTAATCAGTATAAGAGAGGCTTTAGTCAATTAAACAGCTTTCTGAAGAAATCCTCATTGTTTAAAAATTGACTGGACAATGAACTGCTTGAATATAGGGATTCATTTTGCTCCATCCAGGGAGCAGAGTGAGCGTGTGGGATAGAAGAATTAATAAGTCTTTTCTGTTGCTAATTGCTGCAATTCTGAAAAAGAAAATGGAGTGAGAGCATTGCAGCAAGAGAGCCAAGAGACCCCAGGATGGGAGGGGTTAACAGTTGTCATTCTTAATCATACACTTAGAGTCTTGTGACAGAGGACTGCGCCGGGTAGAAACAGAGCTCGCCCAAATCCATTTTCCCCACTGGCACCATCTCTTTATGACTTATTGTGTTAATTAGCTCGCCTGCTCCGCTCCACAGCGGAGCTGAACGCGCAGTGATTGCCACCTGAGGGAGAGGGGCTCGGCGCCCGGCGCCAGCGACTTTGCTGCTCTGCACAAGAGTGGCTTTAAACGAGGCAGTTTTCCAGTCATACCCAGGGGAGCAGAGTCTGTGCAGCTGGCAAACAGGAGGGTCCTCCTCTCCCCTCTGGTATTCTGAGACTTTTCCTGGGGCTTGCTGGTCTCCACTGGCTCCAGCCCGGGGAGCTCCAGTCCAGTCTCTGAAATTGTCCCTGCAGCCACCTGGGCTCTGGCTCCCCAGGGATCAGCTTCAGACTCATGTGCTACGGGCCTGTAGGAGGGGTGGTTGTTTCTTTGTTTGGTTTTAAAGTAAGGCTAATGTCATGAAAATCAGTGTTTCCTCATTAAAATAGAAATAAAATATCCTTCCCTCCCGCCACCCCGGTTATCCAAAAAATAAAAAAAAACAAAGGATTTCAGGCTCAACCAAACTGAGTCCTATCCTTAGGAGGGAGGATGTGTCAGCTCAGTACAGGAATAAGTGTGGCTCAAGGGAAGGAGTGTCCCAGCCAGAGGATTGAAGGTTGTTATACAAATTAATGTGGTAATTACAGTATCATCTGGAGAAAGCAACTGTGACTGTGTCCCTGTTCTGCTAAGTACTGTAAGCACTGTAATAGAAGAGGAGTCCTGGCATGGTTATAATCTCAGCAGACAACTCAAAAGGAAAAAAATAAAAAAGCTCCTTTATTACTGTGTCATAGAGAAGAAGCCAAGGCGCAGAGAAATTTTAAAGGTATTAGAGTCACCAAGTCACCATCAGCTCTGGTGTCATTTTGGCTACACTATGTACAAGACTAAATTGAAATTCTTGACAGGGGAAAGGGACAGCCACAAATGCTAGGAGTCAAAGCCACGTTCATTTAAAAATGATTTTTTTTTCCAAATTACTTTTTCTTTAAAGTTCCCTAATAATGACTGAAAAGGATAAGAAAAGCTCTTCCTTCTTCACTTATCCTTTGTTTTGGAGAAAAGGAATCTTATCTTGAATTCCAGAAGAATGAATTGATAGAAAAAGATCCTTTCTAAATACAAACACAAATCCTTATTAAAAAAAAAAGAAAATTGGGACTAAGAACAGACGTCCAAAATCAAAATTTTTGGTTACTGAAATATGTCTTTCCTAGGTCCAAATGTGCCCCTCCAAAACCTCTGCCTAACAGTAATTTGCAGAAGGTCACATAAAGAGACTTTAGCAAAGTAGTCTTTTTAAAACTCTGTTTTAATAAAGGAAATAATGTTAATAAGATATCAAATGAGCAGTCATAAACACGTGTTAGCATCAAGACAAAAAATGTAAGTGTGTGAGAAAGGGGAGGATCAAAAGCAACTTCTGCTCATGGCAACAATGCTATTACAAACAATAAGGACATTAGGCAGAGATTATTAAAAACTAGTCCATTGTTCAGTAATAGGAAAAACATTTCACACCTCACAAGGCAGAAGCAATAAATCCCATTGATTCCTCTGAGACAGTTTACAATTAAATACTGATTTGCAAATAAATAAATAAATAAATAAATAAATAAATAAATAAAGGCAGAATTCATTGTGGCACCTTGCACCGCCAAGTCAAAGCAATTGGAGTGGAATTGAGAATAATTACCAGATGTGTTGCTTTGTGCTCAAAACGGCATCCATTGCTTACAACTACCAGTGATGTTCTTTATTTATTTCTTCTGCTGGTCTAATGACTACTGCCATTCAGCGTTCTTTTATTTAATCATCAACATCCAAAAAAAAGAAGTATCTTTTTTTTATCTCTCTGTTTTTTTTTCCTTTTGGCAGTGCAGGAAGGGACAATTTTTCTAAACCCCAATAACAGCAAATTGCTCTGGAGGAATGCATCATTTTTTTAAGATTGGCCTGTAATATAATTATGTGCATTGCCTTCAATTTATTGGACTTTTACAGATGTGCAATCCAAATGGATGTTTCTTTAACTCCTGAAGTAATGAATATTTGTTTTTTCCTTGCCTATTTCTCATCTTTTCTATGGAGGTGATTTCTGGATGGAAATTGACTGGTGGTCATAAGCATTAAGAGAGTCTGGAGCTCCCCCAGGGAGCCCAGTGCAGTCATAAAGTTGTAGTGCATGTAGCCATGCACACACAGAAAGAAAAGTGTTTGCAGGTGAAGAGACTCCAGGGACACGAATTTTCTTTTTTCCTTATTCTTCTGTTTGTTCCAAACCCATTTGCAGGCAGGGTGCTTTCCAGGCTCATTCTGGGTAAGGACAAAGGGAAAATATTCCTTGAGAAATGAAGAATTGATAGGTAGATATTAGCAGACAATTAAACAATCTGGCCCTTCATATGCCATGCCCATAATAGGCCATTTCATGGGTATCCCTAGACTTTTTCTAGGATGCATTTGCACGGATATGTCTATTGAGATGGAGAAGGATTTTTGAAGTAATAAGTGAAGATGTAATGAATTGCATCAGCTGCATACTCTACTAGAAGACATCCCTCTTCCATTGTCATCTCATAATTTTCAGAGGTTAAACTTTTGAGGCACCTCTTTTCCCTCTACAGTTTGCCGATCAAACATTATTTCTTTAATTTTTCTCTCATTTTGGCTGTTCAGAATGGATTCTGTTGATTATACAGGGCTTGCTATATTTTCAGGACCTTATACACATTTCAAGAAATTCACATTTTAAATGAAGAGCTTTTATCATGGTTAGTCATCTTCAGGGAGCTCCACAGGAGAAGAAAGTCCTGGTAGGTCTGGCTTCAGAGACAGTGAACAAGGAAAACCTTCTTTCCTTCATTTCAAATGGAATCTGGCAGGTTCTCTCCACTCTGGTCACTGCACTTCCACTATAAGGCAAGTATGACCACAATAGCCCTGTTAAAGGGTTCACCCTGTATCACAGTAAGAGGATTAGAGTAAACTGTGAGCCAGAAAATGCTGGGGAAAGACACTAGGTAGCAGAAAATAATGGTAGTTCTGCCACTTGCAGTTTTCTTCCAGGAATATTCAATGTGAAAAGAATATGAAATTTTGTAGGGATTACAGAAGGCATCACAGAAAAGCTGATATTTGAGCAACATTTCTACGTCCCTGCTAGTGTCCAAATTCTTTCCAACAGGACGTCTGAAGAACCAAGGGTGCACACCACAGGATCTGTGCCCTTTCATAGGCTGTTATATGTGTAAAAGGTTATGGAAGCTGGGCAGTCCCTGTCTAAGAACTGCACAGCAAATTGCAGCATACACACACCCCCACACACAGATTCCTGAATGGCTCAAAATCTCCTGTCAGTTGGGAACTCTCAGTGAAGACAGACCTCACTGCTCCTTGTTCTGTACCTTTAATCTTCTGTTTTGCTCATTCTGCTCTTTAATCATCAGACGACTCCTGACAGTAATTGTGGATGTCCCTGGATAGCTCAGTAATAAATGTATCCTGAACAAACATGCCTGTCAGACTCTATTTAGCCTAGAGCATCAAGTTTATGACCTCATGAAAGAGAATCTTTCTTAAGTTCTCTAAACAACTCTCAAAGTTAATCTCTACCTGTTCTAATCATTAACTATTTTTTGCCATTTCCTTCAAGAATTAGGGATAGGACCCGGCAAATTACATTGGTCCCAAAGTTTGGACCACAGACATAATCTCTGTGTCCAAGTCTTAATGACTGCATTGCATCCTGCCACTTCAAGTCTGTCTTTTGGAAAGACCACTAGCAACAAAAAAATATTGCAGGATATTTTTAATAGAAGTACACTTCTCCCCTTAAAGATTGCAGTTGCAGGAGCATGGAGGACAAGCTCTTTTTCTCTATTCACCTTTGAACATAGTACATCTGCTGTGAGAGTTTCACAGAGTAAAGAAGTGGAGTTGGAGAGGGGTTTCTTTCATTGTTAATTATTTGTGCTTCTGGTCTAGTGACCCAAACTATATTTAGCTCCCCATCAAAACCAAAACCTGAAAATTAAATGGACTGGAATGGAAAGGTGGTCTCTATGTCACTCTCTGGATTCTGTTTCACAAGATGCAATCCTCCTCGATTTCCAAAACCAATTTTCTCCCATCATCTTATGAAGGTAGAGGTCATCCTGTGAAATGTGATAGCTCACCAGTTTTTATAAAAGAATGTGCCCTTCCTCATGAAAGCAGGGTTCATTAAATCATGCAGCTGATCAGATTGCTGAAGCCTTGATTGGCTGGCAGCCAGCGTGAAAAAATCCATGGGGAAGAGGCGCATGGCACCATCCAAATAGGCTGGACCTGAACTAGGGTATTTTAATCACACTGCTTTAGAGAGGAACCTCAAAGAAGGACAGTATGGGAGCTTTATCGACTTTTAGGATCAACAGGAGATGGGAAATAATCATCCAGCCACATCTGAGTTCCACATTTAGCATTTATTCCCAGGCACCGCTTTACCACTAATCAGAGTTCAAAAATAATTCACAACCTGCCTCTGCCCTTGTTGCACACCTTCTCTCCACAGTGTCCTTGCAGGAGCTGGCAAAAAGCTGTTTGGAACTGGTAGCAGAAGGCAGCTGCTTCTGGAGCAGGGCATGGCAACAATGAGCAACACTTCCTACGGGACAGAAAATCCAGGAAATTTTCAGAGCAGGTCTAAGACAAACTTCAGGCAACATGATGCCCTGGACAAGCAGATGGGACAAAAATCCTTGTGTGTGCTGAGTAGAACAGGGAAAAGTGTGGAGGAACAAGTGAGATTAGGAAGCTATAGCTCATGTTCAAACTGGACATCAGGGTTAGATGTTCCAAAGGTCAGATAACTTAGATTGAGTGTTATCTTGAGTTATGGGGCTAATTTTTTTCCGCAGAATTCATGCGGAATGAAAATGGACTGAAAATTAAGCAACACTCTAATTTCTTTTTCAAGGTGTTCAAATAAAATTCAGAGCCACAACTGGTGACTCAAAGACTTGCCAGGTCTGAATAAAGAACCAAGAGGCTATCTGTCTGGGATTGGCAAGGCATGGATAGCCTGCACCTAAGGATAAAGATAGCATAAGAAGTGCACCAGTTTTCATCACACCTGTCTGGGGCTCTCAGACAAAATATGCTGGGGATTTTCTTTATATCAGCCAAGAAGAGTGGAGTTGGCAGAGCATCCTCAATTGAATCACCCATTCCTCAGGCTTGAGAGTTTTGCAAAGTTCAGATGAACAACCGTTCTTCTGGCTTTAACCCTTAACACTATGTTTTGTAGGGAAACTGTTACATACACTATTAATGCTTTGGAGTTTTGCCTCTGCTAGGAGACATATTCCATTGATTTTGTGAAAAATGAATATATGCAGATCCTCTGTTCACTCTCAGACTTAAAATTTGAAAATATGGATGGTGTTATCAGCTAATATCTATGAACAAATAATGCATTGTTTTACATCCACCCATTTCTAAAAGAGGGAAACTGATGCACAGAAAGATTTAGACAAAGGTGTAGACTGAAAGACAAGAATCTCTGATGGCTGATAAGAGCTGCCAAAGGGTCCTCTTTAACTAAAATGAAAACTGCAGATTCAGGGTAGCTGACCCTTCATTCATGGGAATCAGCACATCCCTACCCTAGGGTGAGGCATTCAAAGGCCAAATGCCTTGCTCACCAACTGTTGTCTGAGAAGTTTTTCAGCTCTTTGGAGAATATTGATATTGATTGTAGAAAACAAGCATTAATCTGGAGAGACAGACAAACACATATAAATAAAGTGCGTTTGAGTTTAAAGAAAAATGTTAGCGTCATGCAATTGAACTATTGACAAGGCTGTCACAAATATCATCTTGTCTCAGTGTAAATAAACAAGCTTAGTACTGTTATTTTAGAATAAAAGGCTGGAATAGGTTTTATATTGACTTTCTAATACCCACTCAAGAGTTGGAAGAAGAAAATTAAAGATAATAAAGTAAAAGTGCAAACCATAGAAGTGGAGACAGCTGGTGCATAGTAAACTGTGAATCTGAGTCCTCTTCAGTTCAGGGAACCAATTGTGCAACTCAGTAAAGGTCAGCCGCAGAGATAAGTTGAGCTTGTCAGTGAATCCCCTTCTATATTTGGAAGGATGACGCCTGCAGGGTGATACAATCTTAGTCTGCACTGATTCAAAGACTGGTGCTCATGTCCTACCCTTTGTGCATGCACTTGAGACTTGGGTGGTGTTCCTGGGCCCTGCCGTGTTCATCATGAAGTTGACCTGCTCTTGGGTAGCTTATCCAATCCACTGGCAACAGTGATAATGTAAATTGGTAATGCCGTCTTAACTCTGTTCGGTGATGGGGATATTTATAACTCCCTACAATAGAATCAGGTAGGATCCCAAGCCGTCTGCATTTGCCTTTCTTACAAAAACTTGCACTGATGACACTTGGTATCGTTTTTTGGAACTCATCACTCTGTGTCTTGCTCACTAATTCTCTTCAGTGACAACAAGGTGGCTATAGGGCTTTTTTTTTTTCTACTGAGTTTAGTTTCTCAGATTCACCTTTGTTAAAGTGGAAGTAATAAGCAAAGAGTCAGATTATCCCTGATATGGATTAACAGCACTGAGCACAAAAAACTCTTTCCTACTTATTTAGTTGGCGGTTAGAGTCCTTTGAAAGTCCTGTCTGTGCTACTCTGTACTTTTGGTGGGCAGGATGCAAAAGTCCTGAGCATGACATTGACTGTGAAATGATGAAGCCCACTATCTCTGCAGCATTGTTCTTACAAGCCTGTATCATATCAATAAAAGATTATCTGAGTTCAGGAGTGAAAAAAATAAAAATGAAGGAGAAAAGGATTGGGAATCATTCACAGCAGGTCATTTTGGTTGGACTGCAATCAGCTTGCCAGGCTTGATAAGACAGGTATTTGAAAGAGTATTGATCTCAGTGTTTTTCTCTCTTTAATTTCATTTTTTGTATTTGTTTATACTTAACATTTAATAAGTTCCTTGTATCTTGCCTGCTGGTTACATACAGCCTCCAGCTTGTGTATCTGTTGCTCCTTGAAAGTTCTGTAAAATTTCTGCAGCGTTTGGGCCAGCATCCATTTCTGTTTGGCAGGTAAGGGCTTAGCTCACATTTCCTCCCTGTCTTAGGTTTGTGTTGGGATGATTAATTAAACCCCAGTTTAATTCACAAGACCAATGCAATTGCCTCACTACATTTTCACTCGGAAGGATTTTTGCAATGGGAATCCTGCCTTGTACTGTGGTTTCTCTGCCTTTTGTGCATGCATGGGCTCAGCACCACCATTTGCTTTCTGGCAGCAATTCCAGATGCTCTCTGCAAGTGGTTTGTTGGTCCCAAGCAACATATTCACACCTGATAAGGTGCAGTTGCTCTTGATCTGCAGATTCTGCCAGGCTGTACAGAGAAGATGAGAGGGGAAGCAAAGGCACAGAGCTGGAAATGACTTTTCCAAGGTCATATTGCTGACCGTGTCAGAGCCTGCCTAGACCCCAGTGCTCTCAGTCACTCTCTGGAGAATTATCTCCAGCACCAGAAAACCTCTACAGGGTGATTTAAAAGGGCGTGATTTTAACCAAGCTCAAGGCCCAGCAATCTAATGAATCTTCTCCCAACGACTGGCATGCACATAATTCATCTCGTTTTTCAGGATTTTGTGACTAATACAAGAGCTGTTCGCCCTAACCTGCCTGTATGATTCATCTGTATTTTGTGTGGCTTTTGGTACTCAAATTGTAACTCTCAAGTGCAAAGGGTAAAAACAAAATTAAAGAGTGATATCTGACAGCAGATAGATATTTGATAATATGAAGAGTAGTTTTTACTGGGTTTTGTTCCAACTTGTATCAGTGTTGGAGATGGTTAGACTTGGGCCAAAAATAACAAAGACATTGAAATAAGAATTCAGATCTGAATAGTGATTTTTGGTTTGGGTTTGTTGGTGTTGGTTTTTAGTTTTTTTGGTTTTTTGTGGGTTTTTTTGGGTTTTTTTTGGCTGAGTTTATATCCAGTATTTCAGATATTGTGCTAGAATAGATTCAGAGATCCTAGAACTGGTTTAGGTTAAAAAAAAAATTAAAATCGAGTTCAACTCTTAACCCAGCACTGCCAATTCCATCATTAAACCATTTCCCTGAGCACCACATTTACACATCTTTTAAATACCTCCAGCTATGGTGACTCCAGAACTTTCCTGAGCTTTCCTACGAAAACATAATTCACAATCTTTTACATGAAAAAATTTCTTCCTGATGTCCAAATCAACCTTCCATTCCCTAGCTCTGTTGCCCTCCTCTGCACACTCTCCAGTACCCCAAATAATAAGGAGAGACAGACAGTTCAATTCCAGTGTGACTTAAACCTTGTTTCATTTTTGGATTTGGGATCTCTCCACAATGAGGGACTACAGATCAGATAGAAACAAGGCAGTCCAAAGGAAAGACTAACTTAGAGCTGTACCTCCTTTTCTACCTGATTTTTATTTTTTTCATCACATCCAATCCTGGAATGTGTTTAAAGTTTCCCTGTCACTTTCCTTTCTTAGCCAAATAAATCACCACTTCTTTGTTTATTTAATCAGTTAGATAGGATGATTAAAAGTTAAAATATATGAGGAGTCTGTTCTACTTGAAAGTTCTGGGTTTTTTGTTTAGACCCTGCTATCATAAGGTGTTGGCTTAAAGGAATGTAATGGCCCCTGCATGATTTTAAATGCTTCCTTTTGTTTAAGAGATGTTCATAAACACTGCTTTTCTCAGTGTTATTTATATTAATTATTATTATTACTAATAATATCAACAAAAGAAGGTCAGTGTGGTTTTGAATCAATTGTTTCAGTCTACAGGAAAGTCAAACTCTAATCAGGCTGAAAGCTGAGGTATAAGAAAACACAATTTAAACACTCTATGACTGTTTTCTTACTGAGTAAAAAGCTGTCCATTCCAAATAGGAACATTGAGCTCAGCTTTGCTATCCTCCACCAGCTGCCCTTTCCAGTGATTACTCCATGACTGGTAGTTAGCAGAAGGAATTTTATTTAGGAATTATGTTTTGGTAAGATTTAAGACTATTCAAAAAAAACCCCTAAATTTCCCAAATGACAGGCTAAGTGGGTGGTTAACCAGCTCCGAAGCACAGATCTAAAGCAAAACACATTTTCAGAGAAACTGCGCAACGTAAGCCCTTGGGGGACATGCTCAAGTAAAACGAAATGGGGTTTGCAAATTCATTAAAATTAGGTGAAGCATTCGAGAACCATCACCATTTAAAGATATTGATGAGCCCTTGTCTGTACGTGCAAGTCCATAGCATTAATCATTCACACAGACAGGAACGGACTGTAGTTTTCAAACAAGATTTGCCGAGGGTTGTTGGGCCATTTGGAAGATGCGTTTTTGTAGCTGGTGCTGAATATAGTGGGGCAAAGGTGAAGGTGTGGCTCTCCCTATACCCTATTCCTGCAGTGCATCTCTCCCATCCCTCAGGCAGTCCTGTTTGCAGCTGGCACTGGCTGGCTCCTGGGACTTCAGTCAATCCTGGCATCTCCCTGTGCCAGGGCTGAGGTTAAAATGCCAGTCTGAACCCAACCTCTCCAGGGCAAGTCACGCCCCTCTTCCTCCTACCCATGCCTCAGTTTCCTAAACTAAGCAAAGTATAAGAGATATGTATTGATTTTTCTTGCAGAATTGTCACACAAGAGAGGGAAAAGAAAAATTTTTGCAGTATAAAATTAATAAAAAGTTCAATTGGATTTCATTTACTATTGGATTTGTGGGAAGTCCAGACCAGTTGTTATGTTTGGAGCTTTCAACCCCAGCATGAAATTTTTGGTTCCTTCCTCTCCCATCATTTAGGTCTGATCCTGACACTTTTTACTAGCAAGAGTAAACAGTGCCCTTTGAAACTGTCACAATGATTGACACATAAAAACTCCACATTACATAGGGTATTGGGAGTGAATAAAGATTTCAGGGTCAGTTTACAAAAGGCTACAGTAAAGACGGCTCAGTGAGAGGTGCTTGCTCCCATCCTTCAACCCCTGACTGCCCCAGAGTGCAGGTCTGCACCCTCAGCACTAGTGTCCTTCAGATAAACTGTTGTCCAGAGCTCCCTTGTCCTACCTGTCTCTGGTGGCTGCTCCTCAAAAAGAGCTTAAAAACATCCCAGTGTAACATTCCCAGAAGAGATGTGACCTCAATGTCTTTGCCAAAGCTCCCTTCTCACTGTAACACAAGGCCCAGATGTGAGCTGAGCATATGATGACTCCCAGGGTTTAACTATGCAGGGGCAGATCCTGTCCTTGGTTGACTAGCTCTGCAGAAACAACCCTCCTGCCCACCACCACTGTCACCAGACACCACTCCATGCAGTGTCTGAGTGGTGAGCCGTGGGATGAAGCTCACTGTCAAAGCTAGTGGCTTTCTGACACCTGTTTGAAGATCCTCTGCATTGCAGCTGCATTGAGATGTTGCCTGACTACAAGGTCTGGACTTCCCCCTGTGCACAATTATAAAAAGAGTATGCTGAGGGTGCATACCAGGTAACTCAGTATTGGCCTAAATCCTAATCCTTACTTCCGTAACTTCTGTATACTGCCTTTGTCCCATTCTGTATTTCTAACTGTTTCGCTCACACAGCTCTTCCTCAGCATGGCTGAGCTCTGGAGCAGAAAACAAAGATAAGGGAGATCCCCTGCTCAGTTCTCCCCTTCACCACACAGCGCTGGAGCCTATCAGTACTGGAGATAGAATACTAAATTTACACCTTTAAAACCCTGCTTTGGTGTAGCAGCTCTCTACTACTAGTAAAACGCAGCAAGGCCATCTTAGTCACCGAACCCCCTATTTTTTCCGAAATTCTAAGATCCCCTCCCTTCTCCTCCTCCCTTAGTCAAGGGGAAGGGTGTCTATCTCCAGAGCCATAGCAGTTGGCTGTTCATTCACAGATTAACTGCTCCAGCTCTCTGCCCCATTACTATTCATATTCGTTTCCCCATCCCATCAGGCAGTAATCCAGTAATAGATGTCAGCTGGTTAGCAGAATCATTTGGGAAAAGTTGGGAGACACTTAACAGACTTTCCCTTCCCATTGCCAGCCCCCTGCTACTAATTCAAATAGTCCCCAAAGCACTGGGGGGTTTATTTTAGTTTCCTTTCTCTTTGTCTGTTTTCTTGGTTTTGTTGTGGGTTTGCATTTTTTTGTTTTATTTTTCTTTTTTTTCCTCCTGGACCCAGCTGCATCTCTGCAAATTCGATCTCCAAAATGGAAGCTTGGCTGAGCTGGAAGCTGTCAGCACCAATGGTTAGTAGTTGGCTGCAGCCACTTACCAGGGAAGAGGGAAGATGAGTCCCTAGGCGTCAAGGCAGCATGAAAAGTGACTATATCTAAATACTTCAGCACATGATTTCTTTCCCATTAGTTTGATTCAAATCTCCCTTAATCCTCAGCTGAGTTAATACAGTTAGTAGGTTATGAGTGCCACATGTGGATGCCATTGGATTTGAGTCCTTCACACAATTGGTTGGTAAATAATTTAGTACCAGTTTTGCCTGGAACAGAACCTCAAAATAGCCAGGCTGCTTATAGCTACTGCTTTCTCTCTTCCCGCTTTTGTCCCCTTCACAAGCACTGGGGGGTTTTTTGTGAAAGCACAGCCTGGCAGAGGCTGCCATTTTACATGTCACAGCTTCCTCCTATCCCTGCTCATCAGGAGATCTCTTAATTTATTTTCGGGAAGGGAAGGGAAGGGAAGGGAAGTGAAGGGAAGGGAAGGGAAGGGAAGGGAAGGGAAGGGAAGGGAAGGGAAGGGTCCAGGCCAGAGAAGCTACGCACACAAAAAAGCAACCAAACATTCCTGCCTTGGGATCTGCAAACAGTAAAACTTTGCCCAAATTTCTGCCACCAACCTCAGTTTTTCCTTTACATCTGGTGCTTTTGATACAGTGCTGTATTAATTTATTTGAGATTCCTGAACATCTTAAATTTTGTTTAAGGTTGAGATGGCAAAAGTAGACAGAAAATGGTAATAACAAGGAAGGAAAATATGAGTTTAGGAAAAAGTCCTGGATGAGCAAGGCAACAAGAATCCCACTGAAATGTCTAGGCAATCTGGGATGGACCAAATTCAAGTGTTTCAATTTTTCTTCGGGCTGTAATAGTATCCCTAATCATGTCCCCCATCCTGTTTTATTTCTTGCCACAATTCTTTGTCTTCTTTCCTGTTATTGACCATGGTGCACCACGCTATGCCCTGTATCCCATGCTCCTTCTTCATACCATACACCACCCTCCTCACCCACACGGGACTGAATTTTATGCAGCAGATGTGGAGCAGATTTTAAATCCATGTTGCTCATCATTGCTCCCAGTTCAAATGAGGTTCTTCTTGATCTGAACCATGGAGCATTTTCCCTCTCCTAACCCTATGAAATATTATAAAGACAGGAGTTGACCTCATAGCTGCATTTGTGAAATCCTCTTGACTGATTTCTATAGAAGCCATGGGGGAACAGCAGAAACCATGGACAAAAATTGCCAGTGAATGTTCTTCGAAATAGATTCAAACCAGTTGCACACAGAAATTGGTGGGTGAAACATTTAATTTTGCTGTGTTCAGGAGATTGTACTAGATGAAAAATGCCCAGATCCTTGACTTTCTAATGGCTGTTAAAGTAAATGTTGCTGAGATCTCTCTCAATCACTGAGGCCAACCAACATGGAACACCTTGTGTCACCGAAGTCTACACCATAACCACTTTGATCCTCTGACAGGTGTTTAGGGTGGGAGACAAGTGCACTCTTGTTTACACACCTTCATACATCCCCAGAAGCAATCTGGGGGCCATGCTCCCTCCCTCAGGCACCAACTATCTTAGCACACTGTATTTTGGTCAGTCTGTCTGCCTAGCTGCAAATAAACCTCTCAGCCAGACCCCAGAGTGGTCACCCTCACACCAGATATCCTTTGAATTTCATAGCTGCTTGTTAGCCACCTCCCCACCCCAAACCCCATATATGGCTTTCCAAACACCTATGATAGGACTCTGCATCACCATATGAATTTAGCAAGCTTTTGTCTGTGAGGTGACAGTTATTAATATGAGGATTTAATTATATATCACAGCCACAATAAAAAAAGAGAGCTTCTTGTGCCCTGCACTGCCCCAGTGTTGCATTGTTGCATGTCAGGGCTTTCACTTGCTCTTGCCTGCTTTGCCCTCCTGTTCTGCCTGTTTCCTGCTGCAGTTTCTTTCACCAGAGCAGTCAGGGGCATTTTGCAGACTCGCTGTAGTTGAGTTGCCCATGCTCAGTGAGGTGCAACATTATTTCATAGAAGGGACAGCTGAGGCACAAAGAAATTAAGGTCAGAAAGTTCA
Source organism: Cyanoderma ruficeps (assembly GCA_008694505.1). Lineage (NCBI taxonomy): Eukaryota > Metazoa > Chordata > Aves > Passeriformes > Timaliidae > Cyanoderma > Cyanoderma ruficeps. Next base: position 767,154 of record VZDJ01000292.1, on the reverse strand, counting down.
TCCTCAGGTGCTTAAAGGCAGCAAATTTCTTCAGTATTTAGGGACCAGAGGGATGTTTGCCAGAGGTGGTATCTGTGTGTTTGTGTGTCCCATTGCTCCGATATGAGCAATGGTTGCTTAGCAACTTTGAGATGATGGCCAACTATTCTGATATCTGAGTAAGGATTCAGAAATTTAATTTCACAGACCCACATTTGAAAACACTGGTTTAGGTGACATGACTAAGGTCACATGCAGAGATGGTGGCTGAGCAGTAGGTGCAGAGCCGAGCTTGCTCCTCAATGCCCATTTCAATCAGGAGCAACTACCTTCTTCCTCTACAGAGACGTTTTGGACCTTTGGTGTTAGGAATCACCTTTTCCGTCCTGGCATGGCTAAAGCTGGCTCCTAGGAATGGAGTATTTGTGGGAATGGGTGAGGTAAAGGTTTGGAATGACTGTCCACCCTAAGTGGCCACAGCCAAAGCTGGCATCCTCACTGATGGCTGTGGTGACAGGGGGATTGTAGGGGTGCTGTGGCACTGGGATGCCCGTGGAGGATCTCCAGCTTGACTCACAGACCCCTTTTTGAGGGTCACACTTTTTCTCAGTCTGCAAAATGGGAATAGTGATGCTTCAACCACCTTTGCCAAGAGCTTTGAGAGGCTTGTTCCCTCCTACAAATGCTACACAAGATCTAAATAGCAGCGTTATTTCTAGTGTGTTATCCTGATAGCGTGAGAGGCACAGACAAGATCCGCATTTGCTGATGGTGACTCACTGTGAGCCTTTGAGGGTTGTGTGGAAGGGCTTGCTCTGAAGTTTTTGCTGCTCTGAGATAGATTATTGATTCTCTTTATCTGGTGTTCGTCTTACAAACCCAAGGTGATGAGCATCCTGTTAGTTTCAAGAGCACTGGTGCTATTTTTCTACAGCTTCAAGGGACACAGAATACGATCCAAGTACCCTCAGATGAGCAAAAAAAGCAGGTCAACCTGGTTCACATCAATTAAACTGCCAACTCCAAGGGAAGGCTGAAAAGTAAGATTGGATAACAAAAGCAGACCTTGTCCAGTGTAAGGGTTGGGAATTTTCCACTAAATTGTATTTTGCTTGGTTTGGGTTGGCTTTTGTTGTTAGTAAGTTCGCTAGGAAATTCCAGATCATTGAAAACAGTGTCTTTCATCTGGGGAAAAATATCCAGAGAAGAATCTCAGAAAAATATCAAAATGTTTTATTTTGACATTGCTGCCACAGGAAAAAAATGTGTTTTTTCCCATTACAATAGAATTTGTTATTTTAGAAATGTAATCTTATTCCCAGGTAATTAATACAAGAAAATCTGTGGAATCTAACAGATTTGTATATACAGCTGTCAAGATACAAAAAATAAGGATTGGCTGTAACACAGTAGGGATTTCACTGTTCTTCTCAATCCGTAGCAGAAAAAGGTCTCTCCAGCAGCAGCTGCAACATCAACATTCCTTTCTTTGCAGCAAACCCTCCAGCCAAGAAATACTAGATGCAAAATTTACCACATTCTTCACAAAAAGCCTTTCTTGGCTCACTCCCTCACCCCACCTTCTGCCTTTCTTGAAAGCCATAAATATGAAGAGGCCAGCTGAAGTTAACTGCAAAATACCCACTTGCAAACAGGTGTAACAAAAGAGTGAGTCTGAAATGAGTGTTCTGCAGAAAAGAGAGGGAGAAGGGAGGTGGGGTGGGAGGCAGGAAGTGAGGAAAGGGGAAAAAAATAAAACCACTACATGATTGAAGGCCTTATAAATGTAAATGGCTTGACAGAAAGGGTTTAGCAGCCCTGGGTAGAAGATTGCACTTGCTGTTTCAAGGCCCTTATTTTCAAAATCACAGCACTGGATCCCTTTCAAAGCTGGTCCCTGTGTTTGCTTTTTCAATCAGTGAATATCAGGTTGTCTTTTTTTTTTTTTTTTTTTTTTATTCTCTGCACTCAGATGTGCCAGGCTTAAATGAAACCTCAGAGAGAGAGAATACAAGCTGTGTTCTAGACCTTTGAAAGAGCTCATCCCTGCTGCCTTTATTGCTACTTATTTATGAATCTCCCATCTCCCCCTCCCAATCCCCCTTCCTCACCAACCTCCACCTCTTGTTTTCCTGCAGCAAATCCCACCTTCCCTTTTGGATGTTTTCTACTTTTCTTTTTCCTCTACATTTATCTATATATTTTATACCCAGTAAGTCAATCAGTTTCAAATTATTGGTCCCTGAGACAGATGTTTGGTGAGTCATTTAGCTGCGCGAAGTTCTTTAGACGGCTTGCTCTTCCACCTCCTGTTCATTTAAAGCATCTTTTGAGGCTGATTTTTCCTTTTCAAAATGTCTTTAACTGCCAAACATTTGCTCCCACCGGGCAGTCTAATGATGTTGGACACAATATGTGTGAACATCTCTTTAGAGGCCATCTCCCCTAGGCTACATTCTTGCCCATAAAATCATTGTTTATTTAGTCCTTAGGCCTAGGAACCATCTGCAGTCCCCATGGCTCCTGTTGTTTTTAAAGTCCTATTAAGTTTCTGCACTTCTCCTCAGAGCATTATTTTGTTTCTAAATAACCACAGACAACTTCTTGTCAACGCGGCTTCTGCCAGGCAAATTAGAGATGACAGTTTCATTCTTCTGACTGTGGTGAGCTCTCATCTGATGTTATCTAATGTGAAAAGCAACTGTTATATAGAGAGTGATTTAAAAACAATGAGGAAAAAATAATAATAGTAATAATAATAATTTTAAAGGAGAAGATGGAGAGGGTGGCCCAGAGACTCTAGGTTAAGATGCTCAGACAGCATTTGCCAGCCAAGAGATTGGAAGGCTCTATATAATGGTTATAACAAAAGAGAATCAATGAGAGCTGACTTGATGTCATTTTCAATCTTTCTTTTCCCGACTGGAACTGAAAACATTTTTGTTTGGTTTGGTAGAGTTGATTTTTGTTTTCCCTCCTTACTGTCTTTTCCCACCTCACATTCCCCTCCTCTGCTGAGTAAGCACTCAAAGCCAAGGACAGCAGCTGAGCCCTGTACTCCAAGGGGGAGCCCATCCTGCTCCACTTCTCCTGGTCTCATCACTCAGGACTGTGAGCTGGCAGCAGAGACACCAAAATCCACTCCCTTGGTTGAGCAGCACCTCAGAAGCAGGATGTTCTTGGCATTAAGGGTCACCTCCCCCTTGCAAATCATTCTGTGTAGGATGTTTATCCCTATGACTTAGCAGAGATGCTTCACTTAAACAGCTCTGGCTCAAAAAAGATGAAGTCCCTACAATGATGTTAGTGCCAGGAGAGGAATGTCTGGGCAACTACCTCTGCTCTAGCCACAGACTTGCTCGGCAGGCAAGTGAACCAGTGTGACTCATGGCCACACTTCTAGAAATAGTCTTCTCCCTAAAGCCAGATGGCATCATCCATTTTTTCTTCTGGGAGAGGTTCCTGGCTCATGGCACACCCCAGGTACTGACTGTGAGTGCTAGCTGGTCAGGGCTGGCAGTGTGCCAGTCTACATCAGTAAAATACAATAGGGAGGACAAAAGAAAAACACTTGGGCCCAAACTGCCTCCTTGGACAATGAGCTGGCCGTGGTGTTTTGACCTCCCTTGGCTTACAAACAACAAGCTGCTGCCTCTGGCTTCATGCTGACTGCTGCTGATAAAAGTGTGATCAGGGAGAAAGTGAAAAATCAGTAAGAAAAAGAGGTAAACCTGTGTGATGTCTGTGAACCAGCCAGCATCTTACTGCATCAGTTTTGCCACCCACTGATCAGCTGTGATAGCTGGGCAGGAAGGCTGCATTCGGTTGTGTTCATAAGGCACCTTCAAGACATTCAGGGAGAGGACTGTAAATGGAAATATTTGGGAGGGGCTGATGTGTTTTGGGAGAACACCCCACTATTCTAGTGCTGTGGCTCTTCAGTCAAACACTCAGACATCAGGAAAGGAGGTTAAGGTGACTTCTGTCATCTTAACACTGCCTCCTCCTGTATGTGTACCGTAAGGCTGTCAACCTAACCCTCACTTTGAGGAAATTGCATAACTCTACTGAAGTTTTTAAAAGTCTGAAATTATATTGTGCTATATTAGCAAAGAAACAGCATATTACACTACTGAGAAAAGAGGCTGACATCAATGGATCTATGCTGATTGACACCAGATGAAAAGCTGCCTTTTACAGTGATCACAGGTTAGTTTTCCAGATAATAGGATATCACTTCAGGTGAGTGTTTCTGCAAACCTTAGCTGTTGCCATGCTTCTACAACCCATTTGTCTCCTTGAATGCTCATACTAGTTTTGCTCTGTCAGAGCAGGCTACGCTATCCTTATCAACTTAGATGGTTTATCTTCTCACTATGGTTTGTATTCTTATAACCTGGGCACCTACGATCAAGTCTGAATTTGCCTTTGAAACAGCAGAGTAGTCTTACGTAGTACAATTCTGGGGGATAAGGCAATTCCATTACTGTGAAGTTCATTTACTGCATGCTTGGGTGGTCTATATACTTTAGTAAATTTTCACTGTTTATGTTGTGGCTGTGAATAATCTCCTGAGTGCTGTCCTGTTCCAAATAGGTTTTCATCCCATCCTCAGCAGCAGCATGCTAGAGAGCCCTCGAGTCACGCATTAAGTAGTGTGACCAGTTTCTCTCCAGTGAAGCTTTTCTGACATTTTCTTCTGAAGGGGACAAATTTAGGTGCAAAACCAGTTTTGTTTCATTGGTTTTATTTTTGAAGTCTGTCTCTATGTCTGCTTTTGGGGTGGACAGTAGAAAAGGCAAGATGAGAAAGTGTCCCTAGTTCTACAACTAAAAGATGACTGCAGTCTACGCTGAATATATTTTTTTGGTGAGAGCTGCTTCTACAAAGCCCTTGAGAAAATTTTGGGCTGTTTCAGACCTGACACTGTCATTCAGTGTCTCTTACTCCAGTGGGAAGTTGTTGTTCATATGGCTCCAGGTGAATATGCAGGATATTTGGAGAGGTGAAATGAAGACAGGCTAAGAAGTGCAATAATGGGGCTCTCCTTCAGTGCTTCACAGAAGAATTGGGAACTTTTGGCCCAAGGGCTCAAGCTCACAAAAAGTTGGTTATTCCACGGGAAGAGGTAATGGAGTGGAGATGATTTGTATAACAAACTGTCTCCACTCCTTGTTCCTCTACCCTAAAAGTGTAGGGATCCTTTGCAGGAACAGAGAGGGCTCAGTAAAACTGAGAGCTCACATTGAGTCCTTCCCTCAGCAACAGCCTCATCAAATGGCCCTGACAAGCCTCCTAAGTTCTGCTAATTTTTGTATTGTGAAAGTTTATTCAGGATTGGGCTAGTTACCTATGGCTCCTTTAACAGCCAGCAGAAGGGAAAAGTTGCTCCAGGGGGCAACTCATCTCCTTGAAAAAAAAAAACAGAGCAATCGACTTCTGGAGAGTGGGACACAAGTTGTGGCTAGGAGATGAAAGGCTAAATCTCAGCTGTAGCCCCTTTTATGGGACCTACAACCTGGAAGGCAGATCCCAAGTTCTACCTTGGGCAATTTAAGGAGAGAAATTCTTTAAAGAAGAAAGGGGTGCATTCTCATCCTGAAAAGGAGCCGTGGAGATGATGAATTAGTGTGTCCCCATCCAAAAGAGCTGAGGTATGTTTGAGGATGGGGAAAGAACGTTGTGGTGAATAGCTGAGTCTGTCTATCCCACTGCACAGTCAAATGGTGGATGTGTGCTTCTCCAGACACCAGTGATGTCTCCCCACAGGATATCCAGCTGTTCCTTTTATATGGGGAGAGTGGAGGAGAGGAGGAAAGAAGGGGGGAAATGGGAAGTGAAGAAAATTACTTTGAGCCATTACAATTGAACCCAGACAGTACTTTGGATGTGACTGCAATTAAAATGGAAGGTCTTTTAGATGTAGGAAAGAAATCCTGGCTCTTAGAGTCTGTGGAGAATGCAGTATTCAGTAACCACAGAGGCAGGCATACATTATAAATACATCTGTAACTACTGAGATAGGTGTAAAAATGTAATTAACTGGAAACCTACTGAGTTTAAATGGACTTTTAGTTGTTTCAGATTTTTTTTTCCTTTTTTTTTAGACTTCCCTCCTCCCATTCTAAAGTTAAGTTTAGACTTGTGGGTCTTCTAACTCCCACTGGCACAGTGTAATTTAGCAAAGGTTGTTCCAGCTGAATTTGAAATTAATAATTTCAAATAGGCAAATCAATGATATTTAAAAGCTCCCTCCTGTGTGTTTGTACAATCTGCACAGGTATAAAAGCTAATCACATCTTGCTGGGGAAGAACATTTTTTATTGGTTTTAAGTAGAGCTTGGCAGTTTGGCGGGATCAAACACAATGTTTCTTCCTAAAGTGCATGTGCACCTCTGTAATTTAATATTTCTCATTAGCTTAGTGCTGGGAAAAGGTGTCCAGGGCAGATAGCCCCGAGAAACCATCTATTTCATGCCACAATGAGATCTGCGTACACAAGAAAGGGGACGTGGAAGGGGTCATGCATGATCAGAAATGGGAAGTTAAAAAATAAAGTTTCTGAGGTATTGCATTTTTGGACAGTGAAGGGCTAGGTTTGGCTCACCTAAAAGACATACTGGAGGATGCCAAAACACAGACTTCCTTCAAATATCCCTGCAAATTACATATTAGTTCAGCTCCAGTACTATTTGTTGTCCTTTGTCATGATCATAGCACTTTCAAATATCATATACCTCATGAAAAATATCAGAAAAATTTGAGGACTCTACATTTTTCATGACAGCGTTTCTTTCTAACACCAGTAATTTACTTTTACTGCCCACCTCGAAATAAGATATTGATAAGATAAAACCACTCCTCACATTTTCTCGGTTTAGTATAATTTTGAATGCTATACTATCTGCAAATCAGAGAATCATCAACCCCAAATGGTTTGGGTTGGAAGGCACCTTAAAGATCATGTAGTTATGAATACTACCCCCTTTCTAAGTCCTCAAAGACCTTCAGCTGCAATAATTTCTTGCAGCAAGGAGTTCCATAGGTCAGCTCTAGAGAAGGCAAAATATATGCTATTTCTATGCCAACTCCAATGTATAATTTATTTTCTGGATTAGTATTTTGCCTGTGCTTCTACATGAAAAGATCCTATTCAGCCCAGTGCTGTCTCATATGGAGAAGAAAAGCCAGCTGGCTGTGCTGAAATACTCTTTCAAAAAGTTCCAAGAAGGAGGAAGAGTCTCACATTTGTATTCTCCTTGCAACATCTCTTAATAATTTAATTCCCATTAGAAGTGCCTGTGTTGTAGGGGGGAAAGATTTATAGAGAGATTTCACTCCAGGTTGGGTTTTTGTCTTTCTGTGTTTTCTTGGCATTTATCATGCATGTTTTAATTTGGATCTGAGTCTTGCTACCATCTGGTCATTATTGCAAAGAAATATTCATTTTCTCTGAGTGACATGGGCTTCATTCATCATGGAACTAGCTGATTGCCCCTTGTTTTTTTTGTTGTTGTTTTTTTTTTCCCTATTACTTGGAATGAAGTCTGAAGATATTTAGCACCAGACACAGCAGTAGTCAATAAAGTTTGCAAAGTTAGTAGCAGCTGGTAACTGGGCATAGGAAATATTAGAAGACACTTTTTAGGCTCTGATTCTTCGACTCATTTCCATACATCGTGCATGGGAAGTGCACCACTAGAAGCCAAGGCAGCATTGCAAAGGGTGGGAAGTGAACTGATGACTCCATCCCCTTCTACTCTTGAACTGTGAAGCACTGTCACCATTAGAGTGAAACTTGGAGGTTTTTGCTGTCACCTAAACATAGGGAAGACAAAAAGGCAACAATTTAACCCAGAGGAATATCGCAACAGCTATGCTCTGTTTCTCTCACAAAAGGAAAATACTTCCAAGAGTGACAGCCTCAGAAACAGTGAGTTCTTCACGAAAAGGTCTCAAAAGCCATAACTCAAGCTTTGAAGGGAAATTAGATATGGTCACTTTTAGGCTCCTACTACACCAGAGCCTTCCCTGGATGCCTGTCATGGCAGACACTGGGCACAGGAAGCAGGAAGCAGAAGAACTCAACTCGTTTTAGGGTAATTTGCCACGTGTAGTGACCCAAAACTGCATCTGCACACCCTTTGCAAATAAATGGCTTGTGACTATTCTTTTCCTTCCCTAGTACTGCTCACACCCTCTTGTGTAGATCCCTGGACTAACTTTTCTTTGGTTCCCTTTGTTGGCAAACCCTCCTGTGTGGCAGTTACTGCAAAGAGGGAGGCTGCATGTGTGATCAGGAGGGGTGTGCCTCAGTCTTTTCAGGCTGGGAAAGCCAGGTGTCCATCAGGGGGCTGGACTAGACAGTCTGAAGGACTGACATCCTTCAGCATCATCATTTATGCACCTCTCCAAATGGGGTATAGCTAAAAAAAGGCCAGCCAGGGGCAGATGGCAGCTTGGGATCAGTCAGGAGCAGAGACAGATGGCAACATGCAACCAGTTGGAAGACAAGTTATTGCATGAGATTAGCTGGAAATGGATGGGAATTGTAAAATGGGACTGGTTGGGAATGTGATTCTGTACAGTCATTTACAAAGAGCTGAAAACTAGACCACCATCCTAGCTCCCCTGGCAGTCTTGGACCTACTTACATTTCCAAACAGTGCAGAACCACACAGATCTGCAGAAAGCAAAGTGATCTCCCAGGGATAAGATCTGGCGAACATGATCTCACTATGACCTCTGGATTTGGTCCTAGAGATTAGCTTCTTTTTTGGAGAGAACAGGACCACTGGTAGCAAGCATTGCAGTTTAGTGTTCATCAACTGTTGTCACTGTGCCCAAGGAAATATGTTTAACAGTTTTTGGACACACAGCACATTCTGTTGCACCATGTCGAGGGTGGTTTCAAATGGAGCAGCCAACAACTGGAGAAGGTGATAGAACAGCTTGCTTCAATTTGGACCATCTGTGACAGTGAGATTTTGGGGTTATGAATACTCAGCCTTCCTCCAACCAGCAACGCAGAGAGAGAGAGAGAGAAAGAAAGTAGGAACAGCTGTGAATTTGCTGGAGGGTAGGACCAAGCTCCATATTGGGTAGAGCATCATCAAAACACTGAAATGACTGGGAAAAAAAAATATTCTCGATCAAAATTAATTTTTTCTCTTCCTAATAGGTGGCTTGTTGGGAGGCTTTGCTCCTACTCAAAGTGATTTGAGGTTGGTCAAGTCCCATTACTCCTAGTGAAATCTGTCATGATCTATTCTAACACAGGCAGGAGGCTAAGCAGAGTATTTATTTATTTATTTCACATCGAAGAAGAGCAACAGAATCATCCAGCAGTAAGGGTATATGGGTAGGAGAGAACAGGGGTGAGAGAGGCAATAAAAATAGAAGGCAGTCCAGATGTTTACTGCACACTGAAATACTGCCTTTCTTCTCTACTGATAGCACCGAATGCTATTTTGTTTCTTTGGAATTCGTTTTCTGAAAGTGTCTGCATGAGGAACATCTGCTCCCTCAAATCCAGACCTACAATTTGAATAAATTATCAATATCTGGCAGAGCCCGTTATTAATGGCTAGAGTTTTATAAGATTCTCCAGTATAATAATAGCAAAACTAGCGGCTGGCATTCCTCCCAGAGGGACTCTTATTTGTCCCATTTTATTCTGTTCTGTTTTCTTTTCTCTTTTACTCTCTGAATCTGAGCATCATCAGTTGATTTTTACCATAGCTCTTGGCTCAAAAAAAAAAAAAAAAAAAAAAAANNAAAAAAAAAAAAAAAAAAAAAAAGAGGAAGAAAAGGAGAAAAGTCATTAGTATCCTATAAATCAAAAAGAAAAATTACATCCTCAGATATAAAAGACTCCCTTGAATGTTTTGTTATTATTACCTGTATAAGGTTGCACATGTGGTTTCAGAAACATCTTCTTCCATCAGGAATCATCAGGTAGTAAGATTTCTCACTTCCATGCAAGAGATGAGTTTTATTAACTTCCTCTTCAGCATATACTCTGGTAATTAATGATGCAGAGCACCTTTGAGGTACCTTAATGTAGGCTGTTTATCAAAAAGTGCAACTACATAGAAAAAGGACTATGTTCCTTCAATATGATAAATCCAAGTGCATGCTTGGATGTTCTACATCTCTCTTTTAAGTACAGCCACTCCTTATAATTGCAGGGTTTGACTTTCATTGCAAGATCTGAAAAATTGCTTTCTGGTAGAGAGGTCCTCCCATGCACACAGATGGCCACGGACCAGGAAAAAACACATCACTTTCCACAGTCAGGAGACCACTAAACCCATGGGGAGATTGTGCAGCCTAATTTTTGGTGCCACTCTGTGGAGCCTGTGGCAAAAGTCATTTTTCTGTGAATCTTCTTTGTCAGTGGGGACGAAGGAGAATCCAGCAGGGTACCTTGCACAGAATTTCTGCCCTGTGCTCTCACCTAAAACTAGTTTCTAGCTTTGGCTTGTTTATTCCCCAGAGTTTAGCACTGGGATATGGCTGTCATGAACCTTAGTGCAGGGTCAGGACCTGTGCCACTGAATTATCGTTGCATGTCTGAGCTCTTGGCAGGATTAAACTAATTATGCCAAACTGTTTGCAGAGAAGATGGAGGTATTGGGCGTCCAGGTATGCCCATTGCAAGAAGGGCTGAAAATAAGTCTTCAAGATGCTTTGGATTAAATCCTAAAGCAAAAGCTCTGGTCATCAAATAAGAAAAACATAGAAGAAGAGAATATAATCATGCCAGCAAATACATGGAGTCTCCAGAGTCCCCGGGTTGCCCTTTGTCACTGTGATTTGCTTAAAATGGCTGGTGTCAACCCAAACACAAGGAAAGGCAGATTTCACAGGAGTTTTCTTCATGTGCAGATTCTGAAAACAGACCTGCATTAAGCAGCACACTGTTTCCAGCAGCTCCCACCGATGATAGAGAATGGCTGTGAATGGATATGTGGGTCCTGTAGGTGTGGATAAACTGATGACACTGGCAGCCCATCCCCAGGCACCCAGAGGGTCAGGGAGTCATCAGAACACGGGGACAGTCCTAGAGAGGGGAGTCACTAGAATATCCCTCTCCACATGGGTAGGCAGAGCTTTGGGGTGTCTCTTGGGATACCACATGCCGGTATTTTCATGTAAAATGCTCCTTTAGTCAACTAGTGATGGTCACAATACTCACCCCAGAGGAATGCCACCCATGACTGCACTTCAACTGAATACGGAAAAGACTCAAGTCTTTTAGTGCAACCATTCAACCAATTCCTAATTTGCTGAGTGGCCTATCTGTCAAACCCACAGCTCTGCAGTCTAGACAAAGAAGTTCTGTGGGTCATTGTTGAATGCTTTGTGCAAGTCCAGGTAGATGATGTCAGTCACTCTTCCCTTATTCATCAGGGCTCTCATCCAGCTGTAGAAGGTCATGAAATGTGTCAGGCACAATTTACCCTTGTTTGAAGCCATGGTGGCTGTCAGCTATCACCTCATTATTTTCCATGGGCCTTAGCATATTTTCTAGGAGTATCTGCTCCATGGTCTTTCTTGACACAGAGATGACCCTTCCTTTTTTCCCCTTTTAAAATGAAGGATATATTTACCTTTTTACAGTCACTGGGAATTTCACCAGGCTGCCACAACTTCTCAAAAATGATGCACAATGCCTTAGTTACTTTACCTACCAGCTCTCTCAAGACCCACAGATGCACTTCATCAGGTTCCATGGACTTGTGCACTATAAGGTTTTTTAGATGGTCTCAACCCTACACTTATCCATGCACAGGCTCCTAAGACACCCCTGTCCTCGAGACAAGTCAGCTGTATTTCACCCAAAATTGGTCCCTGTGGGCAGAGTCAGTCCTGAACACATGAGCTGCTGTGTTGCCTCAGTTGAAAAGCTCCATCTCATGCAGGGATGGTGAAGATGAATTGGTTAATTATGTAAAGTGCTTTGGAGATGAGAACTGACATCTGAGTGCCAAGTATTACTATTAATAAGAAAGCATATACCACCTATCAGGTATTATTTCCTCTTTTCTCCCTAAAAAATATAGTTCTGAAGTTCAGGCTGCACCAGCATAAGTCAGAAGGAAAGCATAAGATTTTCAGCAAAGTGTTTCAATTGAAGCAATCCAGATTTCAGAGAAGCCCATTTTCTTTGGTTCTGCCTGCATTACCACCTCTATACCATGGTGTCACAGTGCCAATATGAAATCCTAACAGATCACAAGTCTTTCACAAAAATCTGCCTGTCCTTATTCCAGTGTTTTGTGTAGACACCTGAAGCACTTTGTTCAAATTCAAGGAAAACGTCTCTGTCGGTAAAGAATATGCTTGATTCCTTCTCAGCAAATCACTTACATACCTACTTAAATTAATGCACATGTTTTAGGCATGAAAATCTGGGTGCCAGATTCTTGGTGGAGCTTTAGTTTTACTGAAAGCCAAAGGGAATGGGAAGGAGGGGGGGGGAAGAAATTTTCTCTGAAAATTCGACCTCACATGAAATTCCAGATTGTGGCATATGAAATGAGAAAAAAAAAACTGCAAAAAAGGAAATTTTGTACTGTATACCATGCAGGGTGTAAACTTCATTTCAGATTTTGGTATTTAAACCTGTTAGGTGTGTTCTTGCTGTGTCACTCGAAAACTGGACATTGGTGGCAAAAGCAGCTAGTCATTATTGATTTTGATCTATTACAATATTTCAAGATAAAGACTCCAAAAATGTTTTGTGAGACAGCAGTTAAGTCACAAACTCTGCTGTAGCAATGTGTCTTATTAAAAAAAGGATTCATATATGGCAACAAAGGCCAATATTAATTAAACAAGTCCAAACACTGCAGTGTGTTTCTGCAGGGGGGAAAGAGTTTTCTTTTCATGTACCATACAGCCAGCCAAATGTAAGATATTTTCAGAATGAAGTAATGTTTTGAATACACATCTTTGTCCTCATCTCTCCCCCTCCCTTTCCTCTTTCTCCTTGCACAAAATTTGAAGGCATTCATGTAAAATGGCTCTTAGGAATTTCACACACAGTTTTATTTATGGTAAATTTATTATAAGGATGTTCCCTGTCATTGTCTGAGAGATTTATTTATTGTATCACACTTTTGAAACTGCTGATATTGATCGTTTCAAGAGTTTGCCTTAAAGGAAGAGGGGGAGAAAAACAACAACAAAAAAAGGCTCACAAATGAAAAGAAATAGCTATGTTGCTATCAATTATTTCATAATGAGATATGAGGAGAGAATTTTAAACATTATCTCTAGCAATATAGTTGAACAAACAATATATTTACTGGAAATTGTACTCCAATGATGAATGGCTTGTTTTAAAATAGAGGCTTTTCTAATGGGGGCCTTTCAGAGAAGCAGTGACACACAGTCCAACTCCCAATTATTATTGCATTTTAATTGAAACTGAATTTCATATTTCTGCCAGAGAGTGAGAAGAGTGAATTCCATTTGCAAATATCTCTGTTCTGATGATCCCAAAAAATAACAAAGTCTAAGTTGTCCAAAAATATTCCAGTGATGACTCCATTTGCCAGTAATTCATCCTCTTCCTCCTGCTACAAGCCCCCATTTTGCTTTCTTTCTCAGTGTCCAGGTACATTTTCAACTGGAAAGATTGAAAAAAAAGCTTTTCCCACCATCACTAAACGACTGCACCCTTCCCCCAGCACCACCTCATCTTATGTAGAATAGGGAATTGAGTATTACTCACTGAAGTTTCTAGCTATGACAGTAATTTACCATTTTATTGTNATTCAGTGCTTTGGACAGAGGCATACATTGCCTGTCATGCTGTGTTCATCACTGACTGTAGAGACAAGCGTTGCTTGTAAAATAGTGGAGCCCTTATAATGAGAACACCTAGGTGTAACATAAAAGATTCACAGGCAAAAGGACTTCTTATGGAGGATTTAAAGCCTCTAAAGCAGTATGAGCTAGTTAGATAATACACAAACTTAGAAGTGCTACAGACAGATATTTCCCTCTTACATCTATTAGGCATACCAAAAACGTTATCAACAGAACAATATGTAAACCTTTGCGCAAAGTAGGCAGAGCAATTTATTTGCATTATCTCACCACCCTGTAGAAGGGATGAAGAAGAAGGGCTGTCTCNGGTGTGTGAGTGTGGGACATGCAAACAAAAGTGCACAAACTAACCAGGTGAGTGCAAGGGAAAGCAAAAACCTTCTACCTTTCACCAAAGCTGTTGGATGGTCACTAATGAGATTTCCAATGATTTTCATCTGTCTTCATTTCTACCAAGGTTGGCTCTGCATGGCAGTTTTTTCATAAAGCGAGAGGTAAGATGGGCCAGCAGGTTACAGCACATGTGGCACTCCATAAGCAGCTGTCAGGGGGCAGAACACTGACACTCAAGACTGGATTAATCCTCCATCAAACCTAATTGGAAATAATGGTCTGGATCCTCAGCTGGGGTAAATGGACACAAACCCAGTGTTCTTCAGTGAGGCTGTCCTCTTGCATGTTTGTCTCGGAGCTGCACAACCTGTGTGTGATCCTCTGGCTGTCATTGCTCACATGCCTCCCAAGGTTGGAGCTGGTCCCCTGAAGCTGCATCCCTTTGGCATGTCAGCACCTTCTTGGTCAGGTGTGAAAAGGCCTGCACAAAACTGTTGAGGCACTGGAACATGTCCAGAGAAGCTGTGGCTGCCCCATCCCTGGAAGTGTTCCGGAAGGGTCAGATGAGGCTTGAAGCAGCCTGGGAGAGTGGAAGGTGTCCCTGACCATGGCAGGGGTTTTGAAACTTGGTTACTTTTCAGATCCATTCTGGCCCAAAACTTTCTCTGATTGTATGAAGGTTGCAGAGCATGCAGGCAATACCCTGTCTCCTCTGCCAGGTGTGGTTCAGGCCCAGGGTTCGCTCAGGGTTGCAGGAAATTTTGTCAGTAGGACAGAGCAGAGACCACACTAGGGGCCTGAGAGCTAAGTGTAAAGCCAGAACTGTGTTTGTCTTGAGACACTTGGCCCCACTGTGTGCTTCAAACAACCTCTGAATGGCAGCAAGCTCTTCACAGACCAGGGCCCTCTGTGGGTACAGTTGCCTCCTGCTTTCTATCTCTCCCTCCCACCCCTATCTAAGTGGGCTTTGTTAGCTAGAGATTGCAAAGTCTCCTTTGGGTGTACACTTCCAAGGGCGAGCAGAATCATATCTACATAAGTGGTCTTGTGTGAAGAGCATGCACTTGTCTGGGCGGGAGAAGACTGGGTGAGAGGTTCATGAGCAATCTTTTCTAGACAAGTTTGCCCCAGGCTTCCCCAAAACTGAAAACCATGTTAATAAACCCATGTCAGATTTCCTCTGGCCAAAGGGACAATACGTTTCCTCAGCAGTCCTTCCCTGGATACCTTGTGAGAGGTGGGAGTTTTCTGCCCTCTCCTCTGGGTCCTCTGTCCTCCCTTTCCCAGGAGCAGGAGATGAAGGGAACAAAGCTGGATGCAAATGTTGCTGGATGGAAGTTGCACCATGCGCTTTTATATTTTCGTATTTGCACAGTAATGTGGCCACACAAGTTCATCAGTGCATTATAATATGCACATTTTCAGTCTTAGATGCTATGTTACAGAAACCTGACCCCACACACAGTTCAGCTCATTTGCAGGCAAGGTTATGTTTTCCTTTAAGGGTAGTTAGAAACACAACCAATTTTAGGTACTAATACTAATTTAGGAAAGTGAATGTTCTAATAAAGGTAGTTTAAATGTATTTAGAGGCTGAGGAGTACTTGAACTTTAATATTGCCAGTTTCAGATAACATTTGAATATTAGTGAAGCTAAACTGATTGATTGAATTACTTTAGGGAAGGGTGAGACACAAATGCAACATTTTAGTTAGTCTTATTACATTTTCATTTAGCTTAAGGGAAATTGTAACTGCTTGAAGATTGGATATTAGAATGCCCAGGTAAATTTTTGCAAGATTTTGCTTTATCATTACGTGCATATGTCACATGCTGACATTCATTTTCTAATGCTCTTCCCCATCTTTTGTCCCACTTCTCCTAAAAAAGAAAACAATATGTGAAATTGAAAAATGGTGCTCACTGAGGGGTTTAAAGACATTTGAAATTTGGAATATATTTTAAAGGTCAATTTCAGCAGTAATTATGTTATAATGGTGAAGCTTTTAGAGAATGCGAAACGCAAGATTAATATGTTGCCGGATAAAAAGTGGCAGAAGGCTCTATCTTGTGAGTGTGTGAGTACGTGTATTGAAGTTCAGCACGTCGCACGTGTTGAAGCTTACAGGCTCAACATACACACCAGAGCAGCTTTCCCAAGCACAAGAGACATCACCACACTTTGCACAGAGTGGAATTAGTGATTTAATTAGCTAAAATGAAATATTCTGGTTTACAGAGTGTATGTATGTAAATCTCAGGTGGGTGCTAAGACTACATGATTGTCTATGAAGCTTTATGTTTTGTCAGGTGCTCTGTTGGCTCATTGCGTGCTCCTTGTTGTCTCATAATCTAATGTGCCTTAGTGTACTTGATCAAAAAAAGAAACCTCTGAGTCACAACAATGCCAAATATCACACGAGTTTTCAGTTCTGCTAGTGTGAGTTGTGTAAGAAGTTTCAGATCTTCTGATGGAAGTTTCTGCATAAAACATGGTGAGGACTTAGTCAATGTAGCCAACAAACTCATTTGTTACGGACCCCGCTCTGCTGGATGCAATCCTACCACTCCGGGAATGTCATTATCCTGAAAACTCAGTCCTGGCTTTTCACTGGTATGGATGGGCACTTTCATCCCAGCAAAGGTTCAGTCCTCTAGCTTCTTTTCGGAAATCTAAGCCTGACGGCACATTTCTAAACCACAGAGGTGGATCAAAGCCTGATCTTCTGAACACAGAAGGGAGTGTTCATACCCTCTAGCTGTCTCTATGTGAAGAAAATCCTATGAAATTTGGAGGGCCCTGTGTACCTACTCATTATATAAGATAGGATTCCTATTTCTTTTATTTTTAGCATTTACAAGTCAGGGGGATGAGGTCTGAGCTGGTTTTCTTCTGAGACCAGTAAAGAAAAATTGGTAGGCAATGAATGTGTACCCAACCAGTTCTAGGTGGATATCCAGGTTTTTGCTGCTCTCCTCTCACTGCACAGGGAGGCTAAGTGACAAGCTCAGGATAGGCATCTAACACTTGGGCACTTAATCCTTAGATGAACCTCAATTGCATGCTATTCACCCCATTTGCATTTAAATTAGGTGCCTAAAGACCCCAGGAAGATGGTAAGCTCCCATCTCTCCAGTGACAGAGTGAATATGAAGGCAGAGCCTCCACAGCAAGGGCTGTGATTGCTGTGGAGACTGCAAGGCACCTGGCCACAGCAGCAAGGCAAAGTAAAACAATAAACCAGAACATGATGTATAATAAGAGAACTAGTCATTTCCCAAAGCACATCATAAATAGTATATTTACAACATTAATTGAATGTCTGCAACTAAAATTATTTATACTAGAGATGTGAGAACTCAATAGACTATTAGTGAAGTCAACTTGTTTCATTCCAGAAGGGCTGGACAAAGACTTATTACACTGTATATGAAAGTCTTAAAGAGTTGCTGGCTTAGAAAAGTTTCTTTCCAAGATGTCTTCATAAAAATAATGAATGTGTTATAGAGCATAGCTTATGAGAGAAAGCCTAGTTTGTCTTGACTCCTCTCTGACATATTTCCCATATAAACAAGGGGGAAAAAAAATATGTGCTTGTATCCTAATGAAATAATAGCATAGAGCGTTAAAGAGAGCCCCAGAAAACCTACACACTGGTACCTTTTGTCTTTGAGTTTCTCCACAGTGGATAAAGCAAAGAACAACTGAAGGCCAGTAGGTTGCTGTCTTCATGGTCAGCAATGCCTACACCTCTACCTGCCCTACAGTTTTCCACACTCCTGAATGATTAACACATCCCTTGACAGCTTTGGCCTGTGTCCAAGCTGACCACAGGTCCCTACGTGAAGGTACACGTCATTCCAAGGACTATTCCTAAAAGCTACGTGAATAAATGTCTGCCAGGTTTGTCTCCTTTCACCCTGCTCTATGTTTCCACAGGTTCTGCATGCTCATGGGTGCTAATACATCCTCATGCCACACTCAGGGCATTAGCACATGGCCTCATTTCCAGGTTTTGCAAACTGCTTTGTTATGTGGAGCTTCCTTCCTGCAACTCTGAACAGAACCCACACAAATTAACAGACCTATTTATTGTGTGTGTGGTTAGCATACATCAGCTGGCCATGGTGCTAAAGGAGGTTCCTTAGACCAGTTTTATTTAGACATGAAGAAATGCCTCTGCTGCTTTTGGGAGACAAGGGATAATTTCTAGTGGTAGAAAACCCATATCTTTTAGCATTGATGAGCTTTTCTGTTTCTTCTCCACCTGTGATTTTGAGCTTGGAGGCTCAAGAGCTGGTTACTGTGAGCTCATCAGGTCTTTCCTTTTTCCCGTTTCATACACTAGCATTTATTCACAGTCCACTCAGATGGACCAGCCAAAAAATTACCAGGGAAAGAAAGAGGAGGTGTAACGCCTGTTATTATCACCCCTTATTTCCATTGTTTGGATCCCATTTTACTGGGATCAGCCATTTTACAGGCTGGTGGACACCTACCAGCCTGACAAAACCAGAATTCCATTATTTTACATTTAATTTTTACTTTCTTTTCCTCTTCTCCTCCCTTCCTTCTGTGTTTTCATTGAGGTGACTGTACCCACTTCTTGTTTATTCCTTGCCCTCAAGATCATGCACTGTGAAGGTTTCTTTTCACTCAGTACACTGAAGGGTAAATAAATCAGGAGAAATCCAGTCCCTCCATCCTCTCTAAGGAAACAGTTTGCCCCCTGCAACTTCTTTGGGCCCTCTTCTTTGCTCTTGCACACTTAATAAACATCATAGCAAGGCAATGTCTCTTTGTCACCTCCCTTCAGATTCCAAAACTGTTATGCGTTAAAGGTCTGGAGCCACAGGGTGTGCCAAAAGCTGGGTCATATGTTTTGCTGTGATGTTTCCACTATTTCAGCTCTGTCTAGAAAGGGCAAATGGTCAGTCATCTTCCTGAGAGTTAATGGAGCATTTCTGCAGCAAGAGAAAAAAGTGAAAAAGTTTAAAAAGTGTGGCTTATTATCTCAATCAGCCAAAATTCACCTGGTCTATCTGTCACCTGCCTAGAAGTCTTCATTTTCTTTTCTTTATTCTTCCAGGTTTTTTTTCCTTTGCTTTCTTTCACTTTTTAAGCTTTCCTTTAATTCTGTTGCTTCAGTTTCAGATGTACACCCATGTTCAGTTCTCCAATTATAATATTTTGAACTTTAACATTAAGAGACCAGGATACCTGTCTAACATTTTTCCTGTATGTTTCTAAGCTCTTTGCAGACAGTAATTAACTGAATCTGACAACAATTCTGAAAGTTTAGGTGATTGGAGGCATAGAGTGCCTGAGTGTTCAGGTGCTTAATTAGTGGCAGAGCGAAAGAAGGGAGCCCAAGAGTCCTGACTCCTCATTGCTTGATTTGACCATCTGATGTTGTCACACATAAAGCACAGGAAAATATGGATCAGACTACCTCTCTCCCCATCCCTCTTCATATTATTCTAATTACATGCCTATATTTTTTCTACTTTATCAATGCCAAATACCCCACCAATCTGCTCTGGGTAATGCCCTGAGATACTCTGATTTCTCCATAATACTCTGTCTTTTGGTCCTAACCTTTCCCTTGAGATATCTCCCCTCACCTGCTCTAGCACCAGAGTGGCTATTAATTATATGAAAGGATCACTTCCAGCTACCTAAACCAATGAAACCAGCCAAATAACTTAATAAGTTTCATTTTTCCATCAGCAAGGACATAAAATCACATAACCATGGAATCACAGAATAGTTTGGGTGGAAAAGGACCTTTAAAAGTCATCTAGTCCAACACCCCTACAATGACCAGGGGCATCTTCAGCTAGATGTGGTTGTTCAGAACCTAGTCCAACCTCACCTAGAATGTTTCCCAGGAGGTGGCTTGGTGAGTACTGCAGGACTTTTTGCTTGTTTTGAGGTTTACAAGCACATCTGGGCTGAGTTTTTCCCCACCATGTGCCCAAAGTTTACAGCTTTCCTTAACCACTGTTAAGCATATTCCTTTCTTATTCATCCTGACAAGTTTAAATTTGTCTTTGACTTCAGCTAGGGACAATACCTTAGGACAGGTAATAAATGCATCCCTTTCCCATCTATCCTATTCCTGACATGTTGCATTACAGATTAACCTCTTGTACTCCCTTTTGTTTGTTTGGGAAGAACTGGGGGTCAGATGGAGGGATGGGGATGTGGTGCTGCCATGATGGGAAGAGCACAGATTAGTGGGCTCAAGACATTCTTCACGTCTCCACAAAGACACATTTCAAACTACCACAGTCACAAAGGGAGCTGTGGCAGAGTTTGTGACTGTTTTTCCTGCTAGTATCTCTCGAGGTGTCTCATTACTGGTGGGGCCAACCTTCACCTGCTCCATTCAGGTATTTCAGTACAGCTGGGGGTAGCCAATCCTTGCACGTACTGAATCCACCTGTCTCTGTCTCTGCACTGTTTCTAGTGTTCATCATCCTGCCCCATGCTGCCATCTCCCTGACTAATTAATAAGTGAGTCATCTTCTCCTGTGGCCTCAAAATGCATTCAAGCTGTCAGTGGGACATTTATTTATTTATTTCGTTGTGGTTAAAGGAGTACTGTCCTAAACAAGGAAAGGATAAATAAAATCAACTCAGACAAGGTTATTTCACATTCCTAATTTCCAACACTTTTTTTTCCCTTTTTGCTTAAGTCCCAGGATAATTGTTTGTGTTTTTCCCCTTTCCCTCTCCCACCTGCTAACAAAAAAAAAAAACAAAATACATTTTCGAATCAAGATAAAGCCATCAAAGAACTAACTAAACATGATTAGAAAGGACCTCTCCTTAATGGGAAAAAAATCATGATTTAGACCTGGCTGCTTTCCAAATATCCCTGTGCAATCAACCAAAGAAACACATTTTAGAAAACAGAATTGTAAAAGTAACTTTGAAGAATTGGTTGCCATGGAAACAGATCTGTAAATACTTAACTGCAAACATTAAGTGACACAGTGATATTCCAGAGCTCAGGATGCTTTAAAAGCATGGCAAATTTTGCCCAGCTCTTTAAATAATCAACTCGGCTGTGCTTTGATTTTTCTTCTTTTTTTTCCCTTCTTCTCTCTTTTTTTCACACTATTCAGTGCAATTGCATCCCTGTTCTCAGGCATGTGTGATAATGGAAATGCCAGAACTATTTTATAAAAGAGAGTCCTGATCTTTTATAACATGGAAGCAGAGAGGGAGGATGCAGCACCAAATACAGAGTCAGAGCAACCTGTGGAGTCTGAAAATATAGCTTAAATTCATTCTGTTTCCCTATAACTTCAGGGTCAGAAGAAAGTGTGATTGATTGTGCCTTTTCACTGCAAGAAAAACCACAAACGACCAGCAATTTCTTGTCATCTGCCAGGGAAGAATCAGATGCAAGGAAATAAAAGGGTTATGGGCAATTTTAATTTAAACAAGTGGGCACATTTATGTTGTGCTCTAGCCTTAAATCTTGGCTCAGAGTTATCTCACTCCAAGGTTCCCCAGTACATTTCAAGACCCAGGTCCTGTTGAATTCAGTCGAGTAAGAATCCCCTAATCCCTTGGGGAGTCAGGGCCACACTTCTTTCTTGTCATGGAGCATCCATGCCAAGATCTGTACTTATCTGGTCTAGTCAAGTGGGTGACTTCATCTGAAACCTCAAGTGTTTGAGGGCCAAAACCTCTCTCTCCCATGTGCAGATTATGGAAGACTGCTTTCCCAAGATTTTAAATGATTGAATTTTCAGACATACTTCAGAAGGTCTACATATTCTCTCCAGCCTCAGGGGAGGTGAGTTGGGTCGTCAGTACCACAGTGTGAAGGAAATCTTTAGGGTTGGTCATGACCCAGTATGTGATAATAGAGTGAACTGTGGTTATACACCCAGTCCCATCAGATACCTCTTAATTGCTTTGCTCATCTGCTTGAAGTTTTGCTATATAGGTTTTGCTGCAGTTTTACAACCTAACATGGGCAGGTTAATTTAACTTGTAGAAATCTTTTGGGCAAGGTGGTTCCTCTTGGCTTCTGACAGATTCTGCTCAGAGCCTCCCAATACTGCTAAAATAGCATATGGCTTTTTCAGAGTAAGGGACTAGGAGAGAGGAAAGGATATTTTCCCACTACAACTCTGCTGTTGGCAAGCATTTGGATTCGAACCAGAGATCCTCACTGCTGAGCAACAGCCTGTGAGTATCTGCAAACACGGGTTTAGCTGTTGCTTTAGGAGGACCTTTAATAACCTGCTTGTTTTCATCGTTCTGGTTGGGTTTGAGGTTTTCTCTTCCCTGTGGGCTGACTGTGTTATCCCACTGAAAGCTGAGCGGTATTATCCTTTAAGCTGATTTTTCTGCCCAGCTTAGGAAAAGAAGGGACAGGCAGAGGAAAGAAAAAACATAGAGGCCAAGGATGCAAGCAAAAAACAGGAGGGGACAGAGAAAAGCAGTTTGAAAGGAGCCCTGATCTCCAGCATGATCACCTTTTACCTACACATTTTATTTGCTGGAAGTTTGTACGATTGTAGGAAATTCGTCTATTCCCTATCTAGTCTAGGGGTTACTAAAATGGACAGTGAAACACAGATAGAGGGATAAACCTAGACATAGATAAGTTAGCAATCAATTTATATATATAGATGTATTTTTTTTTTTAAGAGGTGTCTTTATCTCATATAGCTGAAAAGTTCCCACCTGGATCACTCCTCTGCACAGCTTGCCTATCTCTGTATCTCACATATATGCCATCTGTCTGGGAACCTCTGAGAGAAACCTGTGTGATCTTTGTGGAAGGAAAGTGAGGAAAAGCACATTTTCCCTTGCCTTTTTCCACTCCCTCCTGCTCCCTCCTCTGGATGTATGCTTCAAGGAGATGTGTGCATGTCAGGCAGAACTCAGCCCAGGCAGGGAGAAGAGAGGTGGCTCTCATTTGCAAAATCTGCAGTGTTTTCATCCTTGGCATGGTGGTGATGGGGTGGGGGAGAGGAAGGGGGTATGGCATGTCACTTCACTTTATCACTGCCTGGGCTCTCGCCTTGTCATTCGGCACTTGCCATGAATCTAAAGAGAGTTTGGCCTTAATAACTTCACACAAGTACTGCACTGCCAGTGACTTTAGAGACGGGTGACAGCAAGCAAGGAATTATAATGAATTGCTGCAAATGCCTTCTTCACACAAATTACAGTTATTTTCCTCTAAGCCTGCAAGCCTTCCAACATCAGGATTTTGGTTCAGAAGATAAGGTAGGGTGTTTTTGTGTCTAGGGAGGCAGACATACATTTTACCATTGTACTTGGACCCCTTCACCCTTTTCTTTTCCCTACTGCCTCCCTGGGGTTTTATTGCTGTTGGTTTGTTTCAGATTTTTTTCTCTTATGCAGTCAGAAAACTGATTTTCCCACTGAAAACAGTGGGGTGCTCACAAGCCGCCCTGTACTTTAACAGAGAGTGGAAGGAAGTTTGGCCTTTGTGATGACTGCAACAATTTTAATTTGGGGTTAACATCTTTCCTTGCCACCACAGTTCTCTAGATTGCACTGTGGAGGTCCCCTTCTCCACTGAGGGCCATGTCACCCTGGCTGTTTGTCCACCCTGATAGGTGTGCCCGACTGAAGAAGCTCTCAAACAACATTTCTGCCTTAATTAAGGCAGCTGTTTTGGTCTCAGTAGGGTGGGCTACTGTTCCTGCAAGCTTTGCTTGGCTGTTCGGCACCCAAAGTGACTGGTTCAGGTTGATTGTCACTGTTGCCCATAAGTAGATTAACTTTGTCAGTCTGTGGTTTGGTTCTGACCATTGAAGAGCGTAAATAACACCCAAATACAACATGACCTCTTTTAGACTGGTGTTAATGGTCAGCATATGGCCGGAAAATGGCTTATAACCATTTTTCATTTCTCCGTCAGTCTCCATCCTTTCCTTTAACAGATATTTTTAGCAGTAGTGAAGTAATTCAGTCCTTGGCATTTCTAAGAAGAAATTGTCCGCACAGACAGGTAAATTGCCCTAAAATCTCCTTGATACTAACACATAGCCAAATCCTCCATCTTAATGTTCATCGTGGAAACATCTTTGCTAGGGTTCAGATCATAGCTATCCTTTGGCTGAGGACAGAAGATTGTCTTCTTTTGTCACTCGCTGTGCTGAACACAAGACCGGAGGTGACACTGGCTTCTCTGTGCATAAGTTCAGGTGATTTCTGTGGTGGTCTGCAGAGAGCAGAGGATATGTGCCACACAGAATCAAGAACAGCCTCCCCTAAGGTGCAAAAAGAGAACTGTCAGGCAGTCGCTTTGTGCGGCTCTGCAAAGGTCACTTCTGTTCCAGCAGAGCATCTTGTAAAGTCACTAGACAAAATTCTTTTCCCCACCCTGCTTTTTGTTGCAGACTGGGAACACAAGATAGTTTCTCCACATGAGCCAGAAGTGTAACTCTAAGTGCATTTTAACCTCATCAACTTTACGTATTTAAAAGACTCTCTAAAGAGTTTTGATTGAGACCACAGGTCACCTGAACTCTGCACAGTTCAGGCAGCTTTTCATTCTTTCTCAGCATAATCATCCATACAACGAGGCCTTGCTTCAGCTGTTCAGTTCCTAGCTTGGTTTTAAAACACATTATTTGTGCTATTGCCTGTGTTACTTGTTTAGTTAGCAGCTGTCATATGTCAGGATCAACTGAGCGATGATAATGCACCGCAGAAATATTTCAATTATACGTGGAGCTATTCTTAAGCATTTAAAAAAAGAGAGATGTCTGCCATCCAAGCCCATGTTATCCTGAAGGTGCACACCTGCTGCTGCTGCAGGGTCTCAGGTGCATATTCAGGACAGATATTTGATCTTCTCTTTTCATTGGAAATGGGTTAGATTTTGTGAGGAGTGTTGTGGGAAGAGAGGAAGTCCAGTTACAGAGTGTTCCAAGAAACAGGAGTCTGAAGAGCAATATTATTAAAGAGTGAGCTATTTCAGTGAAGGCTCTGGGAGCAACATGCTTGCCTTTTCCCTAACCCAGTGTGTCTTCAAGTCACCACTGACTTGGTTACTGGCAGGGAGAGTCTGTTGCTGCTGACTCTGTGGTGTCAAAGCAGTTAAAGGGACACTGCCAACATGCTCTACCTCCTCAGGAATAAAATGTGAATTACAAGTAGTTTCAGGTGCTATGTTTGCCCTTGAGTATCCTTTGCTGATTTCTGTTGTCTCACAAACATGTTTTGAAATGCCTTGCCTTCCCTTGCTGCAACGTGAAAGCCCAATGACAGACTGTCAGTCGCCGGGGGAGAGTTGCAAAGTCCATCCCTGGGTAGAGGGGTGATACTTTCACTTTGTCAGTCTCCCTGCAAAAAAAAAGTGTGTGGTGATGGTACCCTGCATCATGCACCTTGTCAATAAATTTATCAATTACATTTCAAGGCTAGGAAGACACCCCCAGGCAGCATCAGCACCTGCTCTTATGGAGTTTTTCCACACATCCACTGCTGGCATTTGTCAGAGATAGGACACACTGCCTGGATCCACAGGCTCTCTCTATGCAGTCATTTGCAGGTTATAAAGTATGGCATGATTATTTCTTTACAGTTATGTCAAAAACTGAGCCAGCTTCTTTAGTGCTCAGATCACAATTGAATTGGGCAGGGTTAGCAGTTAAGAAAATCTATATTTAGCTTGGAGGTGACTAAACATTACTGATGCCATCTCACAGGTATCTGATATTGCAGCTACTTTTGTCTATGGCTCTAAAATCAGGAATGAACCTTCAACAACCTTGTACTAGTGTAATCATACTGGATGGAAGTGTAGCCACATGGTCTAAAATTATCCAGCTACCAAAGCTTATGAGCTGCCATCCACTTTTTGGGCTCCTTGTGCCTTCTTCTGCCTGCATGGTTGGCAGGTCTGAGGACGTTTATTTGATGAGTTACATCAGGTCAACAGAAAGAGGATAATTAATTATGTATAGCACAAAAATCTCTAATATAGGAGCTGTGTGTTAAACACTGTGGTGTTAATATATCCAGATCAGGTGTGAGCACACAGTCAAATTACATCAGTGAAACAGCTAGCTCCGCTACAGTCTTCAAGTTTTAACATTAGTTTTATGTAGAAGAATAGAAAATAGATTTTCTGCAACTGGGCATTAATCCCAGATTCTATCTGAACCCAAGGTTGAATCTGAAACTTTTTGAAACACAGTTAAAGCATCAAAAACATCAAAGACATTTGAAGTAGCAGTATCTAAGATCAGCACTTTATTTCATGTGCTCGAAGCTTTTGTGATCCTTTAGCTAGTTCCATGTACCCGCATAACGTTTAACCACGGCCTTATTTAAAATAGTTAAACCAAACACTAATATTCCTTTAAGAGGGCAACAGATTCCACCTTATTTTAAAACTTCCTGAGTGAACAAAGTGGAAATGTCCTCGCAGTCTTCTGCCCTTCTCTAACGAAATGAACCCAAACAGGAAAGCTGACTTAAGCAATTAGTTTTGTCAACATTTGGTTCTGTACTGGATTGGAATGAAAAGGCAGACTATCAAAATCCATCTTGGGATAAGGATTTCTGGAAACACTGAAACTTTTTTAGCCTGACATCTTTGATTGAAGAAAAACATTTAGACTTTTCTCAAATTGAAATTCAATTTCCAAGCGGCCAGACCTGAGCTGTCGAGCTGCCTCAGGCAAATGCTGTGGATGGGGGCCACCGTGGGATTTGTAGCCTGGCAGGGGAGCCCAGCCCTGTGAAGGCTGGGGATGTAAGACAGCTAAACTATTGCTCTCACAAGAAATGGCTTTCAGCACTATTATTTGAATTGTGGGAAGATTCCACTTTCATCAGAAGTCCTTCAATTACCTTTTTTCAAACAACAGATAATTATCCCCATTTAAAGGAGAAAATGATCTGTGGGTTTAGCAGAGAAAAGGGGACATTTGATCTAAAACACATTCTTGAAAGGTGGAATTAAGCGTTCTGTGCATAATTTTGAAAGGGAAGGGAAAAAAAACCACAAAAAAACCAAAACAAAAACTCTCCTCTCCCCCCCAACCCACACAAATGGTTTATTTGATGTGACATTTGTGATTTCAGTGAGTTTGACCAATGTTCATCATTAAGAATCTACTAGTCTACTGGATTTTGAGACATTTATGGCAGGGATCACGACTCATTTTCTGTTGCATAATTTAATGTTATTGCTACTTAAATGCAATAATAGTAATGAATGCAGTCCTCAGGCTTGAGCAAACTCAGTGACTTGAGTAACTCAGGTTGCTTTTTTCAGTAAGACTTTCTCAAAACCAAAACCAATAACAAAAAATAAAAGGTAATTATTAATATTCTTTACAAAGTGAGAGGCTTCAGAGCTGTAGACGTACATAATGCACAATTACGTGTCTTGAATTCGTTAGTTCAGGAGAGTGGCTAGAGTTGTATATCATGTCTGTGAGGTTCCTGATTCTAGCAAAAGAGCAGTAGTTGAAAGTGGATTGCAGTCGCTCTCCAGTTGCTGTCTTCACACCTGTCTTCTTTGCAGAGAAAGTTTCTCCATGTCTCTTCTAATTCCTTCCCTATTTCTTTTTCATTGCTATTTCCAGTAAGTGGAAGTGATAAAAAAAACCTGCCATGGTGACTTTGAGCTGTGTATTGTCCTCTTCCACCTTCTCCCTCTTGGGTCTGCCTAAGTTACAACACCACACAGCCAGGTTGGTGATGAGGGTGGTGCTAGTAGTGATAGGAGATTTTGTGAGAAGGAAGAAAGATGGTTAAATGTTTAGTTTGGTGAACTCTACCTCAATCCTCTAGTATGTCACAGAAGGAAAAAAAAAAAAAAGAGAGAGATTTTATTAAGGGGTTTTGAAAGAATGGGAAGGATAGTGGCAAAGAACTGGCCGGAACAGAAAACATATTTAGGAACACAGATGTGTGGAAACTCAGATTTGTGGAAGAAACTGAGAGGTGTATTGGGTGTTTCAAGTGAGACAGATGCATGAGATCAGCTTGTTCTTCATCCTCTCTGCCACTGTTCTGCTGAGGTCCCATCTTTGGCGAGGAATGGAGGAAGATGAGCCTGCTGCAGGGAGGGCAGAGCAAGGATGCTCAGTCCTGGATTAGAATCAGGCAGAGGAAATTCTTGGTCAGCTTAGTTTTGAATGTGGGAGAGAGAAGCCTATAGGCAGAGAGAGGAGGAGAGGCAATTTTGGATGTTTTGTTCATTTAAAAGTGCAGTAGCACAGCAGACCTTGTACTTGATGTCACCAATATGAATTTCAGGCCTTTTCTTCTCAGAGAGCATCAGGGAAGGAAGCAAGAAAGGCAGAGGTGGCCTTCAACCTTTCCCTCCCTAAAGAGCAGAGGGGTAGGGCTGTCAGATGCAAAGAGATCAGAGGAGCTCTCGATGTTACCACCCACCACCAGCAGAAAGGCTCATCCCTGCTTGTGTTTTGAACAACAAAGAAGAGAGATCTTGAGAGAAAGAAAACTTACTACATATCTTGCTGTAGTGGATTTTACATGCCTTTATTTACCAGCATTTGCAATAGTTTTCTGTTAGGATCAAGACATCACCAGCTAAAGATAAAGGAATCTTTCAACTGGTGGTGCATGGGGTCAGGAAATAATTCTCCTGCTCTCTCTGTTTAGCTTTGCATAATTGACCCTGTGAATTATGGGGGTGAAATGGGGAGAACACCATTCTCCAAGGCAGCAAGCACTACCTGGCAGAAGACAAGGACCAACACTATAAGTCCAATGCGGCAAATTCTGTTGTCTTTTTCAATATCCACAGTACTTCACCTGGAGAGACATCCACCAAAACCCAAAATGTGTAATGCTAAAGTAGATAAATCTACTGCTGTTTGCTGTGATTTATCTCTTCCTTGGCTAGAATAAAATCTGATCAATGATATAAATACAAATTCCTTTTCTTCAGAACATTTGCTGACAATTTGGACAAGAAATTAACTCAAGGGATAAGTTTTATTTCTAGCCACCTTTATATACTGAAGTGCTGTGAACTATACCCAGTTCTCTAGTTCCTTGTCCCTCCACTCCCAACCCATGTTTTCTAAAGGTAGTTCAACTAGGTTCAGTTTATTACAGAATAGTTGAGGTTGGAAATGATCTCTGGAGTTCATCTAGGTCAGCACCAGGAGGGGTTGGAAATATTTTTGATTTATGAGATAAACTGCCAGAACAAAGAGGAGCCAGCTAGACTCTGCTGCTTTTATTTGTGATTAGTAAAGAGCAGGTTTCCTTGTCATACATCCCACACTTCATTTAGAAAGGAAAGTGCTGGCTTCACCAAAAATTTTCTGCCTCCTGTTAAATGTGGAATACAAAAAGTCAGTGGCAGAAGACAGGACTGGAATTATTTCTTCAGATGCTGAAGTATATCATTTTTCAAACAAAGGGTAGAGGGCTCAGACAGAAAGTAAAGATGTGGTGTACAGGAGCTCTTATCTGAATACATAGTTTTCATTTTGGCTTTGGCTGAGATACAAGAGATGCACATCCTAACAGTTAGTAAAATCTACTCCCAGAGGTGATGACCCCAGCTTCCCAAAGCCTTTTCTACTTTTAGGAATGTAGCTAGGTCCTTCACTGGAGGCAGCTCTCACCACAACCATGTCTTCTGTACTTGTATGTTCTTTCCCAAACCTACCTGTGGGGCAGTCTGATGGTGTCCTCTAGACTTCTTCACATTAAGCTTTTTTCTTTGACACCCTTGGGATCCTGAAAAGACCCTGAAACCAGTTCTATTCTTCACCATCAGTGTTGTTTTCACTGGGCATATGAATTCCCTAACTATGGTACCATCAAAAAAATTACACAAATCTTGGCATTTTACAAGAAAAAGCTCCAAAGCATTTCATGGTTTCACAATTGTGCCAATGTACAAAGGTTCAAAAGTGATGAATAAGACCCCCAAAAAATCCTAGCACTGATCAGCTTAAAAAGATTTTTTTTTTTCCTTAGTGGTTATATTTGGCTTCTTATCATTTCTCTTGTAGTTTTCAAGTCTTCAGGGCTCAGGGCTTGGTTCATATTTTCAAGCTTTTGTTGTTCACAGCAATTCACGCCTGGAAAAGTATTTATTTTTTAACTGAAAACCTGTGATTTGTACACATAACTACAGAACTCTGAGAGGAGTCATGGATCAACACAAAATATTCTGACACTCCAAGCAATTGCTGGAGTTGGTAATATGGGTCCATTACCCCTGTTCTAGTGGCTTCTTTGAAACTGGTAAGTATGGTTTTAAGGATGTTAGAAATTCAAGCAGAAAAAAAAATCTTGATAAAAGAACCCAGTAGCAAATAGCTGGTCTGCTATGACAAAGATGGTTCTTAAACCCTGTAAGGATTTGTGGGAAATTGTTTTTCATGAGGTGTGTGCTAGTGATTGCTTTGATGCTTGCATCCCTGAGGAGGATATGTACATCTTTTAAAGTGTTCCTGGAGATATTCCCTGTGAATTCATGCAAGAATTCACAAAGTTTAGCATCAATTTTCTTTAGCTCTAAGCAACCTCTCAGATGGATTTATCTTGCATTCTAAGTATAAAAGGCAGTGGCCACTCACTGAACCTGGAAGGTGGGGATCTTGGATATGTATTTTTTCTTCCCCTTTACTGCAAAAGAGAAGGGTTTCCTCATGTAAATGGGACCAAAAAATCTGAGGAAGATAAGACAAAACCTGTGCAACATGTAGCAAAGATTCCTCTGAGAGGACCCAGTGGCTTAAGAAGGACCCTTTGAATGATCAATTCCCTTATGTTGGTCATTGATTTTCTCCTGGTTTTTCCTTATCTTTCCTTTCCTGTTGATATCTCTTTAATTGATTCCTGATTACAGATTACACTAGTTACAAACTGTTATTTGTCAAAGAATGGAGCCAGGCTTCTCTCTGTGGCTTGGAAAAATGCACGAAGCTTTCGATAGTTTTAGGAGGTTCAAACTGAACAAACTGTAAAGAACACAAGATGATCTGGTGGTAATTGGCAAAGAAGGAATCTGTATAGAGTCTTCTTCAAGCAACTACCTTGTTTACACTCCCAGGCCTTTATACTGCTGTATCCTGCAGGAATTACAATGCAGTAGAATCTGCAACTGAGTTCAAAATGTGCTTCTCGGACTCATTATCAACTTCAGCTCTGTTTGCAATGCTTAGCATATAAATTATTTAAATTAAACTAACTACATAAATTATTCAAGCTTCTTTCTCCCCCCTCCCCTTATCTTTAACAGACACTGCAGAAGTTCAGTGCTAGTGGTGTCACACTACACTGCCAATCAGATAGGAGTGTTAAAGACATCTCACAACATTGGCAGTGCCTAAATGACCATGAGACTCTTAGGAGGCAGCCACCAAAAGCTGAATGACAGTGACCCTGGAACAACCTTCCACCAGTGATGGGCAGCATTCTGTTCAGCAGTGTAAACAAGGAGGGAGTTACAAAGGGAATCACAGGAGGGACGTTGTTCTGGAATTGGTGGAATATAACCCTGTTAAATTCTTTCTGCTTTGCCTTTGTTTGTCTCCAGGACTTGTTGTTCTTGCTGTGGGGAATCTGAGGCTGTCAACAGCCATGCTGTGAGCAAACCTAGTGTAATGTTAAGGGCCCTTCCCCTTAGGAGACCTTACCTTGACCTGGCTCCCACATCCCCTGGTGAAGTATTTACAAGCATCAAAGGAATGTGGTCTTGATCTCTTCAGCTGGCTAATTTCCTTCCATGTGCTGTACCACCTTCATGGCCAAAGTCCACAGTGGCTAGAATGAAACTCTGACTTGAAGTCATGTGCAAGCTGATGTTTCTTTAGGGCCTCAGCAGGGCATCAGTTTAGGTGTTTCACGTAGGCAGGTATGGCTCCCAACTCCAGGAGGACAATAAATATAGAAACTGCTTTAGAGGGAGGGTTGTCAAGGGCTGGTTTGTAGACACTTGTCAGAAAGAGGCAGCAACAAAGTGTAATTATAATAGGAAACATGAACAGAGTCCTTAGTTTCATTGACTGTCTGAATTGCTTGTTATACACTGGCCTTTTCTTTCCTGTTTTGTTCTTGCCATTTTCTTAATTTCACATTTCAAATATGATTTAAGAAAGCAGCTTCCACCATGTCCCCTGATTTTGTTCTGATTCATTTGTAATTCTGCGAGGACATGGTTGAATTAGATTTCTGAGTATGTCCAGACATTGTGATACATCACAGCTGTGGGGTTTGTGGGAGCCATATTTCAGCTAAAGGGAAACAAATAAATTCTTTTGTTCATCACAGTTCCCATGGACCATCCATGTGATGGTTCAATACAGGTCTAAATAATAGAAGACAAAATCCAAGATATTGATGACTACCTGTTTAGTCTTGAGTTAGTGTAGCTATCAAGGACTGACATCAATCCAGGCTGGAGGGGAGTAAGATGGATAAACTTATCATAAATATATAAATCATTTGAAGGACATAAGGATGGGCATGGCATGATCCTTGTTGAATGGAAAGGGCAGTACAGATCATACAGCAGGAGGACATGATGCAAAGAGCTGTCTGCTGAGACATGTGGTGAAGTATCAGAGCATCGTCCCCTCTTTGCATGGCTTGAGCATCCCTACAGACCAGGCTGCAGAGCCAAAGAGGAACGGTGTGGCCTTTTTGCCACTTCATAGTATTTCACCCTGCTGGAAAGGCAGGCTCAAGGCTCAAGTGATATGAGTGTGATGGAGAGCCTACTGCCACCCTTGTGACTTGACAGTAAGTTTCATGATACTAAGAGCTTTCCAATTACCCACAGTTCTTACAAATATATGTGCATAAAAAAGCTTGTTTTCTTTGATTTAAAAAGAGTAAAAGATTACATCCTGATGAAAATATCTGGAGAACCTGAACTCTTAGAGAACAAAAGAGCATTAAAACCCCAAAATTACCCAGATAAATCATTGGAAAAAAAAGGCAAAACAAGAACCATTTTAATACCTCCTCATGATTCAGGCCAAGCAAGGAGAACATACTCTTCTACCTCATTTTTCAACAGTTTGGGGTTGCTGAAATGGAAGCAGCTGAGAGACATGTTGTATTCATTAAAGATGGATGTGGCATGCTTCTTTCTTTTTAGGCCACCAAGAGATGACGTTATGTGTGTGGTGATAACTGAGAGGATAAGATGGTGTTTCTATCGGTTTCATGCTTGTCTGTATTGGAGTAGATAGACGTAATCATCCTGGAGATACTGTATTTACTTCTCTTTACTTATTTACTGTGTTTCTTTTATTTCACTTTAGGGGACTAGGCTGGAATTGACATTTCTTTCTCTTCAGCAGCAACCTCCTCTCTCAATGCAGAGTCTCTGGGCACTGAGTTAAGCCAGACAGTGGAATGGACCTGCTGTAAATAGTGTTGATAAATTGGGTAGATAACACAGCATGGCCCGGTTTACCCCAGTGCACAGAGTAATTAAAAGGAGCTTCCACCTCAGAAAGGTCACGGTATTGACAAGGGGAACGATTGTGGGAATGGCAGTTGTGAGACGCCTGTCGCTAAAGTCACTTTTCCACAGGAGATGCTGAAGGCCTTTTCGTCACTGCTCTCACCCCGGAGGGCATTTGATTTAGTGGTGCTTGGAAGTGTGTGAAGATGAGGATCCCTGGTGCCAAAGAGAGCTCAGCTGCAAGGCTCCCCAGACCTCTCAGGACCCAGGCAATCCCAAAATGGCCAATTATGCAGGGACTTTTCCAACTTGACCAAAATGAGGTAGACCCCCCAGGGCTGGCTTAAGTGTCTTTAGATGCTTTTCCACCGCATCCTGTGAAGCCACGAGGTCTTAGTGAGAGGGATGATATGGTGCCACCAATCATTCACAATTCTGCCAAGCAGTTCAGTGGTATTATGTGGTAATTTTAAAAATGGTCCTTTTTTAAGCCTTACTTTTTTCATTTCATATACAGGAGAGAACCATAATAGCCAATGGAGGACCCACCTAATAGACATCATTGAAACATAATTTTGGAGACAGTAGATCACTTGTGGGTCACAGACACTGAGTAGAACTTGGGTCAGGCATGATGGAGATCATCCAAAGAAATAACTCCAATAGATAATTAGAAGTCTCAGACCACTCTGGGTAAATCTGCACCCAAACATCTGATCCTCAACAACTCTCCCTTTCCCTTTGAGCAGTCAAAGCAAACATGTGTTCAAAGACACCAAAGCAGAGATGATAGAAGAGGGAGCGCAGTGGGGCTGACATGCATTCACAAATAACAGAAAATTGAATAATCTCTAAGGTCTTGCCCAGACTTGCGGTCCTTTTCATGTCGCAGCACTTTTAAACAGATTTCCAATTAACATACCCAATATCAGGACTGGAAATTCAGGTCTAACAAGGTCTCATTAAAAAGCAAGGCATACAACCCACCAGCTGAATTCCATGGACCATGCCAATTGGCACTGGGATGTGACGTGATTATATAATAGCAGCCATTCTGTGTCACATCGAAGGTCCTTGTAGTTCATCAACTTTCCTCAACACTGGCCAGCAAAGTATGTTTAAGAAACAGAATTGAGAGCAGAGTGCTTGTTACAATAATTTTTGCCCCAGTTACTCTTCTAGCACTCGAGAGCTTATGGGATTCCTAAATCAAACTTGTACATAAAGCACTTTGTACATCAATGAGAAACTATACACTAAGTGAAGGCATTGCTGCATGGTGGGGAAAAACATTTGTTCTCCCCAAAGAAGCTAAACAAGTATGACAAAGTATTGATTCCATCACCTTATTTCAAGAGCTATGCCCACAGTCATACTAGGAAAGGGAGTGTGTCCACAGTAGAGCGAGTTCCTTAGCTCTTTCATGTGTTGTGCTGCCCGGATAGTATTATAACAGATGTGGTTTTCTGAATGGGAGGAATAATGGTTTTGGCCACTTTCTCTGTCTTTTGACAATTTACTTACTACAAAGTTGGCTTAATAGTAGTTTCCGACAGCACTCATGGCCTACTCCCAGCTAGGAAACTCTTGTGAGTTTTTTATAAATGAGAATGAGGTTTTGGGGACATTCCTATTTTGCATTAAGAATTGGCCCACACCGAGGACTAGAGTTTGATGTATCATCAGTTTGTGTCACTTACTACCATTTCAAATTCAAAATGACATGGATTTGGAAACCTTGCTCAATGCGGAACTGTGGCGAAAGGGCTGAGTTTGGCCAGGGTGGGAAATGGTAATGCCTTGAGAAGGCGACAGTAAACTGGCTCAGGGGAAGCTTAAGCAAGGCCCACATGATGACCTGTGCAAAGGCGATCTAATGATTTAATACTCCTGTTCCTGGAGAGTGATGTCATGAAGCCCAGAAGAGCAATCCTTGCTTTGGCCACACAGCACGGTCTCCCAGCAAGCCAAGATCAGCTCATTAGACTGCAAGATCTGCACTCCTTGCAAGAAGCTGGTCCCCATCCAGTTTTGACAGTCTCAGCCAACCTGTGCCATCTGTTTGGGACAGCTCCCCAAACACAGCAAAGCCTTTCTCAGAGCTCCAGCCACATGGAGGGAATATTTCAGAGAGCTAGAAATAGTGGTCACTGTCAAGTGCAGTAGTTTTTTGCCTTCATGTCCACTTTGTCACAGATGTTGCTGAGGTCTTTTGTAATTTCCAGGCACTTCTGAAAGGCAAAAAATAATTCAGTAGTCACAAAATTAAAAAAGAAGTGGAAAACCAAATTTGCTAAGTACCCACCTAATGATTAATATTCTCCCTCTCCCCTACCTCTGACTGCAAACCTCCCAGCTTTATTGGCAGAATGACCTGAACCTGGGTTCCTGTGAAGTGAAGTTAGTTTGGGTTAGTCTTGCAGGCGGCTCTGGGCTCTGGGTGATGGTGGGAAGTGAGATAATAGGGCCCTCAGCAACTCACCCTCACCTTAGTCTCATCCACTGGGCACATATGGGCTAATGCATTCAGCTCCTATTGCTAAGCAAGTCGGGGTTATAAACACGATTTTCATAATTGAGTTTTAACAGACATAGAAACCATCCAGCAGCGATGATAGCTTTGCACCAGAAGAGCCTTAAGACAGAGAACAGCTTCTCTGAAGTGTTAAGAATCCCAACATATTTATCTTAATAAGTTTTATTACAGCCTGCCAGTTTAAACCTAATGACTAATTTATCATATAAAATACCAGCAATATATTTTTTGGTTTTACTAATTAATTATCTCAAACAAAGGTGATATTTATAAAACTGTCCAGAAATTGTATGTGCATTAAAATTGCCTTGCAGCAGAAGATGAAATTATTACTAATATGGGATCAAATTATTACTGTATTGACTTAGTTATTTTATTAACTCGTAATGGATTTCTTCATTATTTTCCCCGGGATTGTAGCATTCATGATTGCATTAAAGTCTGTTAATCTATGCAAATATCATTAGGAGCTACTAATAACCATGGCAACTTTCTTCAATTTCAAGGAATGTGGTAAGTACTCCCAACACATTGTTTCGTTCTGTTAGTGTGATGGGATTAACTCAGCCCCCCAGTCCTTGGGACAGTGGGTGGGCAGCAGATCCCTGTGAGCTTTTCATGCTTAACAGATAGATAAAGTAGAAGGTGGGAATCTGTTCTTCTGCTTAAGAGGTGGCACAATTTTCAGCTTCACCATTTTAACCCTGCCTGATGTCAACCAGGTCACCCGTCAGTTTGGAAAAGGGGCCATGTCATATCATTTTCTTCTGTATTTCCAGCCCTGCTGTCTATCCTCAAAAACAATAGCTCACCCCATGTCCCCATGTTTTAAAACTGCAGTGGGAATCAGGTATTTTCTAAAGGTCAGGTCATGGAGTTGGGCCTTTTCTATGTCCAGGATGGGGCAGAGGCAAATAAGGAAGGTGAATTTTCAACACTGGGCACAGCTTTCAAGTGTTTCATGTGTGATCTAATGCCTTCACAATGATGTTTCAGAGGTGCTCAATGAACCATTTTTGAGAGGTCTGAGATTGCTGCAGAGCTGTGAGTGTGTCTGTCAGTGTTTGTATCGACCACTTCAAAAAAATGCAGACAAATATTAAGCCTTGAATGTTTCCTTTTTCAACACCTCTGAAAACTGAAAGATGCATGCACAAGTAGAATGATAGGTAAGGGAAAATACACAGCTGCTGAATGGTATAACTATTTATCTCTATTACCTATTAGTCTAATTTCACATCTCCCATACTTAGATAATGAGGTTACAGACACCTTTGTAGTAACACACACAAAATTAAATAGAAGAAAATCAGGTGAAACTGGATCACAGAGTGACAAGGGAGGAATTTCATCTCCTTACCCATATCTGTCTGTCTATCTGTCTTTCTAAATAATCTAGATCCATAGCTTATATGCAAGCAAGACAATCCCAACAGCAATTTTCCAGTAGTGATTTCCAACTGATCAGTGCTACATTATTCCTGCAATATTAGGGCTTACATTAAGCTCTCCTGTCATTTCTGGATGGCACCTGAAGCCTCCTCTTTGAATTGACCTCAGATTGAAATCAGTTTAGGTCAAATTATAAAAGCTACTGAACTCTGCATGCCCTTGTTTTGCTCCATCAGCATGTGCACCACAATTGAGAGGAAGACAGGCTTTGAAAATGTTAAAGGCTTCAGTTTTTGACACAAAAGCTGCATTCTGAACTATAAACAAGCAAAACGGACTTGAGATGTTGGTGAGCAATCCCACAGCCCCAGGCATTCACAGGAATCCTGTCTTCTCCCTTAAACAGTAACAAGAGCCTCCCTCCCAAAAATCTCATTAAAAAAAAAAAAAAAAAGACAGCCCAAAAACACTGCTGTGGTGTCAGAGCAAAGTAGTGTTAGATTAGGCATTTGCACCTCTGTAAATGAATTAATAAAATGTGATTGTTTTATGTTTGGCTGTCAATCTGCATTTGGCTCAGAGGGGATAATTTTAACTCAGAATGTGTTAAAAAGTAATTCCGTAGATGGTAGCAGTCTTGGACCCTGTGAAACCCTCCATTTTTTTTTGCTGGTGAGCTGACCTTGTTTTGTTAAATAAAAAGAGACCCAAAACAGCATTCAGGAAGGGAAAAAGCACGGTGAATCTATGGAATACAAACAAACAAAAAAAGAAACCAAAAAAACCCCCACACAAAACAAAACATAAAAGCCCCACCGCATTATTTTTTTCTGTATTCTTTCTTTCATCCTTTTTTATTTTTTTTAAGAAAGGCTATTCTTCGTGGTGAGATGTAAAATAAAGGGAAAAGCAAGCCCAGAAGAAATGCAGGCATTAAATTAGATGGATTGGCTGAAGCTGTTATGCATTAATTGCATTTCAGAATCAGCTGGGCCCCCTCTCCACTAGGCAGCAGAGCCCCAGTCTGCTGGGGGCTGAACAAAGGACAGCAACAAAGAAGCATTAAGGGTCCTATCAAGGGTCTCTCTGGCTGGTTTCCTTTCACAGCCTGTTGCAGAACACAAACTCATTAATTCCTTGAGTTTAGACAGACTCTGCCAGAAAGGACTCTTTTGCAAAACCGCTGAATGAACCACCCACCTTGAACTGCTTGGGAGTTTTGGGACTGGAAACACAGGGAATTGGTCTCCTTGTGTTGTTCATCAAACAAGGGTACTAACTTGGCAAAATTCTCATGTCAGTCCTGCTAAGGGGTTACAATAGATTTAGGTGTGAGGAGACAGATAGGGAAGGAGGATAAGCATTTGCCTATGGCTACCCAAAACATGAATTTAGAAGGAGATGGGTCCAGCCAGAATAGTTTGGCCCTCCTGTGTGCAGCATTCATTTTAGACCAAGAAGAGAGTGCAGTGGTTTAAAGTAAAATGGAGGGTGTAAAATCATGTGCTTTGGACAGATATGAATGTGGGAGGCAAGGTTTTCTTCTTACTACTTAAATCAGGGGGGTTTTAGCGTGTCTGGCATTGGTTCTGAAAGGCTGATAGCTGCTTATAAAAGGTTTGCTCTGTCTGACTGGGTGGCTTTAAAGTAATTGGGAACTTAGAAAAAGTCTGTATTCCAGCGGTGATCCCAGTGCTGTCATCTTGAGCCCATCTCAAATAGCAGTGGGGGGACATAATTATGTGGTGTAAATCAGGATGACTTCACTGATGGTGCTGATTTACACCATCTGAGGACCTGGCTTAGCTCTGTTATGGAAGTGAGCTGCACTGCTAACCTCCCTGAATTCCCTGCATGGATTCTACACATCACTTAACTTCAGGCAAGACTTTCTCACATTGTCTGAATGCTAATTGCACTTCTGTGCTGCAGCTTATATTAAAATTAATATATAATTCCAAAAAAATAGAGATAATTGAACTGACCTAAAATATAACCCCTTTCCTTATTTCTTAAGCACTTGAGTTTTAGCACAAATCTCTTTTACTGCAGGGGCTTATGTTATGCCGTCAGCAAATGCAAAGAGCAATTAAACATTTAACATGATCACAAGGAGAAGAGGAAAGCTGCTGTTTAAATGCATCAAGGGAAAAAAAAAAAAAAAGANCTCTTGGGTCTAATGTAAGGCAGAAAAAAAAATGCACTCTGGTCAGTTTAATTCAAGAGCTTTGTTTATTGGGGATCTAGTGTATTATTTTTAAAAGTAAAATTCCTACTTTGCTGAGCTCCTTAGAAGGAGTTTCAAAAAATCCTGTGCCACAGAGATGCCACGTTGAAGCAAATGCTTTCTGGAGGGTAAGCGTTATGATTTTCACCTTCTCTTTGTTTTCCTGGGTTGGGAGG
Organism: Cyanoderma ruficeps; assembly: GCA_008694505.1. Lineage (NCBI taxonomy): Eukaryota > Metazoa > Chordata > Aves > Passeriformes > Timaliidae > Cyanoderma > Cyanoderma ruficeps. The sequence goes on along the minus strand of VZDJ01000292.1, from coordinate 727,236 downwards.
GTTACCTGAATCTCAGGGAATATCTGCTTCTGGAAAAAACTGCACTGCATTTCCTCAAAAGAAGAAAAGAAGTACACAGACTTCAAAATTCTGTATCCCTTCTGACATTCCTCATTTTTCTATTTCACACATTTTCCTGTTCTGTTAAAAGCACATAATCTAACCTATGAGTCATCTTGGTCAGTGCTGCTGCCTATATCCAAAGTATTAATAAGCAGAATTAGTCCTGTTTGTCAGTCTGTCTGTGAATGAGAGATGTGGGATTAAGTCGCTAGATGGTATTTGTTTTCCATAGCTTATAGAGAATGTTTATTCAGTTGCCATAAGGACATCGGGGTCATGCAGGCTGATATGCAGCTTGAGCAGTGTGCAGCCCCATTCATAGGGGAGTCGAGTCCCTATAAGAGAAAGCAGCCCTGATTTGACATTCTGGTTGTCTGAGGGGGCTGCCTTAAAAATGCCCTTGGAGTCTGTTTCCCCAGCACAAAGGAATGCACAGCAACATGCACTCAAGAAGGCCTCGCTCCTTTTGAGGGGTGGATGGAGAGAGTAGATAAGTAATGGGACTCCAGGGCTGCTGTCAACCTGACAGCGTCTTAACAAAGATACAGAGGAATTTGGGNGGGTGGGGGTGTTAATTTAATAGGATTTGTCAGGTCTTTTCATGGGACACTACCGTTTTCAATTAAGTGTTTTTCAGGAGAGTCTTTTTGATTCTGGTAGGTGGTTTAGGAAAGGGAGCCAATGCCAGACAGCCAGACAAACAGGTCGTGAGGTTGCTTATCAGTTCTGTAGAGTATTAGGGTATGAGCTGCTGAGATAGACTTTTTGGAACACTCTGACACAGGGAGATTCTGAAATGAGGTGCTGGTCACCAGGAAGACCACCAGGTGCCCAGAGCAGAATTTCCCCAGAATTTAAAACAATGGGAGACCAATGATCTGAACCCATTTCCCTGCATTTTATGAGGGCATCTGAATGCCAGAAAATGGAATTTATACCTTAGTGCTCTCAGATTTTTAAGAGTTTAGGATTTAGAGTACATTTTTTTTCATGGAATCAGCTTTAAAAGTTTTTAGGTTGAATTCAAAAAAAGTGGGAAAATGACTCAAATATCAACTTCTTTCTGCCTGCAAAAGCATTTTCTTCTCAGCTCTTGGATTAACACCTAGACTCAGGCATGCCTGTGACACAGAGAGGTTCTTTATTTGCCAATCTCAATTTTTTCTGGGATTGCAATATCAGACACAAAGCAACATTTTCTCTAGCAGATTGTGCCACTAATACAATAAGGGTCTAATATATTAATGAATAAGGATCTATAATATGCTAATATTTCTGCATAACATTAATATTCTATTAGACTAATGTATTATTATGCTAATAAGCCTATTAAAAATGCAAAATATAATTATACGTTCTGTATGGCTCCACTGTTGAAATCTGATTCCTGCCCTAGACACACTTGTGTGTGCATTTCTAGAAATTGTATTACCTGCTGTGCAAAGTTAGCTTGATCTACACCTGATGTCTTTCATCACGCACCCCAAGCAGCCGAGAGAGGATTTCATACCCCCAAACCCATTAACAGGTGAAACAGATTAAGTGCTTCAGCAGGTCTGCATTTCAGCTGTGGGAGAGACAGGCTGACAGCCATGATTTACAGATGCCCCACTCCCTCTTGGAATTTACCTTTCTTTTCACTGAGCAGCTGGTTGAGAGGGGACCCTCCTCTGGGTAGTTGTGTTGTGCCAGAAGAGTGTAACACACTTAAATCCCAGCAAGCCAATCCCCTAGGAAAGGGTACTATGTGACACCCGTTGAAAGAGATCCCTTTCTCTGTGGTGTTTTCTTTTGCCAAGTTTAGGCATCTCCATATTCAGTGTGCTGTTTATATAGTTTATTCTTTGATGCCTAATTTCTCCTGACACCATCAAAGGAGGCTAATCCACAGGCAGAGAAGGCTGTGACTTCCTCTGGACAGCTAATCCCGAACAACACGGCAATGTGTGTCTGTTTTCCCCCTCCAGTCCCAGCCCTGGCTATGCTTCTGCTCCTCTGTCACTGTTGAAAGAGAATTTTCAACATATAGAGAGTGCCTCCCACTCTCTATAAATATATCCACACTCCTGCTCACTCCTGAATAATGGCATTTGGAGGAGAGGTCTCCTGCAGATCTTTCTACTGCGGCTAAATGTTCACTTGATTGCTTTTAGATGGGCCAATTAAGAATGAAAAGGGAAAGTGAACAGCATGGTTTTGTTTTGTTTTAAAAATGTCATGTTTGCCAAGTTTATTAAGCAGGAGCTTAGAATGAATATTGAATTTTCAAAGACTGGCTCTGATAAAATTTGGAAAAGAAACTGGAGGGACATGTCCTTCCCCTTGTCCCTGTCAGGATAGCTCTCTGCCCTGTATCAGTATCTGCATCTCATGGCACCAGCCATTTAATGGATGTTACAACAGACACCTTTAATGAAAGAAAAGGGTTTCTGTTACCTGTCTGAAGATCTATTCACTTCCTTACTGCCTCTGGAAAGAGGCAGAGAATTGAATGGAGAAGGTTTCTGACTAAGAGAAATCCTTTCTAATGGGGAGGAAAGAAACTATATGGGTAGAACTCATGGTCTGGTGAGGCTGAGGCTCTCTGTCACTGAATTCTGGTTACAAAAGCGAGAAATGTATCCGTCAGTAATAATACACTTGCATGTTGTTCTGTACTGCGCCAGTTGAGCTAGGGAGCTCCTCCAGGTTCCTTCCAAACCTTTCCTCTAGTTCTGGATCTTCTTTCTTAGGCAGCAGACCCAAGGCTTTTTGATGACCCTCACAGTTCTCAGGGTTTATTTGATACCCAAATAGCAGAGAAGTTGGGATGGCACAGAATTGTCCTTAGGTGTGAAAGAGGAGGAACAGTTTATAAGTGCATCATAAAACTGGGAAGTGTGCTCAATTTCACAAGATTTAAGGCTTCCATAAGCATCTAAATGCTTCACACAGCCGATCTGTGTAGCACTGCCTTGTGCATGTACAACTTTGTTGTGTGGTGGTTGATTCTGTATCATGGTAAGGATCCTGCTACCACTAACAGTGACTGGATTTCTCTTTTAGAGCAAGAGAAAGAAATCCAGGTCTGTAGAAATGAAAAATCTAAAAATTTCATGATTATTTTCTATGGGTATTCAGTATGATTTATAGATATATATGTATGAGTGATCAGGAGCATATAGGACTCCCTGACCTGAATTTGTCCTAGGACACATGGTGAAATGAGTAAGAGACCCAATTACACAATAATTGATTTTTTTTTTTTTTAATACTGTATCATATCCCTCATCTGACTTCCAAATTTCCTTGTTTTCAGGGCAGCAGCAGAACGATTACGTACCAAGTGAAGATACACAAAGCATAGAATTGTCAACTCTGGTCCACAAAATAGGGAACTCATACTCAAATCTTTACATTGTCCATGTTTTCAGCTTGTGGGTGGTGTTCCACGGCAAATTCCATTTATGTTATTTTCATTATTACCATTGTTATTTTAATACATGACTCACGCACCACCATTTGCTGTGGGTTCTCTAAGATGATGGTCAGGTGGTTTCAAACTGCTTTATCAACTTGAAGTTCAGTGGAGTTACACTGATTTACATGAGCTGAGACTTTAACCTAAAGTTCCTATTGAAAGTGACAGAAAGCTTTTTGCTGGTCTGTCTCTCCCTGGAAAAGTAAATGCTTTTCACAGGAAAGCTGTTACTTGGTGTGTTCCCTTATATAACAGCACTGCTGGCAAAGCAGAGACCAAAAAATATGAGGACTCTAGCACGCATAGAAAGGCTCAGGGTGCTAAAGTGAGCAACCTCTCCACAGCACAATGCTGTGCTTGTCAAACAAGTCCACAGAGGGAGGAATTTATCAAAATCTGTTCTTCAGTTTCTGCAGATATCTTCAATCTACATTTGTGTGGAACAAAGGTTTAAGTGTAGATTATTACTCCAGTCTTTTGTTTTGCTTGAGTTAATCTGCTTAGCAAAAAACTTCTTGTCTTGCCTCCCACCTATATTTCTGTGTCAAAACATATCTAAAATATTGTTTCTTCTCCAAACACAACCAGAGCAGAAGTTAGCCATGTTGATTGTCTTCTAGTTAAAGTGGTATGCTGGATATTTTACAGGTTTCTTTGACCTCTAATTGGTCCATCCACAAAGGGAGATAGAAGTACCCCTATGTGCTTCAGCAATAACCTTAGATCTGCTGGATAAATTCTGGTATTCCAGGGTTGGTATTCATGGAACCATCACCATCTTTCGGAAGTGTGTGGGCTGAAAAGCAAGAACAGCCTTGCATAGGGAGGGTTATGTTGCATATCTCTGTGTCAAAGACCAACCCAGATGTTCCTGTGCAAGCCCCTGAAATGAGTTTGATGCAGGAGTCCTGAGTCGCAGAAGCCTGGTAGCTCACTGTCTATCTGTGAGTGTGTTTTCTCCCCTTGGGTTTGCTTCATACCAGGATAAATAAAGAAAGATTGGCCTGTAAAACTTATACAGAATGCAATTCCCTCTCTATATAATGCTCCTCCTTTTGATGGAGAAGCTTCTTTTCCCCTCTAACTTTTTCTGGTTTTCTTTCTCTTGATCTCACTTTTCTGCAGTCTGAATGCAAGCATGTGTAAAAAATCGGGGTGAGAGGATTTGATCTCTAGGCAAAGAAAACACCAGAGGTTAATTAAAAACAAAAGGAAGCATAACAAGCAATTCCCTGTCTCTCCTACTCTTTCCCCTACTCTTGAGCCCTTCAAGCCCAGGGTTTCATGCAGGAGTGGAGTTAGCCAGGACCAGGATGGAGGCAAGAGCCCTGGAGGAGAAAAAGGGTTTGCAATCTTTGAACAGAAGTAAAGGTGGGGGAAGACCACCCCATCAGTGTAATCCCAGTGCCATTTCATCTAGGCCTGTTGTTTCTTAATGAGTTTTTATTCATCTTTAATTTGATGGGTCTTCTTTCCCAAAGGACGGCTGAGAGAGCAAGGGAAAGGGGAAACACAACAGTAGGGTAGAGAGTAAAGTCTTTGACAATATTGCTTTTTATTCTTGTTTCTTTCTCTCTTAACTGATAGCTAAAATGTCTTTCTAATACATTTCTCTGTCTTTTTGCTAATGTATTTAGCAGAAAATTGGTTTTGGAAATATAAAATGCAATAAAGAAATTAAGAAATCAAATTGCAAAGATTTGATACAGTGTCCAAAATTTAGGAGAAAAATAAATCCTCCCTTCCTCCCTTCCTCCCTTCCTCCCTTCTTTCCTTCCTCCCTCCGTCCCTCCCTCCCTCTGCTAGGAAGTTCAGCGAGACCAGAAACTTATTTTGGTTGTCTGGGTAATATACCTTGGATCACATCTAACTGGTTAGGTCAAGCCATAAGAGTATTAGTATTTAAAGGCAAAAGTTGTGGAGTTTTTACAATAAGGCAAAAGAATGTCAGGCACAGGATGAGTTTGGGGGATGTTCAGTCTTGCTGGCATGGTTTAAATGGGATCCCGTCCTTGGGACAGAGTGGGGAAACTTTCCACCAAGGCATTCATCACAGATTGGAGTCTGAGACAAAGTGAGAAGCAGGCTTGTTCTTTTTGACTGCTGGGGTTTCACTTCTCACCTCCTCTCCCTCTTTCACTCTCTTTCACCCATACATACACAGATAGACTTTGAGTGTAATATTTTGCACATCTCCTACCACCGCATTACATCCTGCTGGCCATATCTTGACAGGCTGCATCAGTCAATAATGATGTAATATTAAAGGGTAATGACACAGCCATGCAGAGTAATGAGAGAAAGCAATTTCTCTCACTATTTACCCATTTACCAATCGATTGAATTCATCATGTCAAAAACACAGGGATAAGTCCATGAGAGGCTGACATATGTTCCTATTGTGTAGTGGTTCTGCTCAGCTGGCTGACAAAAAAAGTCTAAGTAAACATATTGAGTTAAATTTTGCTCAGGGTGTGAAGACAAAGAAGAAAAAGGAAACAAGTCTGTACATGAACTTGAACTTGGAGAGTGAGAAAAATATTACTAGGAAATGAGATGAAAGAAGGTAACAGAATGCAGTTTGGGTCCATGCAGTGAGCATCAGTTGAGGCATGTGTGTTGTTTCAGCAGAGCAATTAATTAATACAGGTGGGTCCATTACTATAGAGTTTCTGAAGATTGCAACCCCACCTTTGCAGTCCTTCCTTTGAGAGTCTCTACAGGCTCAGACAACATCTGTGGTTCTCATGAGCTGGCCCCCAGAGAAGATTAGGATGGACAAACTTCATTTACCATCAGGCAGAAAATGAAACCCAGATAAATCCTTAGATTAAACAGAACAGGACCTGCATTCCCTCCTGGTGGTTAAACAGGGGAAGGGCTTGCATCTGCCACGAGCAAAGCTTGATGACCAGATGTGTCCAGGAAAATTACATTTGGAAAAAGCAGAAGGCAGATTTTATGCATAAATTGGTAAGGAATTCCTTGGACTTCCAGGAAGCAGAGTTTTCCAGCAGTGCTGTCACTATTTTAGATTCTTCCACCAAGCAATTTGAGGCTGATATGACAGGACCCTTCTGCACCTTCATTGCTTTTGATTTTGATTTGGAGGTATTGATATTCCCTCCTCTGAAAAGCGAACTGGATATACATTTCTAACACAGCTGCTCATATTTGCAAGGATATTTACAAAACAAATCCTGCAAAAATTGTATGGCTCTTGGAGCAGCCCATTAGAAAGAAATGTGTCAAACTCTGAATCTGGCTGATTGTCACCTGATGAAGTGTTTGGCTTTACTAAACCATAGGCATCCTGCACAAGTTGTGGGGGAAAAGGCAAATATACACCAAGAGCAGTCATATGTGAGATGCTGCCCTAAAATACTGTTCTCAAGTAACACTGTTCTAAGCAAGGCTGTGTGAGAAGAATAGTGTGGAGAGAGGAGTTAAAGTCACTGAGACTACATCAAAGATGGGTATTTAGAGGTCCTGGGCCAGGGAGGTTTGGAACTGAGGGCATGGAGAAAGGAGAGGGACAAGGATGTTGCAAAGTATTTTTCCCTTTTATTTTCTTTCTCTGAGCTGTTTATAGATGTAATCCTACAACTGCAGAGTGTAAATCCTACAGAAGCCCAAGTGATTATTGCAGCTGGAGGCTCTGGGCAGTTTTGTAACCTCTCCGCTCTGCTTCAGCTGCTGAAAACCAGAAGGGAAGAGGAGCAAAAGGAGGGAAGTGAAAGGAACGAGGAGAGCTGGGCTCTAGCAAAAATCTTCATCCAAAAGCCCAGCTATTTTCCCAGCACTCAATGCCTCATTAATGCTGTCCAAAATGGAGAAGGAGGCACTGGCCCCTGGGATGTGTCAAAAGCAGTGTGATCAGCAGGTAGAGAGAGGTGATTCTCCCCCTCTGCTCTTGTGAGGCTCCACCTGAAGTGCTGAATCCAGCTCTAGGACCCTCAACATAGGCAAGACCTGTTAGAACAGGTCCAGAGAAGGACCACAAAGATGATCAGAGTGCTGGGGCACCTCTGCTATGGAGACAGGTTGAGACAGTTGAGGTTGTTCAGCCAGGAGAGGAGAAGGATCCAGGGTAACCTTCTAGCACCTTCTGCTAACTGAGAGGTCTGAAAGAGAATGGTAGAGGGACATTTTGAAAGGACATGTACTGAGAGGACAAGATGTGATATCTTTAAACTAAAAGACAGCAGGTGTAGATTAGACATTAGGGAGAAATTCTTGACCATGAAGGTGGTGAGACACTGGCACAGGTTGCTCAGAGAAGATGTGAATGGTCCATCCCTGGAAGTGTTCAAGCCCAGGGTGAATGGGGCTCTGGACAACCTGGTTTAGTGGAAGGAGTCCCTGCCCTGGCAGGAGGTGTAATGAGATGATCTTTAAGATCTATTTCAACCCAAACCATTCTGTGGTTCTATGCTTCCTCCAAAATTCCTTTTCTCTCATGATGTCTTCCTGTACTGGGCATGTAGGAAATTGAAGTGTGATATGATCCAGTACCAAATGCTGGTGCAATGGCCCACGTTGCTGTCAGCAGGAGCTGGCTGCAGCATTTATCTCCAGCTGTCCCAGCTCACAAGCATGCCCACCTGGCACACAGCAGCACATTTGCCTGCAGCAGAGCAGAGACAGCACAGGCTGAGACCAGCTTGTGCCTTGCCATGCAGGGACACAGACCAGCCTGTCAGACATAGGAAACCACAGTCAGGAGTCAAATAGTTCTTTATGGCCTAATAGTTTCAAGCCTCAATCACATATATGTTTAAAAACATTTTGTTTTCATTTTCCTTTCTTTTTTTCCTTCATTGAGAGCCATTAATAATAGAAGAATGTGGCAGTCTTTGGGACTTGCTTGCAACGGACCCCGAGGGCTTGACCACAAAAGGACACCTCTTCTGCTCTCTCTGTCTGCTTTGGGGAAGATTCCAAAGGAAGGCAGGGGATATGTGAGCAGAGGGAGGGCATTTTTTTAGTCAGTGGAGTGTGATGATTTCTTCAAGTGATGCAAATGGAGAGCACAGAAACACTCTTCTGGCAGCACTGCCACATGCAGAGCATGGCTGTGCCCATGGAGCTGTGCCAGCTCAGAGAGGAGGGGACACGAGCACAATCCCTGCAGTCTCCTTAGCTAAATGGGCTGCTCATGCCTTGGGACATATCTGTGCAGCACCTAACCAAGTGGGGCTCCTAACAATGTGCATAATGGAAATAACTTACAATAATAAAGTAAATAGACAGTAAAGCTGTCTTCTGTAATGTGAAATGGGATTCCAGAAATGAACAAACAGCCTCCAAATGATATTAAAATACCTTTCACTTTTAATAATTTAGGGGATACACTAGCAAGAAAGATAAAGAATCTTAAAAAAAACATCATTTTTCAAGCTGATGATCTTTTCCTCAGACTTTCTCCACTGAGGACTGATCAGTCCACTGATCCACTGAGGACTCATTGACATACCCTAGGCTGAAGCAGAGCATTATAATAAGTTGTTGGGAAAAAAAGTTTTCCTCTTTAATTTTATTTACTAAGTTTGTCTTCAGAAAAGCTGGTTTATCTTTGGGATTTTTGCTACTAAAAAATAAATTTCCTTCCTCTCTCCCTCACATTCTTCATCCCTCTCTCCTATCCCTTTCCTTGCTTAGCTCCCCCCTTCCCTCCCACCCTTTCCATCCTTCCATCTCTCTTTCTCACTCTCTCTCTTTCTCTCATTTTTTTCCTGGTTCAAAAAGCCCTAGACTGTCTCCTTGAGTGTTAAGGACAAACTGGCAATAATTTATGTTATAGCGTGATATGAAAAAAATTACATTACGCTATAAATTATAATATGAAGGGTGAAATGCCAGGAAGGATGCCAAATGATGGTGAAAGTCCCATTAGACAACAGAGTTCTATTGCCTACCACTCCCCACAGAAATCTTAGGAGGTTTGCATGAAACTGTTTGCCATGTGGGGAGAGAGGCTGGAAGGGGGGAGGAAGAAGATATACAACATAAAAGATAAAATATTTTTTCAGTCAGTTGGAAGTAGGAATTTTTTACTAATGCCCGAAAAGAAAGGTAACTTTTTTAAAGAGCTATAGAAATTTCAGATCTGGTCACTCAGGATTTTGTGGTGCTGCCTCAAGCTGGAGCAGAGGCTGTAGCAAGGAGCTGTAATGTGTGTTTGTGTAGGGCTGTTATCAGAGGGGCTCTTGGATTTCATCCTCCCAGACAATCCCTCTGGAAGTCGCTGAGTTTCCTTGGGTTTTCAGGCATCCCTGCTCATTGCTGCAGGCCCAGAAGCCACTTGAGGATGTGCCAGGGACTGCCTGAAACCGCACCATGCTCTGGTGGTTCTTATCTGAGAAGAGGACTAATCAGGAGTGAAATTAAGAAGTGCTCTTCGAGAAAAAAGACAGCAAGGGGAGATGAGAGTCTGGACTCCATCTGACTTTGTCTGGACTATTGTTCCTGGAGTCAGGTGGCTGCAGAGGAGCAGGGGATGGTTGATTTCATACTTGTGGGTACATATTTGTCTTAACACTCATCACTACCCAGCACCTGAGAAAATCCCAAGGACCTGTGGAGTCGTCCTCATCTCCCCTGCCCTATGACTATTATTTAATTTCTAAAAATCTTCTCACATTGGCCATTCCCCTGCATCTCAACCTGTGTCCATCTTCCTTAGATATGATGGCACCAAAAATAGATGTCAGAACAAATGAACTGTTTTGTGCAAAAGGTTATAAGTTGTAAAAACAGAGGGCACAATTTACCCAGGAGTAGAATGGTTGGTTTGCTCCTGTCTCATGCCTGGCTAAAATAACTGTTTGAATCTGAAACTATCAGTCAAATTTTATAACACTGCAGTGTTAGTGAAGACATTAGAGTCCTCTCTAGATACCAGGTGAAGAAAGAGAATAAGTTCATTGTAAGAAAGGGAATATTTTTGTGATGGACCAAGAATGAGAAAATGTCTATTTTCCTTTAAAGATAAAAGAAATACAAGGCAAAAAAGGGAGGGGAAGGAAAAAAAAAGAATCCAAACCCACAGATTATTATTTTACTTTCAAAAAAAAAAAAGGAAACTAAAACCGTACCAAGCACCCCAATCAATGGAGAGAAAAGCAGCTTTGAGTGCCTTATTGAACTGACCTAGAGAAAAAGCTTCAGAGTTTCAAGCCCAAACAAGTCCCTGATAAGATGTGAAATGCAATGGAAAAATCATTTAGGGGAAACAACAGAGAAGCTGATTTTGCTCTAGTTTTACAGATCGGTTCAATAAAGGTTCCTGAACTCTCTTTTCTATGTAATTCTAAGGAAGGGTCATTTAATTAATATATTTATCTGAAAGAAGGAAAAAAAAAAAAGAAGAGTAAGGGAGGAGGGAGAAAAACAAACTTAAAACAAAGACTGTATTTCACATTGAGTATTGCAGGTTTTGGTTGAGTCTGTCTAGCACATGAGCTCTCTGGGTACCCACAGCCCTTTCTTCCACATGGTTGCTCTCTTAGCTTCATCCTTTAATTTGGTGTATAAATTATCACAAAAATGATGGAATCCAGAGAGGAAAAACACATCCAAGCACATTTCTTACTCATGTTTTCCTTCTTTAGCTCTTTATGATTCATTTACTGCACTTTCAACCAGCCCTCCTGGTTTTATGAGATGTTGAAAGACAGCTCAAGCATTTTATTATCTCCCCGCCAGCTTCCAGAAGAGGATCTGGCAGTGCTCAGGATACCTCCTGCAGTGGGACTGGTGAATGTAAAACTGTGGGGCTCAGTCCTTGGCTCCACACCATCATTCATTCCCTGCTCCTCCTGGGCATGGCACAGCTGTGCAAACCTCAGCACACCATAGAGCTGGGAGCTGGGAGCATCTCCACAGCCTCTGGTGGACACACCTCAGGCTGAAGCTGTCTCGACAGCCCTTGACAGCTCTATTTCTCATGCAGGCAGGGCTGCTGAGGGGGCAATGCAGCAAAAGGGTTCATCCATCCCTGGGTTTGAGAAGACAAGTCTGTGTCCAGTGCTCAGTGCTCAGCCTAAGGCACTGAGTGGGTGAGTTTGGTGGCAAAGTCCTGATGTCAGCAGCAGACCCTGCTTAACATGAGCACCAAAGCCTTTTCACAATTCTGTATGTCCAACCCTGTTTCCAAGAGCGAAAAGCTTTACACAGCCTCAAGCAACCTGAGGGGGCACCCCGTGAACTGTGCCCCGTGAGCTGCCTAGACCACTGGTTAGGAGCTACAGTAATATCGTATCAGAAAGATTTTTTTGTGCAAGAATAGAGCAAAAGCACTTCCAGTGGAGTGGTGTCCCTCTAGTGGTGCTCCCCATCTGAGAGCCAGGCTGGGGAAGGCAGAAGGCATCTGGAGCTTGGACTGGCGTGTCTGCTTGCATGTCAAGCGTGGAGTTATTGGTGCCTTCTGTGTTTCTATAGCATCCCTGTGTTACTTTCCTATCAATGAAAGATGGAGAGAATTTCCCCCTACCCCTTTCTTAATGACACTTTTATTAAAAGGGTGTTCTGTGAAGAGGGAGGAGAAGGGTTAATAGAAAAACTTTTCAAGGCTAGACGGAGAGCTAAGCCTTCATGCTCTAGAGAAATTGAACTGTGGAGAAATGTGGGAAAAGGCTTTTTTCCCCTGCCCCACACCACAATGCAGTCTGTCTCAAATTAAAAAAAAAANAAAAAAAAAAAAGTAAGATTTTTTTTTTCATGTTCTTCCAAATATCACTTCTGCTTGTCACAATATTTATAAAACCCCTCTTGCTATCTCAAGCTGCACAGCCTTTGGCTCAGGTTCCTGCTTATGCAAAACAGGGTCATAAACATGTCACTGTGTATTTGATAAATCCATCTTCCTCTTGTCATTGTCACCAAGAAGCTGAGATGACGGGAGATTACTCCGTCAAATCGCCGTAGAAACGCCTGCAGAGTTTATGAATTTTCATAGGATGTAAGTCCTCTTTAATGGGAAGTGGGGCCCACTGAAAGCTTGCTATTTTTAAGGAAAAGTACATGCATCTGTGTGTCTTCATTGGTGTGTGGGAATACGCTGCATGGCCAAAACTTTATCCACCACACATTAGGAGCTGTGCCAATGCATCCCACTTGAGAACATCATCCAGAGTTTGTGCCCATTTCCTTGTATCTCCTTCTCTTCCTGTGACCCCAATTCACATTAATATTAAGGCTCCCCTAAGCCATACTGGATGTGTAAAAGAGATGTTAAATAAGTGCAAATGCCATTAGAGGGTATTTACTGATCTAACATAGTTCCTGTGAGCATTTTCATTACCACATCTTGACATGCTTGTCTCTGCCCTCACCTCCTCCTTTTTCTGCAATCTAGCGAAGAAATCAACCCATCTTCAGTGAGAATTGCCTCTATGTCAGGGTTCAAAGGGTAGCTGGGTTTCTCGTTCTGTAATAAAACTTAAAAGCAAACACATTTCACAGTTTTCCAGACAGGAAAAATGTCCTTTTGTCACTCCTTACAAGAATAAAAAGATGGCTGAAAGTATTATGGTCAAACTTTAGCAAAATAGGAGAAGACAAGTAAATATGAATGTTAACCTTCAAATATGAAGCTCAGTTGGGCCAGGTGCTGAGCTCTGCTGAGGATATCCCAAGAACTGGTAATGTCTTCAGCAGTTCAGTGAGATTTTTTCCTCTTGCATTCATGTTCCTGCAATTAAAGAGCTAATTCCCAATATGGGAAGCTTACAGCTAGGTCTTTTATGCAGACTCTTCTTTGTGAGTTAAATTTTTATTTGTGACCTGCAATAATGTCTTCTATGATCCTGGGGCATCCTCTTTGCATTTAAGTTGTTTTGTCTTCATTTTCCAGCATATGCAAGTAGTTCAACCTCATGCTGGGATGTTGTGGCTTAAGCCAGCCAGCAATTCATCCCCATACAGCTGCTCACTCACTCCCTGCCAGTGGGATGGAGGAGAGAATCACGAGAATAAAAGTGAGAAAACTCAAGGGTTAGGATAATTTAATAAGTAAAGCAAGTGCTGCACACAGAAATAAAGTAAAGCAAGGAATTCATCCAGCACTCCCATGGGCAGATAGGTGTTCCAGCATCTCCCCAAGAGCAGGGCTCCCCCATGCATGATGTTATCTTGGGGAGACAAGCACCATCACTGTAAACGTGCCACCTTCCTTCTCCCCCCAGCTTTATAAAAATTATCCCTGTAGTCAGTTGGGATCGCATTGTGTCCTCTCCCAACTTCTTGTGTATCCTTAACTGCCTCACTTGGTGGGGTGGGATGAGAAGCAGAAATGGGACTCAATGCTGTGCAGTGCTCACATAGCAATGACTAAAATGTCCCTGTATTGCCATTGTCATCTCCAGCACAAAAAACCACAAAACACAGTTACTACAAGGAAAACTAACTCCATCCAAGCCAAAACAAGCACATGGTGCAAGAGTACAAAAGGCTTTTAAGCCTGTACCATGGGTATTAGCCCCCATGGCTTAATAAAAAACTGTTGTATCATGGTTGTTGCAGTGCAAACAAAAGCAGAACCCTCCCCAAATAGCTGCCTACATATGAAACCGCAAAAAGAGGAGAACATCGCTGTTTCTCAGCATCCAAAGGCTTTAAGGGAGATAATAATACACTTTTGATCCTCATGGCAGCAGTTACTGCAGCATGTGCAGCCTCAGTGTGCTGGCGCATTTACCCAGACAGGGGATGAAGTAGAAACTCTGGCTCAGACTTCACAAAAGTGACCATTATTTATAACCAGTCTGTCCTGTGTAAAGCTCTGAGTGTGTGTCATCCCATGCAGTGTCCAGGAGAGCTGTACTTCAGTGGGCTTTCCATCCAAGCAATCACACAAAGACAGGGTCACTAATGTGCTCTCTCTCAAGACCTTTAGTGAGCAGTTACCCCATGCAGTGACACCAGAGGATGGTGTGACCTGTGCCAGGTCTTGGATTACACCCTCTGGGCTTCAGTGACTGGTGCATTTTGCTCACCATCACAGACTTCCTGCAAAAAACAGGAATCTTGGTCACTAGAAGTAAACTCTTGTAGACACATTGGATTGGTATATCAGGACAGTGTTGTGCATTTCAGCAGTCATCAAAGTGTTTTAGATATCATGCATGCTGAACTGTATTACTGTATTAGTAAGCAGACCAAAACTTAGAGAAATAGAATGAAAATCTGCCAAAACATTATCAGATACAGCAATCCCACATTTCCTAGAAGCATCTGACCACTTTATATTTTTCATTTGTTGAGGCAGCATACAGCATATGGAAGTCTAATAAAAGCAGGAATAGTGTAACTGTGTGTCTTTTCGGAATGTAGCTAACGCCTTTCTAGATCCCAGTCAGCCTCTCCATAGAAAAACTGCTTGAGAACTATTCAGGCAGCAATTCAAGCTCACACAACCACACACACTACAAGGCTGGCTCAGCAGGGAGGCAGAAGGCTCCCAGCCCCAAATCAATTTCCAGCAAGCGTTTATTCCAATGTGCCAAAGGTGAATCTGGAGCCAGAGAGAGAGAACATGTGGTCTTTCTCAGTTGTATAGGGTCTCAGGTTCATGGGTGGTCCAAGAGGTAGGACAGGGGGCAAGTGGCCATAGGGAAGAGAGGAACAGAACACCAGGCCCCATAGCCAATGGGGAAACAGGGAAAGGGGATACCATGGGGTGGGTGATGGACTTGCGAAACCCAGAGAGAAGACTGCACAATGTCTGCAAGGATCCATGGGGGAGAAGCCCTTTTTTACACCTGGGGTACCTTTAATCCTCACTTTTCCAGGGAAGGGCACTTGGAAATTCCTTTAATGGCACAAGTGACTCCACAGAATGGTCTGGTGATTTAAAAACTAATTTTCTCCTTTACAATGAAGGGATTCTGCCTTATTGTTTTGCAAGCAAACAGCTGCTTATTCTTCTGAAATCTAGCATTCTTACTTTTGGAGGATGAAAGAAATTTTCAGAGAATTTCAAGAGAAACCTGTTCATTAGATTATAAATTAAAATTAATTAAAAATTGGATTCTCTAAGAAATTTATCATCTGTGCTCACACTCTTCATCCAAATGATGAAGATGTCAATAAGAGAATATCTCAGACTTCAAACTTTCGGTATAGTTGCAGTTAATTGAATTTGTATGCTTGGGGTATTCTTGAAGAAATTAGGAAGTAATTAGGCTATGCTATTAAACATTGTATATAATTGATCTGATGATATAGCCAAAAAACAGGCCAAGGTCAACAGCTTATTCAGTTCTTAAGCTTGATGTGTTCTCAGAGATGACGCTCCATTCCTTCCTCTGACATGGATTTGCTTGTTGGGGTTCTACTGGGTGTACTGGGAGTTATTACTTTTTGGGGAGATTAAATCTACCCTCTGCTAGGCAAAACATGCCAGGCTGGACAGCTTGGGATGCTTTGCACCTCACCAGGCAGCACTGCTTCATCTCCTCGGCTCTGCCCACAGCAGGATATCCCACAGTGGGGTGTCCCAAAGCCCCTTTGGGCAGCTTCCAACCAGGTTCCTGCTTGTAGGGCGAAACCAAGCAGGTGACTCCCAATGCATAAACAGACTGTGTGAGTGGAAAGAGATGTCCCAGGCCTTCACCTGCCTCTAACACATTACCCAGCCATTAAAAGGGCATCCAAAAAGTAAATGCTAAATTCAGCAGTACAGTTTGGCTCCTTGCATGGCTGTAGCTCTGAGCAGCAGTTACAAATCCAGTTTAACAGGCCAGTGCTCTGACTCTTTGCATTGATTCAGCACACCGGTGGATTTGTTCTTAAAGAACGAAGTCAAAACTCCCTTTGGCTTTGCCAAGGTCTGGCTTTCACCCTGCAGAGCTACAAATCAATAGAAGCAATGGAAGGCAGAACTCACTGTAAATGCCTCTGAAGGGGGAGGTATGGAAAATGCAATTACCCAGGGAAGGAAATAACAAGACAAGCTTTTTTTATTTGCCCTTTTTTTTCCCCTCAATTTTTCCTCTTTTGGTGAAGAGTACTATTGCAGGAATAGTCAAGAAAATGCATTTTGAACATTATATAATTCTTCTAAGGCGAATGCAGGAAATTTGCTTACAGACAGAAATACAAAGATGCAGGTGTGTGAAAACAGTATTTTTCAGTCCATTCAGAAAAAAAAATATTAGAAAAACGCTGTAAAAACTGTCACAATGTGGGATTTGAAGAATATGACTCAATTACTTCATGGTGCCACTGATAACCAAGCATCAATGTTAGCAGTGTTGGTAGCATATAGAGCACAATACTTGTCTTCTGGGGCCTTAAAAATTCATTGCTATTAGGATTGTGATGGCACCCCTTTAAGAATATTAATGTAAAGTTTCATACAAGAATGTATATGTTCTTATACATGTATTCTGGTGCGTGTGTTCTTAACCTTTAAAATAATTTCAGTAGGGATCTTGCCTCCCTGGATGCTGTTGTGCTTTGCTTTTTTATGCACATTACAGTGAGCTGCTTTGGTCTTGCTGTTCCTCATCCAGGGGTAGCCCTTCTTTGGTCCCTCTGGAGAAGGAAGAAGCACAGGAGATGGTTTTCTGTATATGCACAGCTCCGTCCCTGTGTTTAAAATGCAGATACCTCTGAGGTTAAAACCGACAGCATTTTAACAACTTTCAGTCATGAAGGATGGCTTCTGCAAGTCAAACTGATTGAGGGCTATCTGACAAGGGGAAGAGGGAAGCAAACACCATGAATTATAGATGGCAATCTGTCTATTTTACTATTACATACCCACAGTAGGAGCAGATTCATTCCTCTTGTACCTCCCATTGTGCAGTCATCCCCATTGTACATTCATTTCCATTGTTTCTCCTTCCATGTATTGTACATTCAGACCCTGTCTCAACTGTACATTCCAGCTCCGTGGCAGGAGATCCATCCGTGGGCTCAGCTGTTTCGCAAACAGATCTAATAGCTGTAGTGTGCTCAGATGAGCATGATGGGTAATAGCAGAGCAGATTGAACTATATTGTCCCAGGAGTTCATATATTTTTATACACTCATAGGGTACACATCATCTTGCTATGACAATGAGGCTAAGTCAAGCATCTCAGGATGCAATAAAGCAGATTACAATACCGTTCCTTCACTCATTTTCACTACACTTTCCCTCCCACTTTCTTTTAACAATGCCAGGCTACTTTAAACGCATATCCCAAATCATGGCTTGCTCTATGTTCTCCTCCTCCCCCCCAAAAAAAATATTTATTTCTTATTCCTCCTGAAACAGTCTTCCATGGAGATAAAACTAAGAATTCCCTAAATATCAAAGAAAGTTAAGGACATGAATTTCCTCAGAAAAGGTCCCAACAATTCAGGCTTTAAAATGCCAAGGTTAATAATTTTTTCCCTCCCCAAGCCATGTCACATTATTAAGTGAAATAAAGCTGACAAAGGAAGGGATATTCAAATAGCCAGTGTTCTCATTTACTGCATTATTATTACTGTACACCTTTCTTGTGAAGACATGCTAGGCAATTAAGAGCCCAATTAGCCCCTCAGACACAGGCAAAGGGCTTCCCAGCATCTCAGTGTGAACTATGGGTGTTCTTTCAGAGGGTCAAGGTCTGACCCTGGATGGGTTTGAATCACAAACTTAGCCAAAAGCTGGAGAACATTTATGTCCTCTTCCCCAGTCCATACTCATGTACCCAAATGACAGCTGCACTCATCTCTTGTCATCTGAGGCTTTGTCCAGCTTTCCCACTTCCAGTTTGGGCAGGATAACACTGAGCACTCATGTGCATGAAACAGGTAAATTGGACCATGCTTTTCCTTGCTGGCTCCCAATTGGACCACGCTTTTCCTTGCTGGTAGAATTCCTGATCCCAAACATTCTAAATCAGGAGTCAAGCTTTAGAGAAGCACAAAAGCTGCTTAAATTCTTGAGGTGCTTTTTAACGGATACATAAGGCATTCTTTGACTTCACATTATACATAAGGCATTCTTTGACTTCACATCGTGTCTGGCCTTATACGTTCGGGTTTTTTTCATTTCCCCAAGGGCTGAGAGATGGGGTGAGAGACAGGTCCAGGGATCAGGGTGCTTCAAAACTTAATGCAAAAATAAGTATATAATGCTCTCTTTATTACAGGATTCCAGGTGTTAGCATAAAAAAAAAATTGGCTAGAAGAAGTACCATTTATGATAGGGTAAAATTTACTCACATCAACAACATGCTCTAAAATGGCAAAGCCCAAGAAATCTGAAATCTTTTGTTCACATGGCCACTCCAGGATTTTTAAAGACCCAAAAGAGCAGAATAAACAAACTTTTGTCTATAACCATGTAGAAATGGCTGATCCTGTCTTCTGAGAAGAAAAATGAGCTCTTTCTGGGTGCCTTCCAGCCCAACAGTTGTGACAGTCTGTGAACTCAATTCCATTTTGTATTCAGACAGTTTTTCCCACCTTGAAATATCCCACTGAGTGCAGCAAACCATATATAAGGAAACATATCTTCCCAACACTGACATCCGTCCGTCCCGAGGTAGCCACAAGCATCTATCTTAATGACCCGCAACACCACCAGACAACAAATATCAGAGAGAGAGCCTGAGATGATGGGCTGGTGTAAAATGAGCCAGAGCAGGTTCTGTATAGATTTACACCACTAGAAAGTCAGAGCCAGGGACAGAAAATCATTTCTACATGCTTTGGAAAGTAAATGTGTACCTTGGAAGGCCAAATACTGGATTGGAACTGGAGATTAATTGTGGCATAAGGAAATGTATCTTAAGGTACAATTGTCCTTAATGATATTGACACCTCTCACAATGGTGTTGTGAAGCTTTGTGAGATTGTATCAGCAGGAGGTTCAGAGACGCTCCACAAACAGGAGCCATAGGAGTGCAATCCAGGAAGGACACTGCCTTCATCTTCAGGGCCGAAGTAACAAAGGAGAAAAAGATAAATCTTGGAGAAATGGAGAAATAGGCTAGTTTGACAAGATGGCTGTGATTTCCTCTTTCTTTTCTACCTTCTCTTTACTCCACCACTCACTTTCTGCTTCTGGACCCAATGGGACGAACACAGAACTATGAATTCCCCTGTTATATCTTTCTTTTCCTCCCTTTATTAAAAGCAGGCCTTTGTGTTCATGGTAAAACATATATAAATTCAATAGCTAGAAATTAAACCATATCTAGATTCAGGAGAACTCAGGGTCAAAACTGAGCCAGAGCTTAGCAAATTTAATTCTGAGAATTTTTGTCAAAATCTTATAAATCTGTTTCTAAAGTGACAAAAATTTCCCAGCCTCAGGTTTGGTGAAACTTATACAGGACACAGGGCAAGTGGATGCAAACAAACAGGCCAGTGCTCCTTTGCCTGTCCTTGATTCAGGCCACATTTGTAATACTCACTGTAGACTTGGAGTGCTGTTTTATCCCAGGTACCAGTCAATAAAGTCAAATATGTCAGTAAAGTCAACAGAGCCAATAAAGAACTCAAATATGAAGATTTGAGACTGCTGAATGTAAATAGTTTTCAATATAATTTCCCTCTCCTTCCCCTCCTTTTAGTGAGCCCTGTCCACATGTTGTTATGGTTTATTTAATTAACAATAAGAGGTACACTGGAGTTCTGGGGGGAAACAAACAAACATACAAACTGAAAACAAAAACAAACAAAAAGCAACTAAACAAAACAACAATCTTGATTTATGTAGTGGCAAATTCAGTATATGTTCAAGACCAGAATTCCATAGTCCCTTGCACCTGACACAGTTATGCCAGTCCTGGGTCCCAGCCCCTGGTCAGCTCTGCCTTCATAACACTCTGCACACCAGTTTTATGACCCCACTTCTGTACCCCACCAGCCCACCAGCCTCCCTGTAACCAGACTGAGTCTCTCTTACTGCCATGGAGATATTTATGTTCCTTGTATATATTGGACATGGATTTCCATTCGGTCAGATTGATGTGCCTGAGATGGATGTGCTGGCTGTGCTGCTTTGATATTCTCCTGTGATTGTTAATGTTTCAGCTCCAACACAGAAGTACTGGTTATGCTATTTTATTTCCTTTTTTATTATTTTTTTTTAATTAAGTCCATCTGACTTTGTTTCCTAGATCAGATGCGACAGGCAGGGATTGTGTCATGGTTTTTCAACCACTTGTTCACTCACTCTCTGTGCTCTCAGATGCTTAGTTGGGCTAGAGAAGAGGCAGCACCAAATACACCTGCCCAAGTTCCCTCGCTCCCAAGGTCCAGCCCTGGCTAGCTGTGGACCTCGGGGAAGAAACTGGGCTAGGATGAGGACAAAAGACAAAAGGCGCTCTGACTCCTCATGGGAAACAGTCCCAGAGGTTTAATGTAGAACTGACACCTTGAAATCCAGGAGGTGAAAGAGGGCGGGACCCTTCCTCCCAGGGGTTTTAAGCCCTAAGAGGGAGGGGATGAACGGGCGGGCGTCTGTTGACCAGTGGGGGTGGAACCAGGAGAAGGGGAGATACAGGGGGTACCAGGTAAAGGAATGTACAGATACATGGGAAGGTAAAATCATGGAACTCCCAGTGCAGAAATGAACTAACTACTTAGGGCAATACAACATACACCCAAGCCCCACAGTTCCTTCAGGTCAAGGACCCAGCTTTTTCCAAATCCATTTCCAGGCATCCAGTAAGAACTAAATAGTGCATGTTAACCAGGTTTTGGAAAGGAGAGAAGATACAGTAAAGAAATAGGAAAGTGAACTGCAAGATACAGGAGAGTCACAGCAGACAGTTAGCAGGGAAGATACTGTTATCTTTAAACTTTCATGTCTCACTGTCCTGTTATCATTACTACATGATGCAATCTTAAAACATATATCTACTATAGCAAATTAAACCAGCCAAGGCCCATTTTCTGGCCCACAGGGCAGGAGACATAGTACAGCTTTTACCCAGTTGTCTAAACTGTCTTCCACCCAGAACAGAGAGAGTGAACAGGCATCTCTGGAAAAGATGCCTGGCTCATAACAATCTGTATGGCCCCAGCACAGTGTCTGGGTCTGTGCCTTCTTTTGATTTAGCTGATAGATAGAGACAAAGTCCAGTACTAAACCTGTGTGCTAATTTCAAAATTTGGAAAAGGAGAAAAAGCACATTCAACTACTACTCACATCTGCAAACTCCATTCGAAGTCCTACTCTGGTATTTAGCTGTAAACTCAAGAAAACCCCAAACTTCATATAAGAACAGTTCCAAGAGGACAAAATTGTCATGGAAGGAAAGGATTCATGTTGTGCTTCAATTTTAATTATTAAAAGAAGAGCCTAATTCATATCCAGATAGAGATTTGAAGTCCCTACCTGTGGGTACCCTGGGCTTTATGTTTGTTCCTGTTCTAAAAAACTGAGAGCAGAATGGGACTGCAGCCCAGAAATATGCATATCTAGTGAAGATCAGAGATGTTTGATCCTGAAAAATGTCTCTTTTATCAAAATTACCCTGTAAAAAAAAAAGTCACTGTATATGAACATCATGCTGTGTCTTGCTCCTGTACAGGAGAGTGTTTGAAAAAGGGCAGATGCCTGCAAATCTGTCAATGGGCAGAAAAGGATGAATGGTAGTGAGGGGCTGAGGTAAGAGTAAATTCAGAACAAGGGAAAATATTATTATGGTAAAAGCAGTTCAGGCAGTGGACTAATGTGTGAGGGAATGGAAGAATCTCTTGGCTGAACAAGACAGTAGATTTTCAGCTGGGGCGGGTCATCATGTCAACACAAATCCTGCCACTGTGGGGAAGTGAGGTGCTCAGGTGAGTAGGACCTGACCCTGCAAGCCCTGAACTCTACCTGAGCCGCTCCCAGGTGCTAGATCTTTGCATCCTTGTGAAGCTGTCCATTTCCAAAGAAAGTGCAAACCATTTACTACAAGGAGAAAAAAATGGAGCCCGAGTGCCATTCATAGGATGTATGGCAGCATTCTGTAATACATCAGTCCCACTTATAACATAATAGCTGTATAACTCATACAAGGCTCTGGCTCATGTGAGGCATGGATGTCTACATTCCACAGGGGAGGAATAAGCAATGCAGTTACATACCCTGTAGCTGGGTAAGATTACAACACAAGCAGCAAGCTTTCCAGGCCTTAAATGCTGGAGGGAAGGACAAGGCATAGGAACAGCTTGATCCCTGATTTTTATGAAAGTTAGAGCATTTTCACTGCAGAACTGCAGCAATTCTCTGCAAATCTCTCTGTGTATGTGTGTGTGGTCACCAGTAATTTTTAGTTGTCTTAGCAGTGAAAGTAAGGAATGAATTGGAATTAAATTTGCATTCTTATTCTCTCAAGAGGTGAAGCCATCAGTGTCAGTGAACGGAGAGGTGAAATGAGACCCATTCTCAGATGAGTAAAATTGCTACAGCTCAGATGAAGTAAAGGGAGCTGTGCTCCTTTATACTAGCTGAGTATATATTGGAGAATAAAAATATGAGGAAAACTTTGTTGTTGTAGACCAGGTTTCTTTAAGGAATTAAGAGCTCTGGACTTGCAGTATGACAGCTCTTTTGCAGTTCTCAATTCCCATGGTTAGGCAGAGCAGGATGACAAACTTCAGATCAGCCACAAAATATGTACAGTAAGAATCCAGTCCTTGATTTTTTAATTTTTTCTGTAAGACCTGAATTCAAAGCTTTGGTCTTCCACTGTGGTAGGTGATGAACATCACAAGAAGTTACAAGTGAACCTTTAAAATGCTTCAGCCTTCCAGAAAAAGCAACCTTTGCCTTGGAGACTCAGTATCAGACTTCAATAATTCATGCATTTTAAGCCCAGTAGAGACTTGTGTGACAATCTAAGCTAGACTGCTGCATATAACAGGCCTTCAGACGTCTCTGAATTATTTCCCATTCCAAGTCCAAGAGCTATTGTCAAAGTAAAATATGTATTTCAGAAAAATACTCAATCCCATTTTGAAGTAGCTAGTGACAGGTTATCTTCTATGGTCCTTGGTAAAGCCTTCTAATAGTTAATTACTCTAAAAAAGGGCAGCTTCTTTCTTCTTTACATGTCAGACTTTGTCTTCTAGGATTTGGCTCTTTCTACCTTCCCATCTGGTAAAATAAAGGGCCCTGTATTCCCATATTTCTGCTCCACAGAAAGTGATTAAATAAATGCTTAATTTTCATTTTGTGGAGCTAACTGGCACCTTTAGTCTCTCCAGATAAAACTGGATTATGACAGATGTATGTAAAACTGAGGCTCTCAGGGAAGATGAAGGGAGAATAGTCATTCACTGCTCCTCCTAGTGTAACAGCTGGGGGACATCGAAAAAATTATCAGCCAGCACACAGAAAATGGATCCAGGGAAATTCATTCTTAATGGGACCCAGTCAGGTTGTGTAACTCTGTTTTGCAGAACATAGAAATAGTCCCAAAAGTCACTAGATGTGTTCTCCTTGACCCTGTTCCTGCCAGTCCCACACCAGTGTTATACATGCCTCCATTTATCCATAGGTTTATTTGTGTTGTGGGTCAGACACAAGCCTCAAATTGGGAAATGCTTAAATAATAGATAATGAAAAAGGGGGTAAGTATCTTTAACAGGATTAGTTCTAGCATTTTCCAAATGTTCAAAGTAGTACAAATAGCACTGGAAAGAGGCTCCTTTTCATGCTCAAAATTTCATGGCTCAGCTCCAATCCCCAAGACCTGAGTAGAGGTTCCAGCATCAGTAGGATGTCTGAGGTACTGAGTAGGAAGTGGGAATTCTGTGCTTTCATGGACATGAGCTGCAGAGCCTGTCCACAAATATAATGCTTGTGAATTTTCTTCTGCAGCACAAAGCTGCCCCTGAGGATCCCCACAGGCAGCCAGGGAAGCAGACATGAATACACCTGCATTGCAGCTGGCCAGAGTGAACATGCACAAGAGGAGAAGAATTACTCTTATCACTCTCCATTCCCTGCCTGGATCATCAGGAGGGTGGAGTAGAGCAACAGAGGTTAAAAACTAGAATGCCTACACTGGAATTAAGCCATAAAGTCTGACTGGACAGGGAGAGGAAGAGGGGGGTATGGATAATTGCACCCATAGGGTAATTAGAGTTACAAGGAGCAGTGGAGCTACACTTCAGTCCCAAGAGTGTGATTAATTGGCACTAACAACCCCTCTGGAGTTGCGTTATTGCTATTATGAAGGCAAGTCTTTATTTTTTATTTTATTACTTTTATTTATAAATGAAATATTTAAGTGCATGACTTTGATCGCCAGGATCTGCTAGTTAGTGCCGGCTTCAGCCACAAGGTGCCAAGATTAAAGATTCATCAAAGGCAAAGGATTAACCCACCCTGCTGGAATGCCAAGTAGCTAGTCAGGAAGACCATGCTGCATTAAAGCCTGAGAAGTCCCTCTTTGCTTAGTTTGTTCTCTAGGGCTGTGCATTTGGAGTCTTCCCCTTCCCTCAGGCCCTGCTTAGTTCATATGCACTTCTATACCTGTAAATTGCCTAGGAGGAGGACAATGCCAACATTAAAAAATACAAATATTCTGCTAACATGGAGTATTCTCCTTTTAAAAAGAGGTAGTTTCAAAGGTGACAGCTCTAGTGTCTAGGGTTGGGACACAACCTCCTCTGTCTCAGTGTTCTTGTGGAGAAAGGGCTCAGATGAATCTGAGACTGGTGGTCTTTTCAAAAGCAGCTGGAAAGGACACAGCAGAAACACCATCATCCCTCTTTAGACAGACTCACCACACATCCGCATTTTCCCTAGAGGCTTTCTCTGTTTCTGTGGAGAGCTAGAAGCTGATGCTGCTGTACATTTGTCTGAGATTTCTAGGTGCTTGTTATTTGGACATGTTCTTGATATGGTCACACCAATTGTGGATCAATGCCGAAGTGAACAGCAAAGCTCCACAGCTGTACAGCAGTCCATGACAGAGGAATGGCCATCTGTTTAGCAGTCTAAATCTATTTTAAATCCTCCTTCATATCTTAGACGGTCTTGAAGACATTCATTTATATGCCAAGACTGATAAAATAGACTGGTAATCTTTTAGTCCTTCTGTTTATTCTCAGGCATATTAAACACTATTAGAAGAGTGTGTTTTGTGACTTTTGGAAGTCCAAACCATTGCCAGGGTCTGAAGTTTCAAATTTGAAATTATTTTCCCTTCTTGAAATATCTGCTAAGTCTGAGCAGACACTGAATCGTTCCAACACCCACTCACCCAAGAAGGGACCACTGGAAAGCAGGACTGTGAAAGCATCCACTTCCTTGCAACAGGGCTCTGCAAACCAGTTAGGTCACTCTTCATTTAATGGGATCTGTCAACAGATGAAACAAATGGAGGAGAAGAGAATCTGCCTTGGCTATACACAAATTCATCCCAATAATCTTGGTCTGACTGACTAGTGCCTGTCCTCCTGCACTGCTGGGGCTCTTTCTGGGAGAGGATAAATACATCTATTTCTCTCACATCTTTCAGTGCTTTCCCTTCCCTTCCTCTCCCTTCCCTTCCCTTCCCGGAACTTCCCTTCCCTTCCTGGAACTTCCCTTCCCTTCCCGGAACTTCCCTTCCCTTCCCAGAACTTCCCTTCCCAGAACTTCCCTTCCTGGAACTTCCCTTCCCTTCCCAAAACTTCCCTTCCCAGAACTTCCCTTCCCAGAACTTCCTGGAACTTCCCAAAACTTCCCTTCCCAGAACTTCCCTTCCCAGAACTTCCCTTCC
>VZDJ01000292.1:668792-700745 GCA_008694505.1 Cyanoderma ruficeps | reverse complement strand
CCTCTCCTCTCCTCTCCTCTCCTCTCCTCTCCTCTCCTCTCCTCTCCTCTCCCTTTTTGCTGCCAAAATAAAGTAATTGGTAGGCTTTGGGAAGACTTGAAATTTCTCTGGCATCTGGTTAGATAAGGTTTCCTTCTCTGTTGTGCTTCCCATCTCTCTTCTATGATGTAGCTAAGGAGCCCAGCAATCTGCTTTCCCTGCCAGATACCATCATTCAATTGGAAATACTATTGTTTTCTTTAGGCAGATGGTTAGATCCTTTGATCCCTTCACTAAACTCATTAGAAAACCTGGCCTCAGATCAAACTTTGAAAGAAAGAAAAATTCTGAGGGAAAAATAAATACCATGGTGATGAAGGTGGTGTGTAAGATGCTGGATAGAACAGAATAGAACTTATTTTCTCTTTGCCTTTACTTCAGAGTGTAAAAAACCAGGGTTTTTTTATGCTCTGAAGTCTGCCACTGTTTCTAATACTAACCGGATCACACTGTTCTTTGTACATGTGCACACACACACATATACATGTGATCATGTGAACATTTGTGTGTGCCTGGGCATGTGGAAGTAGCCAAAGGCATCTCCACTTGTTTCAGTCCATGTGTGGGCTATAAGAGCCATGTGGGACTGGCTGCACTGGACTCTGTATTCCTCTGGTATACTTTGCTGTATGTTGATAAGGGCTCTGCTGTATTTCTGATTTTGAAAATAAAGGGTATTTTCAGTGATTTGGGCTGTAAGATGTAGGATGTATAGCAGCCAAGTGACAGCTGACATGGCCTCTGTGCTTATCAACTTGAGTTCAATCCCTCTACACCTGGCAGTGCAGAGTGGGCACAAAGAGAGTGCTCAGCCATAAGCTATCAGAATGGCTCAGTGCCCCTCCGTTTTGTGGAAATAGATTTATTTCATTGTGCAAAGAAAAGGTGCCAGGTGTGTATTTAAAAAAGGAGGATGGAAACAGGGGGAAGTCCAGCACCACTGTTCTGCTCTCCCTTTCGTCTGTTGGAACAGACATCCAAGAATCCCCTATAAAACAGGAGCACTGTGAGTGACAGTAATGTCCCACAGCATAAAGGGACACAGAGAGGTCAAAGCAGGAGGTGGGGAAACACAGCCTACTTTGAACATAGCCCATTGGCACAAAGTGAAGTGGATCTGTACAACTTTTGGATTTGAGCTACCTTCTCATTTCTACTGAAGCAGGGAGAGAAATATGAAGGAATTACCTGAGGTCCCCTAAAAGAAAACAAAGCCACTCCTCCCAGAGGCAGTCAGTGGCTGTCTGTATGGACTCCATCTCCCAGGCTGAATTAAGGGGTGCTGGACACCCACAGATCCCATCAGTTGGGGCACAGGTACATAATTCATCCAAAATATCAACACAGTGAGTTTTCCTCCATAGCACAGGACTGGAGTCAAATACTGTGACTGAACTTTTTTTTATTTTATTTTTTAATGGATTGTATAATTTTATGACTGTCAAGATGAACAAATAATTTGCAATGAATAATTTATCTAACAGATTTTGATTCTTTTGCAGCTTACTGAATATCCATGAGCAGATCTCAATTTCAGCTGGCTTATTTATTGTTTGAATTTATTTGATATGTTCCCCTTTTTTCTTTTTTTTTTTTTCCAAAATACTATCAAATAATCAGAGACAGCTCCTGAAAAAGTTTGATAGTCTGCATCTGAAAGTAGTTGTAGCATCCATGAATCAGGGAGTGGACAGTACAATGTGTAGAAATTTCACTTGAGAAATTCGGATTTAATTTTCAGACCTTTCAAAGATTTCCAATGTGACCTTGATAAAGAAAGTTGGGAACAATGTTGCTACTAAAAAGCTGTCCCCATGTGACTAGTCCAAGCCAGAGGGAGGAACACAAGAATGACCATACTGGTGCAAGCGCATCAGTCTTGCCTGATGTTCTGTCTTTGACTATGGCCAAGACTATGCGTCCAAGACAATATGTAAAATCAGGGCAAGCAGGCGGTGAATCTTCCCTAAAGCATTTATCCCACCTCCCTCAATTAGTAGTTCAAAAGATCAGTGAGGCAAAGGTGATGTTTTCCTGTTTGGTAGCCCTTGATGTATTTTAGATTCACATTAAGGGCATGAACCCAAGGCTGGGGAGGACATAGATTGCTGGTGTAAACTGTGTCTTACTCTGTCATAAACTACCTGGGTTACCTTGATCCAGTCAATTAAGATGAAAATTATTTACCTTACCTAACAGTATCTATCTAAAAGCAAGGTCTCACTGTGAGCTACCTTGCTAGCTACAGGAAGGATGTGTTCATGTGCCACAGCTAGGAGACCACCACAAATCCATGAGAGTGGTCGGTGACTGTCTGGGAGTACCAGGGTGCAGGCAGAGGTCCACTCATTACAATAGGAAAGATGTTTCCCTCCTCCAGAGATTTTGATTATCCTTGTGTCAGGGGTACACAATAAGTGGAACAAACAAGCAAGGAAAGATAACAAACTGAACAATACTGGGAGGGAACTGAATCCGGGATTACGTCTGGCTTTGCCCATGAGAGGCAGCAGTGTTTTGAAGGCACTGGAGCAAAAGGTAGATTTTAATTCAGGTTCTTTCCATACACAGACTCTCTGTCAAGATGAAGGAGGTATTTTAATCCCCTGGGAGCAGAGCTATCAAATTGGCTGGATGGCTCCCTCTGTCACAAACAGCATATTTTATGCAATGTAGCCACACTCTGCTTGGTTATGGTAAATCAGCTTTCCCTTCTCTGATGTTGTGTGAGGTTTTGCATAGTTGAGTGGAGGGAAGGTGGGAGGAATGACCCAGGTGGACAGAGATGTAAAATGTTTTCTTGTCCAAGAGACAGAAAGAACTGCTTGTGAACAGGTGGGATTGAATACCACTTGATGTCAAATGTCTACACTGGCTGTTCAGGGTGGCCCTGAGAGCTCAAGACCAGGAAATCACCCTCTGTGCAGATAATGAACCTGTAAGAATGGCCCAAGGTGTGTCAAGTGTACTCAGCTCCCACTGCACAAGACCTCACATGCCCAGGGACTCCTGGAGGGCCGGCACGTTACCAGGCAGGCCCAAACAAACTCTCCACAGGCAAGCAGTCTGTGAGAGCCATGTTTCCTGCTGCTCCAGATGGTGCCCTTTCAGAGTAATGTAGATGTAGCCACTGAGGTCCTGCCGTGAGACAGCCCTCTCCTGCTGGGCAGCTGCACATGAGATCAGCAGTGCTTTCCAAAGAGCTTCTGCACTGTCCAGTCTGTCCTTGAGCCAATCGGGAGGACTTGCTATGAACCCTCTACCTGGGAGCAGGATCAGGGCAGCACAGGGTGCTCTTGAAAGAGAAAATGGCCTCGTAGCTCTCAAAAATTGGGATCCTCTCATTAAGGGGTCTGTTTTCACAAGGTTGCTCCTCCTTTCTGTGGAAAGAAGAGGGAAATAGCAGATTTTATTCCTGTCTTGGGACAGAAGGCTTGAAGGGTTCTTGAGGACTAAATGTCAGGGTGGAAGTACTGACCATTCCTCTTTCTGTCCCTTCTCCACTGACAAGGAAGACTCTCTGCACCAGAGCCACAGCGGAAGCTCGCCAGTCTGTCTTGTTTCCAGACTCAAAGCAGGCTCAGCTGAGATCAGAGATGCCAAACTCACTGTGCTTTCTTCTGTCTTCCCTCATTTTTCTAGACTTCCATTTAGCTTTCTTTTAGGATCTCAACACCTTAGGGTACCACAAGTGTTCTCAGCACCTTTCTCTACACCCTCCTTCTCCCTGGACCGTATCAGGTCTCCCTGCTTATCCTTCTTCTTATATTTTTCTGTCTCTAAGGAGTATAGCTATGTTCAGTGATCCAATCATCCCTCCAGAACAAGAAGGTACTTTTCTTCCAGGCTGGTGTATTCGTTTTGGAGATTGTCTTGATTCAGGTGAAAGTGTTTGCAGCCTGAATCTATCAGCTACTCAGAGCTGCTCAAATTACTTTCAAAAAGTAATTTGTCACTGATTCCCACATCCAAGAACTTATTGTCAATCTCGTGTTCTTAGTGACCGTCTCAGTAAAAGATAGTCACGTATCCAAAATTAGAACCCAGCTGTTGTGAGCCCTGGGGAAATAAACCTGAGGTGCAAATGAAAGAGATGTTTTTAGCGACAAATATAGCTGGGTATCCAGTGCTCTCCTTGATGGCTTGCTAGAAACCAGTCTCCAAACTTTCTGGCCCTTCAGCACCACTTCTAAGCGAGTTATACATTGCAAGTGACATCTTGTGGTTTTCTCCCCACAGCTCTCAAATTAAAGACATGGTCCCATTTGCCCATGAAAAATGTCCAGGAGCCAGCAGATACCAGGGCACCAGACATAGGGATGATAATTTGTCTATAAAACTACTCGAGGGCATTTTCTGCTGTTCAGTTAGAGCAAGATTCATCTTCCTTGCCTTAGGTGTCCTAAAAGCCAGATGTCTAATTGGGGTTAGTCATACCAGGCTTTTTTTATAATGAATACACAAGAACAGGTGCCTCCAGAGGTTAGTTTCATTGCAGCCAAAGACAAATGTGTAAGAAATGCCAGATGAATTTCCCTCAGGATGTGTTTATATATCCAAAATAAAAATAAAGAAACCTTAGGATCGCTGGCTTAGACATCCAACTTTTAGACATTCTCAGCTAGAGAAGATGCATCCCACACTATTAGGAAATTTAGTTGTCCAAGTGAAAGCAGTTCAAGGCAAAATGTTGCTTGCAACATCTTTCCCAGTGCAAAGCATACCATGTGGAAATTGTGCCAAATTATTTTTATAGACTTGAAATATATATATATATATATATGTATGTTTGAATTGGCTTTGGTTGTTGAAGGAAGCACAGATTATTGCACTAGAAATGTGGTAGAAACGTGTGAAATTCAGGCAAAGCTGTAGGGAAGCAGAGAAGAAAGGGTTATCATAAAAAGGGCAAAATATGTAAAATGTTAATATCATAGCACAGCATTGTGATGTTCACATGGTTAGTGAGAGGGAAAGTCTCATGAGCTTGAGCTAAGAAACAGCTCTTTCTTGTTCCTAAGATTTGTTCTTAGAAGAGAAATTTAGCAAAAAAACCTGCATCTTGACTCTAATTCAGTAAAGGAAAAAAAAAATTAGGAATTTCTGAAGCTTACTTCATTCCTAATTTTCTTGATTTTCTTTGAAAATTACCTGTGTGCACACATGGAAGCAGACAAACTGCCTTAAAGGACATTTCTGGATAAAGAGCAGAGGTGAGCACAGATAGATGATGTATATTAAGCTTTCTACAAGTGATACAAATTTTCAATTAAAGTAGGGTCTTTTTGACAGCATAAGATTAGGATGTTTTTCTCAAAATCACATTTATTTTCTGGAGGAAAGGAAATGTCTCTCTAACAACATTTAGGCACTTTTCTGGGATAAAACTTGTCCATTAAAAGGCTGGATTTTGATTGAAAAAACATGAGTGAAAATGGCAAAAACATGTACATGGATTCTGAGCTGAGGGAATTGCAGCAGTAAACTGCAGAGCTGAAGCAATGTAAACCCAAGGTCCCTAACTTACACTTAGCTTGTCACACTGACGTGCTGGAGGTATTTAAATATATCACAGGGGCCAGTATGGAGGGGGAAATGCCTTTCCCTCTTCTTTCATCTTAAAACACAGTAGATCATTACCGCTCATTCTGATATCAGTGCTGAGAGGAGGCAGAACAAAAACCCTGTTCAAAGGCAGTGCCCAGATCTCCCTGCCACAGCCAAAATCCAGCTCTGTCTGTCCTCCCAGCAAGGATCCTCTTGTCAGGTAAAAATCACAGCTTTTTAATCCATCCATGGCATCTACACTGCCATACCCAACCATGGCAGGGACCAGTCATTGATAGTACTGATCTGCTTAATTCTCTGATAATGCAGAGCAGAGACGTGAGTCAATCCCAAAAATGAAGATGGTTCTCACTGACAGTGAAGCAGTTAAATTTACAGAGTGAAAAGAATATGGGGTGAAAAGCAGAGCAGACTTGGCCATTGAGGAATAATCCAGGTTTTCATAGTGTATCTGTTTTTTTCCATGTGATGAAGGTTTTTGGCATTATCCAGTGTACTGACCCAAACTTATTGTTTAATTTGCTCCAGAGAAAGCCCCACTTCCTGTGGACCTAATTTCAGGGCTGCCCATTTCTGCAATTAGCTCATGTTCAACAGGCAAACAAGGAGCCGTAGCATGGGAGGGAACCAAAGTAGCTTTGAGGCTAAGCAGGATATATGTGAGTCAACTTAAATAGCAGTAGGAAAATCTACCACATACTGACCCCTTAAAAATGCTCCTACAGTCAAAGCTGTCCTTGGTTTTCTTCTTACTGCTCAGAAAAGGAACTTTTCTCAAACATGGCTGTTTGGCCAGCTTCACAAGTAAGTCACCCTTCCTCTGGGTTGTCCCTTACTTGCACACTGAAAGAAACAAGCTATTTATGTTTCCAAAAATGTGGAAGTATGTACATATATGTAGCTTGCACAGCATCATCTCCCCTGAATAGGAAGAAGCCCAAGATTGGCCTTGTTCCAAATCATGTTGAACACGCCACCTGGAAGGAACAGAGACATCTGGAAAATCATTCCACAATCTCTGAGGAAATTACAGGAGAAATACCGGATGATTGGAAGAACAGCCCTTTGTGGCATTCTTACTTTATCAGCCAATTTCACTTAGATTTTTTTTTCATAAGTAGCATATGTTCAGAACTTTAATAAGAAATCTTTAAGTTCTGGGGGCTTATTTATTTGTTTATTTAATTTTCCTCGTAAATGAAAAAAAGTTTCAGAAATTTCAGAGGTGGCAGGGCAGAGGGTGAGGAAAACAAAACAAAACAAAGCAAAGCAAGTCAAACAAACAAACAAACAAACAAAAGAAATATCTGATCATTCACAGTTTAGGGTGCAATACTGGGGAGGTTCATTCCCTTGCCAGGAATGTGATGCAGATTAAATGAGCCCACCAGAAGTCTTAGCATGCCTGGACTGCAGAAGAGAGAATCATTGGTTAGTTCTCCTCAAAGTCCTTCAGCAGACAAGCAGAGTTGTTTAAAAAACAGCAGAGTTGTGTCTGGTAAGAATACAGGTCTAGGTAAAGCTGAGATTCTGTGTGCCTATCCAAAACATGCTGTCTGGGTATGGAGGAATGAGGGAAAGGGAGCACCTCCACATGAGCTGCTCTTCTCACCCATTCGTATTGCCTCTGATGGAGAGCTGCTCTATCCTCATGTTTGTTATCCCCCTTTAGATACGTGGATTTTATACAATAAAGAAACCAAACAAGAAAAAGAGATAGATCACACATCCCACCAAAATTCACACAATGCTCACCTACTTAAATCACTTAAGCACTTCATCCAAAATATTTCTAATGGAATTAGGTATCGTCTCTGTTAAAAATATTGCTAAAGACAGATGTGCTATCCCTTCTCAGTTACTTAATTAAATGTGGGGAATTGTTTGGAATTTACTTTAAATGGCCCCTGGAGATAATAGGTAAAGTGTATTCTTTCCACAGCTATTGTGAGGTGAATGGCAGAGAAAGCATTAGCTGAGGTCATGTAGATATGTGGGGAAACCAAGCCAAAAATATAAGAAAATCACAGGCATCTCCACTTGAGCCTTACATCCGTTCTGCACTTAACAGAAATACAATTTGTGCATTGTCCTTATGCAGCTCACCTCAAGACTTAACTAAAATTTCAGCATCTGCTGTTTCTGATTGACTCACAGTGCTGTTCTTGTTTGCGAATACTTGCTCCAGTAACCTGAATAAATTTCTCGTATGAAGTTCATATTATACCTGTAGTTGAAATCCCACTCAGGGGTGAGGAGTCTAGATCTTTCCATTGGTAATAGAGAGAGTTTGCATGGTTCAGTTTAGCTTTACTCCAATTTTTCAGATATTTGCTGTCAGGTAAAATGAATTTCAGAGATTCTCACCCAATGAGTTTGGGCTTCTCTTTAAAATCAATGAAAATGAGGGAAAGGCTTCCTCTACAATCTACATCTAACCCCTTAGCAAAATGAAGTTTACGTTTCCATCTTCAAGTTCTCCATTACTTACACAAACACCTCCTCAAACCTTAGCCACGTTCATGGCACAGCTAAGGAACCAGGAGCCATACCCACCCCCAGTACTTTCAGGGCACCTTCTCCAAGAGACAAGAGGATCCCTTGGTCCAAGAGGATCTGTTGGACAAGAGTGAGCATCTCTGCTCACTGCCTGTCATATTCCTTGCAAAGTCTGAAACCTGGAAGAGTAACCTGTAGGTTGGAACAAATGCTAATCCCTTTGTGTCACTCAGCTGCTCACACAGCCTTGGAGAGGGGAGTCTGCTCTGCAGAGCGAGGGAGTGGTGGCACAGAAGTAGGACCAAGTACTTTGGACAAGTAAAACACGCTAAGCTCCTAACTCTGTAATAAAATCAAAGGGAAGCATAGCAAAGGATGTCAGCTGAAGTACTCGCCCCATGTAA
This sequence comes from Cyanoderma ruficeps, assembly GCA_008694505.1. Taxonomy (NCBI): domain Eukaryota; kingdom Metazoa; phylum Chordata; class Aves; order Passeriformes; family Timaliidae; genus Cyanoderma; species Cyanoderma ruficeps. Next base: position 692,235 of record VZDJ01000292.1, on the reverse strand, counting down.
GGCTTTCTTGGTACACAGGAACCCCTCCAGTGCCATGGGTGTGAGCTCATATAAGACAACATTAGCCATTGAGGTGCACACTCCTTTTGACAAAGCTCTTTATTTTCATCCCTCTTCCTTGACTTTATCATTCAACTCCTTGTGAAATAATGCGAAAGCATCCATTATCTCTTTCATTTAATTTGCAAATACACTCCCAAAGGGCTGACAGAGCACATGTATCAGTCCTTGCTCCCAAAGGCAAGGAATGAAGGCTCCTGTCCTCACAGAACGAGTCCTCCATTTTTGCACATACCTGGCGTGTGGAGGTGGTCAAGGGGCATTGGGGAATTGTAGACATGCCTCAGATGTCCCCTGCATAGCTGGACAGAGAGGATAACAGTCATCTCCATGGGACTCAAATGTGTGATGTCAAATGTGTTCAGCCCAACAAGCTGTTATGTTTTCTATGAAGTACAGTCATATCTGTCTTGTAGACAAAATTAATAAGAAAAAAAAGAAAAAACCCACCCTTCTGTTCTTGTTAGCTTTCATGCTAAAGACCATTAAGTATGGAATGAGGGGAAAAGACAAAATTCTGGAGTACATCAGCACTTACTCAGATGTATCAGCTAAAGCAAGGAGGGTCTTTGCATTCCCTTTGCCATATTACTTCAAATAGTCCTTGGACTGCAGCTCAGTCATTTACTGAGTCCTTGAGACCACAAACTTGTTACCAGCTTATGTGGCCATTCTGCCCCATAGCAGACTGTTTAAAGGAGTCAAGGCTTCACCTGTGATTGTTATGATTACTATAAATTATCTTTTTATTGCACACTGAAACCCTCAGGCACTGAGCACCTACAAAATCATGTTTCTTTCAGCAGCAGGTGCAGGCTTTCAGTTCCTGAACACCCTCATACAGCTGAGAAGACAGCTGAGACAGCCATCTGGAGACTCAGGAAGCAGCGTACCTGGTTCTCCAGCTCCTCGGCTCTCTCACTGACTCCATGCCTGACAGAATCAAGTCTTTCCTCTGCCTGGCAGCACACAGACTTCGTGGGTGACATGGCTTGTTCTGCTCAGTGCATTCCCTGCCAGAAATCCAGAGGCAGCCTCTTACACACACACTGCACTGACCAAAAATGGAGCCAGAAGTCAAGTTTCCCACACTTTAACAAGTAAACACTTGGTAAATGTGCTTCTTTCTTTGGAAACCAGCATAGACCGATAGCTAAATAGTCATTTATCACTTCATCACCTTCCCTGGCTATAGTTGTATTTAATTGAGGGTAAGAAGTGCCCGTGGGACATTTTAAAAAAACCATGTTCATCCTCTATTGACAGCATTATAACATGTCTCCTCTCATCTTGCTGTTTTTGGTGTGGTTTGGGATTAATCTTCCTTCCTCAGTCCTAGTACAAAGTGGGTGATTGAGGCACACAAGAATGGGCATGGTGCCCAAGTTAGGCCAGCAGGAAGGTGGCAGAGGCACTTTTAAAAGTCAGGAGTTCAGACTTGGTCCGGCACTGTGGTTCCCTAAGATCTCTTCTGTTTCTTTCAGTCTGTAACCTGCTTGCCAGTCCCATCAAAGCCAGAAGCTCAGCTAGGGTAGGAGGAAGCTCTCCAGGCTGCAGTATATTTGCTCCCCTCTCCCTCCTTGCACCTGGAAAACTTATTGCAGTAAATAGACAGAGACAATCAGTACTTTTATAGACAGGCTTCCATACCAAGACGGATTTCATCCTCGCCTGCCCTTCTAGATTGGGCTGATTGGCAAAGGTGGGTAAATCCCTACCCTTTGTTTAACAAGATGGGAAAATGATGGAAAGCAAGAAACGTCCACAGCGCTCCCAAGTACTAATGCTCAGGCTGATTCAAGCCCTTTCAAGTGCTTTGTCTCCAGCGATTTGCATTTTCCTGCCTCCCAGCCCTTCCCCACATTCCCATTCCCACTCCCAACTCTGTCTTGCCAAGTTCTTCCACCGCTGTTATTATTTGTGAAGCGTGAGGAGAGTTATGACAAGGGAGGGATGTCATTAAACTATGCCGGGAGGAGATGTCAGCCGCCATGCAAACATCTTCCTGACACTCCACTTTCAAACGATTTCAGAAACTGCACTCAGATGATTTCAGGTTGGGTAGGCCTGTCAACTTGGATGGACGACACGCGTTGCTTTGGTGCCAGAGACAGCTCCGGAGCCTCTCAGCCGGCTGCTGCGCACACGCGTACGCAGCCCCGTCCCCACACACACAGCTACACATCATTATTTTTATGCCACTCCAAGACAGATATCCTTGAATGCTGCTGGAAGCGTCAAACTTTCACTGCAAGAGAAAGCTTTAACATTTAGAGGGTTCTTGTATAATGCAAATGAACCAGAAAGGTACGAAGGCATCCCAAATGCCACTCACTGCATTTATAAAAAAGATAAGGTGACTTCGTCCTACCGTACCATATCACTTCATTACCAAGTGTCAGCAAAGAGCCTGGCAGCTCGATTGGTTGATGAAATCACATGACCCAAGTGTTATCTTGCAAAAACACATGAAATTACTAAGCTTGAGCAGCAAAGAAGTATAAATACCCCTACAGTTTATTCCCATCAACCAAAAGAAGACTATGTATCTCTTTATTTCCTCTCTTTTTTTCCTCCCATTGGGGGGAAGAAAAATAAATTCCCTATCTAATTTATAATTCAAAATATTTTGCTATCTAATATATTTATATTACTTTCTTCAATATCTAATTTAAGTGCTTTGTTTATGCATTATTCATTTGATCTTTGTTTTCCATCCTTATTGTTAACTTCCAATGCAATTTTAATGGGCTCATGGTCAGAGATCAGGGTGGCAGACTCTTTGATGCCATGTTAACTCACTGACAAAAGGGCAGTGAGAAAATGTGCGTTAGGAAGACTTTAAAGCCATCATTTCTGATCCAGATCTGAGCTGTACCTTGCTAGTACGTGCCTAATTTTCACAGGGGCAGATTTCCTGGCTTTGCTGTGGTAGTCAGGTGTTTGGGTGTCACACTACCAGCAAGCAAGAAAAATGTAATTGCTTGAGCTTTGCAGAAGTGGGACATTCGCCAGTGCCTGCTGAAGTCCATGGAAATAAGGCATTCTGGTGCTCTTCAACCTTTCAACATCTCTGCTGAATCACTCAGGTAAACAGAGGTGAAGGTTATGGATGTGATATGTTAGACAGGAAAATGGGTTGGTGTTCAAGGTTTTCTAATACCTAGGATGGTACTGCACAACCAGGAGTGCACACTAGACTCAAGCAACTCTCTGCTCTGGAGTCTGTTACTCAACCATAGGACAGCACAGTCTTCCTTGTGCCTGAGCAGGTACCAGGTATGGCCTTTTAATTCAAGGCATTGGGTTTCATATGGGCCTCTACCTCTCAAAAGTCTCCTGTGCAGAAATTTTGTTGTGCAGTCACTCATTGAGCTCACAGTTAAGCTGTCTTCCACAAGCTAAAATTCAGCATTTCTCTTTCAGCTGAAATATTGCAGCCCAGCCCCACTGAGATATGAAACATTCAGGTTCACTGCTCACTTGAGCCAAAAGCTTACTTTCATTTTTACTCTTTTCTTCTCAGCTTTGATCTCAACAAAGAGGTTTTGCAGCAGACAAAGAGTTAATAACAGTATAGGAACTGTAATTCAGCCTAGGAAAATAACGTATGGATATTCTTGGCATTTCTGGATATCGGCACAGCTGTAGCACTGTCCCACCCATGAACAAATGTTCTTGGCCAAGACACAGGCTCTCACAGACCATTAAAGGGCTTCTGTGGGAAGGAGCACACGCAGCAAACAATGCTAACCTGAGTTTACAACTGCTGCCCACTGAAAGTTGGCATGGACAGGTAGTGGAAGTATTAAGTGATAGAAGACACAGAGCATTGAAAGTGACAGGAGGCAGATGTAAATAGAGGTAATTTTGTGCAATAACCCACCAAATTCCATTTTAGTGAACTTAGCTCTCCAGTATCCACAAGATGAGACATTACTAGACAAGAGAGAGTGAGAGGGAGGTCCAAAAATAGTGTCATAAAGACAGAGGCTGCTCAAAAAGTTGCAGCAGTAATTCCACAGAGAGCAGAGTTCTGGGAGTAAACCCACCAGCCAGCTTCAGTTTGCACCCGTGAGGGGAACGGTGGTAGCACCAAGGATGCCTAGGGAAGAATCTGTACTCACAGGGTGATGGAAGGAAAGACATGAGGAGTAGATTATGTTTTGTACATTCCAACAAGAAACCTGGCAGCTGATGGTGGAAAAATAAGGGAGATTTGTGGGATCGATATTTGTCTGGGACCAGTGTGCCATTGACTTCCTTCTTTCCTTTGTTTTGCACATTTATTCCCCTTGAATTAGCTCATGGAAGAGGAACAGATGCCGCCAGGATTGAAAACAGCACTTTCAGTAGCTTGAAACTAGTGGTTGAATGGAGGATGTCAGCATTTCCTCTGAATTGTACAAATCAGTGGCATTGTAACAGGGCTATTGTTTATAGATGATTTTTTTTTTAATTAGAGATTCTTAAGGTCAGTTGCTGACAAATGTTTTTCAGAAAAATTGGGGACCATTTTTGGAATTATCTCTCATTTTCAAAAGCTGGAAATAATATCTGCCAGGTGTTCTGGATTTTCATGCTGAAATAAATGTCCATGTTTTCTGGAGCAGAAATTCCTGTCTTTGATTCCTTTTCCCTCATGTTTGACTGACAACCATTGACACATTGTTGTGAATGAAGAGTTGCTGTCTATCTGAACTCAATGGCCTCAGACTTTTCCCTAGATGATTCATGTTATTCAAATTATCAGAAATCTATAAATCTCAGAATGGAAAAGTGCAAAAATGGCATCTTCATTATTCTTCTGGTTCTTTTTTCTCATCAAGGATGTAAGAGTCAGTTTTTCATATGTAGTTGCTGTTTCAGATTCAACATTCTTATCCTCAAAGTTTGAAATTCCTTCATGTTAGTCTTTGCATGTGGTTGGAAGAGATGACCATCTCAGTTAGAAAATATTTTTGCACAAAATGCATCAAATGCAAATAGAATATCCTCATATAAACTCTTGCTAGCTACTTTAGAACCATGTTGGCAAGTTTATTTCTGAACAGAGGAAAGAAGCACAGTATAGCTGATGGGCTTACCATGGGGGAAAAAGCAAACAAAATGAAAACATCAGTGAAAATATTACCCTTGTCTGTAGAAAATGTAATTTTAACTCTCTTCTCTATCTGTTGTAAAATCAACTCCTTTAATAAGGCCACATTCTTCCAAAACCTAGACAGCACTGGAAATTAAATTTCCTATCTCAAAATAGTTTTGATGGGGAATGTTTAACCTGCCCTGAAACAAAAAGTGTGGTGAGACAGCTGTCACAGTCCAACCCCTGGTTGTGCTTGGTCATTCTTAAAAGCTGTTAATGGCAATGCAAAACAGTCCTATGCTTGACTGTGCAAAAATGTAATAATCACCAGAGACTCCATATGTGAACAGAAAAGGGATTTCTTCCCTTTCCCCATGGATCTGGTCCCTTCTCAGCGTTCAAAAGAATTTGAATGTATGGTGGGGAAATATCTTTCTAGCATGCGAGAAGGAGTAAAGGGGGGGGAACAAAAAGAGACAGAAAAGGAAAAGAAAATTCTACTTGATTAGCTTCTTAGCATCAGTTGGATGTGACAACTCTTTGAATATGGATGAAGTCTACAAGAGGGATCATCTGCCAGCAGTAGTTGTTACCAAGGAAGTAAGTGATGCTGGAGGTCGGAGGGCATCTGTCTCACCAGCTAATGAAAGAATTGTGGGAGACAGAGCTTTTCTATCTGATTAGTATAAGGGCTGTAATTCCTGTCCTTCCCACCCCCACACCTTCTCTGCTCTCTCTTTTAAAATGATTCTGAGGCTATTGATGTTATTGCAAGTGGGATGTGAAAGAGACTGTCCTAGGAAGAGCTTTGCCTCTCTTAAGCGATATTTTGGCCAACAGCTTTTGCCAATCTCATCATCCCACACAGATTCTGGAAGGGAAAAGCAACTCTTTTCTTTAATCTCTGCCACTTTTTTTTTTTTTCTCCAATCATGCTGGGAGCTGAAAGTGACCCTTTATTTTCAAGGGGTAGAAATGCAGTTGTTGGAAGGGACTGATTAACCAGGAATAGATATATATTGGGGGGGGGGGGCGGGTAGAAGAAATTACTCAGGAATGCTTTATCTGTAAGGGCAACAAAGAAAGAGTAAGATTTTTTATAATCACAGGCTATTGTTTCAACCCACTTTTCTCACGCAATTTACTACAGCAATAACCTAAATGATCATATCATAACCCTCCTTTTAGATGTCCTGAGAATTATAACCTCACCCTTCCAAAAATCCCACAGACAAAACAGACCTTTAGGCAGGGCCATGGACACAGACCAAAAACTGGGGACTTGACAATAAAGTCTCTGAAAGTCTGATCTGAAAGCAGATTTAGGCATGCAGCATTGTACACTAACTAGTGCATTGCAAACACAGGGAGGTAGAACATGTAAAGAAAAAGGTGCAGAAAAGAAAACAGACCTAGGAGTTCTAGGGATCACTCTGTGTTTTCCAAGGCAAGACAGAAAGCAGGGCCTTCTCATTGCCAGGCAGAAGGTCCCTCTGGTTATCTCAATCTCTGTCACTCTCTGGCTCAGACTTTCCCTTGCCTGCAAATCTGTTACAGAAGCTTGGCTTAAATCAGTAAGTTTCAAGACAGCTTTGGTGGTTTTCAAGAGCAAATAATTTGGCCCATGCACTACACAGACAGACCAAAGATTTTGCTTGACCTCTCTAAAGCAGTGCTGGTCTGATTTTCTTATGTATTTACCAAGTAAATGCCACTCAATAAATTTAAGATGTTGTCAGAGAGTATGAATCTACACACAGGTCTTCCATAGCCAGAATCAGATTTCACAGAGTTTAATTAATGCTGAGGATAAGACATTTTCCCTTCCACTAGTAGAGAAAAGAGAGATGGAGTCTGGAACTTCTTCATTGTTGAGCTATCACTCAAAAACTTTGCTACTCCATCAATCGATACCAAGCAATTGGGAAAAGATGGATATAGTGAGGCAGCTACTCCCATGATAACACCCAAACATGGATAGTTATACAAGGCTGCAGTGAAGGACACATCTATACCAAGGCACTGTGATTGAAGTGTCCTACTTCAGATCACTGTGAAAAGCACAGAGAAATGCCTAAAAACCCCCTGCCCTAAACAAGGTCCTCCAAAAGTTTTTCACTGTTGTTCTGTTGAGGGTGGATATAAGTCAATTTTCAGGTGTAATATCTAAGTGGCTCACACTTTCAAAGATACTTACTAGGAGAATTTGCTAAAAGAATTTACACTCCATTGGTGTGAAAGCCTTAGCTTGCCACCTGATAGAAACAAAAACTGTGTCATGACTATAGATTGCATTTTTAAGTGGAATTCATCTTTTGTACATGTATGTATATATATGTATTTTACCTCTTTTTAGTGTGTTTTCTTATGTGCATATGGATGGTAGAAAAAAGGAAAGTTCTCATTTTTCTATGCATTTTAAAGTCTTGATAATATTAAAAGAATGAAGATGAGTTCAGCAGAGATGGGACACAGCTAATAGTGTTTCTTCTACAGAGTGAGTATCTGAAATTTCAAATAAATTGTGCACTATTGTGCATATTTGGTGCCTCTGCCCGTAGGCATTCAATCTGAAATTAGAAGTATTTACTTTCATGTGCTGTTGCACAGCCAGCTTTAGGGAAACCATGGCCCTGTTAGGTTCTGCATAATCCTGTTAGCATCCTGAACAGCTTTAAGGAACAAACTCGCTTTTAAACTAGTTGGTCAGGTTTAATGTTCCCTAAATTCACTCACATCTAAGACATCTAATTAAAATGCAGATCCTTCCAAGGATCTTTCCAAGTCAGTCAAGACTTGCAATATAGAACATGGTGAGAAAAGTGCTTTTTTAGGGGAAGTGATTTGGCTGAAAGCAGATTACTATGAGGACAGTTGTACCCTTGAATTTGCAAAGCAGATCCCTGTTAACTACAGAAGAAAGACAGGACTGATTATCTCAGATAGAGGCATGTCTTGTAGTAAACACATTTCTTCAAATAGATCCCACCCTTCCAAACACAAAACTCTAAATCTGCATATTATTGAAATCAATATTTAGTTTTCTTTTCAGACGTAATCAAAATCCTCACTTGTTCAGATTACAAGTGAGGAAGGATTTTGTACAAATACTTTATTCACTGGGGAATGGAAATATATGCATGCTCCTATCAAATAATAAGATACCACAATCAGTTTACTTGATAGAAAATGTGAAGAATTTTGCTGATGAGGTATTTTTTAAACAAAGTGATTTCTTTTTCTTTTCTCGATTTCGTTTATTATTCTACTTGCTTTTAATGAAAAGGGAACAAAACAACAAAATGAAAAGTTGTTACATTTTGGGTCAGGAGAGGCACTCTTTTAAACTGTAATTTTTATTATTATTATTTTTTGATGTGCACTTTGGACAATAAAGTAAAGAGTATTCAGACAGATCTCATTCCATGTGTATGACTGCCAGCATCTATGCACAGACCTGGAGAAGAGCTGCCCAGGGCAGCCTTTGAAGATAGTGAAGGTCAGGGGTGTGCAAGGTCTGAGAAGTCAGGATTAAATAGATATATTAGATACTATATTTAGATTGGATATTAGGAAAAATTTCTTCATTGAAAGCGTGGCTAGGCATTGGAACAACCAGCCCAGGACAGTGGTACAACACTATCCTTGGAAGTGCTCAAAAGGTGTGTAGATATGGCCCCTGGGGGACATGGGTGGGTGGTTATGACTTAACAGTTGGACTGGATGATCTGAGAGGTCTTTTCTAACTTAAATGATTCTATGAACTTGTATGGATCCTACATTCATTTATGTAGCTATGAAAGTAAAAGCCACTCCCTGGACAGCTTTAGCTATCGATTTCCTTCTCCATACAAAGATGCAGTTTGCCACAGCAGATGGGACAAGTGATCCATCCTGTCAGGTACAGTGCCTCCAGCAGTGGCCTGTGCCTGGTGTGTGTGTGCCCAGCATGGTGCTGGACAGAAAGGACAAATTTCTCCTCGGGCCCCGCAGCACTGACCTGGTGTACTATTGACATACACAAAGACAAATGCTCTGTCCAAATCTTGGGCTGTTGCAGGTCATCTTTGCACAAGCAGAGTGAAGACAGTCCCTTAGGTGATGTCTGGGCACAACACATGCTTGAAGGCAGGGAGTTCCAGAGACAAAAGGCATCTGTGGGGACTGGAACATGGCCTGAAGGAAGCACCTGAAGCAGAGACAGCCCAGGCACAGGACAGCTCCCTCCACCACGGCCTGATCATCATTCATGGCAGGAGAGCCTGACATGGAGGATGAGCCTAATACTGATACTATCTCTCTGCTTTATGTTTTAGGACGATTGAAATATGTGGGTACTGCCAGTAGTTTCTAGCAAATGAACCCCAACCTGTATGCACTTACCTGATTTTGAAGGGAAAAGTTCCAGGGACCCATGTAGGTGCCAAGCAGAGCCCCAGAGAGGGAAAGGAGATGGACCATATCAGTCCTGCCCAAACCCTCAGAACCTAGTACCAGGACCTGCTGTGGCAGGCTGGGAGCACGTGTTTGTCTTGAATATTCATTATGAAAGCCTTGTTAGGAGCCCCTTGATCTCACGAGGAATGGGAGCAGCCAAAGGAAGGTTTGAAGAAGAGAGAATCATGGAATTTCCTGAGTTAGAAGGGACCCATGAGGACCATGGAGTCTGTCTCCTGTCCCTGCACAGAACAGCGGAAGGAGACTGGAGATTCAGATCTGCTAGGTGAGGAAGTAGGGTGAATGTATTAGGAAATGCTTCCTTGGTCATTTTATAAGAGACCTAAACTAGTGGCATTTTCTGAAAATATTTTTAAAAGGTGTTTAAAAAAAAAAAAAGAAAGGAAAGCTCTCCATTTAGCAGTTCAGCTCCAGATCTCCATAAAACTTTCAAATGAAGGCATTACCACAGAGCATTTTATTCCCAGAGACACTCTTGAGCTTGAGCAGAGGGGATTTGCATCTGTAAAAAGGACGGAGAAAAGGAGACAGCAAGGCTTAGCCTTCGTATCCATAGCCAAAGCTGGAGAAAGCCCAAGGAAGCGGGGGCTTGACCCTCACCTGGGTAGCAAAGAGATTGGAGACAAACATTTTACTCCAACAGGCCCACCTCCTTTTTGTTCCCCCAACTCTAGCAGAGAAATCAGAGCTACAATCTCCTGTTGTCAAGGGCTAATACATAAATAAATAAAGGCCCAGATAAGATAACAACAGCCACAACAACAACAAAACGTGTAGCAGCATCAGGGGCAGGAAGGATCAGCATCTACTTTAATTAAAAATCTGCCTTCATTGATTTTTTTTTTAAAGGAACACATTTGTAGAGATATGAAGAAAATGCTTCCACTCCATCTTAGTTCAATGAGTGGTGTACATCCGCTGTTAGCTACAAATAAGCCTTTGATCATTTTACTGCTGTCTGAAAAAAAAAAAAACTTTCCTGTGCATTTTTCTTTTTTTTTTTTCCTTTAAATTGGGAGCTTAAAAGAGGGGAGTGGCAATAGACAGATCTACTTGGGAAACCTCCGAATGAGGGTGGGGGAGAGAGCAAGGAGAGGAGAAATGAGAGTAAATACACAAAGCTGCATCTAGCAAGGAGGGATCAGCTTGCCAGACCCCAGGGGCTGAAACAACCAACTGTACCAGCCTCAGCTCAGAAAACCCAAAATACTGTGCCTGCTGTTCCAAGCTGCCTGCACTCATCTCCAAACATAACAATTAGAAGCATGTTGGTGTATTAAAATTGCAGGAAAGCATGAATTTGGGTCCAAATTTAATTGAAGTGCTTCACTGTGTTCACCCTCAGAGGAAAACTGAGGGATGAGGGAGGAGGCAGTGTGGGAAATGCTGGTTGGGACACGCAGGACAGAGTTTTCCTTGCCAGAGATGGCATGCAGCAGTGCAAAGCCAAAACGTGCAGGTGGAGGTGGGCAGCAGAGAGCTGACCTCCTTCCCAGGAAGGGAGTCTTGGTGGATGCAGTGGGGGTCCCACCACTGCTGCCAACGTGAACAGTATTTGTGTGGAAATCACTCATGTTTCCCACTGTAAAATGAGCTTAAGACCACTTTGCCTGCTTCCCAGGGCTTCCTGAGGGTAAGCAGATTAAAGGTTTGGAAGCATGTGGGCACCACAGCAGTGGGGAGCAGAGGCCAGCGCGGCACCGCCGGGTCTTGGAGGGATGCAGAGCCGATTGTAGCCCCAGGGTTGGGTCCTGCTGCCTTCACATGTTATACAAGTGTGAGGAGCCATTGCAGATGGTGGCACTAAGGCAAAGTAGGCTCATTGCCTGGTCAACAACGGATTTTAATGCAGCTTCTATCCGCCTCCCCCCTCTCGCCCCAGCAACAGCAGCTGGTTTAGCGCAGTGGGACTCTCTGCTGCTTTGTGCAAAATCCCTTCCCATCTTCCTGATAGCATCAGTGACCCATCCTTGGGCTGGCCATGCTCCCTTATGGAAAGGGGAGGGCAGAAAAAACCCCAGTTTTTCTTAAAGGGCTGAGTAGTTTGGAGCTGGCCTTGGTGGGAATGCAAGGGGAACAGTCTAGAGGCAGGAGGGGATAATGTGGGGAAACTCTGCTGGGAACTGTGTGGTGGCACAAACTGCTCCAAGATCCCAGTGAGTAGGTATGTCCCTTTTGGCTGTGAGTGTCTTTTTGCATGATCTCTGAGAGGCATTTCTCCACACTTGTACATCATCCTGACTGTCAGCCCATGACTTCCCTAGGGTTTGGGAGACACAGGGAGTAGGACGTGTTGTGTCACCAAAAAGTTGCAGCTTCCTACTTTCAAACTGTGTGCCTCGCAACTTAGTTTCTTCCAGCGGTTGCTGCCGAGGAGAGAAGCAGGAAGGTTTTTCTGTCTCCAGGGGCACCATAGCATGGGAAACATGCCACAGGGTCAGATCACTGCATCTTGCACCTATGTGAGCAGCTCACCTCTGTTGGCTCTGTACATCCCATTCACAAGCAGCAGTGATAGCAGGAGAGGGTCCCTGCATGTGCATGTGTACCCACTGTACTAATACATATGTATGTGTATTTTTACATATCAGTTCTATAGGGCTCAGCAACATCAAAAGGAACCTGGATAATCAGAGCAGAAGATATAAAAGATCAAACAGAATATCTTTTAAACAGATCTGAGAAGCTTAATTTTCATCCAGTGTTACTGCAGGAGCTTTTCCTTCTTTTTTTTTTTCTCCCTCTCTCCATTTTTTTCCCACTTCCATGAGTTTCTTTGATCTGTTTTGATGTCTTTTTCAGCTCCTCTTTCAAAAAAACTCTTTTAAAACCTTTTTTTTTTTCTGCTTTCCCTTTCCCCGAAAGTCATGGAGGCTTCTAAGAGTAAGAAACTAGCTACATGCAGCATCTCCCCACACACTTCCCTCCCCACAATGCACATGCACTCCACAGTCCTTGTTCTGCTCAGAAACCTCTGACTCCAGGGCAGAGGGATGAAATTAAAACTGCACTGAGTGAAATGTTATTTCCTTCATGTCAAGGGTTTTCAACTCGGTCACTTTTGAGTCTTGTTCAGGGTTTGAATTGGACTACATTTGTGGCAAAAGCTGTTCCCTCAGTTGTATGTCTCGCAAAAGGCCAACTTCACAGAGAGAAACCCAGCAGACTTCATTTCAGACTTGTGCAATCAGTTCACATTGACAAGGATGTGAGTGTAGGGTCAGGTCACCTGAGTTTTCCCTTTGATTTCCTTAAGGCCTGGACAAAGTTACTTAACTTTTCAGCCTAACTAATGAAGAAATTACTAACTTCTGCAAACTGCTATGCCTATAGACAACAAGGAAAAATTAAACTTCACCCATGGATGAAAGTCACTGAAGAAGAAATGCTCTATTCACAGCTCTATGGCAAATATTTCACCCTGGTTAGGGGCAAAGCAGAACATCTCCTCACAGCTCCCCCAGGTGGTTTGAGCTCTGGTGTCCCTTCAACACCCTGCAGCACCAAGCTTCCACATACAGCATTGTCCCATTCCATGCTCAGACGTACCACCTCAACCTTGACACACTGGCACTGCATTCCATCAGTCCTCCACAGGTCACCTGGCCACATGTGGGGCAGCTGACTCTCCCCATGTGCTCCCAACAGCCTCAACTCTTCCAGCTGTCTATCCCATTCCTGGTTTTGTTCCTCTTTCTGTAGAAGACACAGTTTCAAAAAGCCCTTCTCCAGTAAAAGGAGCTCCTCTCACCAGCACTTCAGAGCTGGCTCTCCACAGCAGGCACCACGCACAGGCAAGAGCTAAACAACATCAGGTGAGTGAAGTCAGGTGAATACATGTGGCAGGGCACTGCAGGGGATGGCTGTCTGCTAGGCAGAGGGCAGATGAAGCCAAAACTCTTTTCATGCTAGCCTTAAGCAGGCTGCAAGCAACTTATCAGGATGCCAAGGCTCACAGTCCTGCATTAAGGCTCTCCCTCCCTCAACAGCTAGTGCCAGAGCAGTAGGAATGCTGGACCTGTTCTTCTAATTAATATGATTTCAATCTCTCAGAGTGTCCTCAGAGCCCAGATAAAACGTAGAAAGTGTAAATACTGTACAGAGACATACAGACTCACAAGACTGCCTCGTTTTTCAAGCAAAGTTAGCCTTTCTTCCAGCAAACAGATGAGCTCAGAGGAATGGGGAAAAAAAATCCTGAGCTATTACAGCAGAAGTTTTGTGTGAAACCAAAACTGCCCTGCAGATTGGAAATCTATTTTCAGTCATTCCAGTTTCTTCCAAAATATTACTAATAATAATAATTGAACTTCTGAGGCTTTTCAAGTAATTTTTATCCACCAGCCTCCTCTGAAGTACAAAGCCAGCTCATGCCTGTCAGGCCAGCTGGGCTGAGCTCAATCCGAGACACAGGGTGCCAGAAATTTAATCCTGAATTTCCCAAATCTAATCGAAATGGCACAAGCCATGATTAATAATTCACTACTTTATTACTGATACGATGCCTCGGACTATCACAGTGTCTGAATAATTGATTTGCCAAGAGGGGCGACATGTCCTTTCCTAAAGCAGAGAAAGTTTGACCAGAGAGTTGCTGTGTAAAGCTGGCTAAATGTTTTTAAATAGTTTGAGACTAGATCTCTGACATTCACTCGGTGTCTAAGGACAAGCTGGGAAGAGGCAGACAGGATGTTTTATACCATCCTCCACAGTACAGATCAGTCTGTACACACTCTAGAAGCCAAGGGAAAGAAAGGTTAGAAAGAATTGGAAGAGAAGGAAATTAAGTTACAAGAAGAAAGCATCCTTATCCTACAAAGTATGCATAATATGAATATCAGCTGCCTTTAGATTAGATTCATTAGGTCCGTGTCCTTTTTCTTCCACACTGACCCTTGCTTTGGTTAATAATGGTTCAAATCCATTGAGTCTAAGGGATGGTGAATGTCCATAGAAGAGCTGAGAAAAATTTGGTGTAACACAGCCTCACTTTGTATTTTCTTATCTTGGAAGGCTGACTAAATTCTGGGTGACAGTCCTACTGTGCCTTAGGATTAGAGGCAAATTTGGGCTAGAAATGGTGTTTCAGAGTTCTCCAGAACTGACAGTCCCATATCTGGGCCTTGAAAATGCCTAGAGCCAGTATTTCAGTTTGAACAGTAAACAAAATTACCTTGTCCCATCAAAACTGGACCTCAATTTTCCTATTGGTAAAATAGAGATATTCCCATGGATGGACAAGAACTCGGAGTACTTTAAACCACTGCTATCATCTCGACTGGTGCGGAATGGTGTCAGTACCATGCAAGTAGAGTTCTGAAGAATCAGAGGGACTTTGGTGAAGGCAAACTGTGGCCCTGCATTTAGAAAAAATATTATCTGAACTCTTTATCTCCTGCCATACATGCAGGATGACAGCTCTAGCAGAAAGAAATTCCATCTACATGCAGTTTTGTTAAAATTTTCAGAGCAAATGGCAGCCTCTGGCACTTTCAGGGAGCAAAACACAACAAAACAAAAAATTTAACTGCTATCTGAAAAAGCAGTCCTCTGCCTTTTTTCTTCTCCACTTTATTTTAATACAGAGTTTTGTACTTATAAAACAAGTCACCTACTGAGTTAGTAGCGAAGGGGTTAACATAATTGGGGCTGTTTTCTCCCCCTCTTCACTTTGCCTTTCGTAGTTACATCGAAAGCAAGTGGTACTGCCTTATTACTATCATTGTGCTGAGATATTGCATTAAAGGAGTTTAGGGTTTCAAATTGAATGTCAAATATAATATCACAGTGGAAACTTGAAGTGCACAGCTGAGCTGCTCAGCTCCAGAGGGTTAACACTGCCTGCCCGCCTGCCCAATAGCACTGCGAGCCACTGATGTCCATTTCAGCCCATTGAGCTACCTTCAGATGCTCACCACGGCTCACAGGCAGGAGAAGGGGGCCCTGATGGATGTCAGGCAGCTGCAGATGGAGAGAGAGTTCAGTGTAACGAATTGATTGCTGGGGAATTGATTGGAGTTCTGTATTGCCTCAGCTGTAGCAGCCGATCATAACTAATCAACCCTTTGTCACTTCAGACTGGAGCAGCGTCATGCTTGGACCGGGGATAGGAAGAATGTCTTTCATTTTCCTTGGTAGAAAAGTTCCTTGTTGGAAAAGAACCGTGGCCATTGCCATATGATTTTTCTACCTCAGTGCTTAGAAGCTGAATACTTCAGGTTTGGAATCATTTTCTAGGTGCAGAGACAAAATATTGCCAATGCTTTCNTTTTTTTTTTTTTTTTTCTTTTTTCACTTTCTTGGTCTGATTTATCCTTTTTCTGCAGGGAAAATTAATGAAGAATGCTGTATGATAGAAAAAATACACAGTACCACATACAGGCTTAATATTGGAAACATGTTTTTATCCTCTTGTTAATGTGAACTAAAGTGCATTAAATCAAATCACTAAGAAAAGCAGATTAGACCTATTCGCAGCTTGGAGGAATCCATATGTAGCCTGGAGAACAAATTCCCATTGAAGCAAATTTTGATTCAGTGCAATGAGTTGTCACAGTAATGAGTTCTTGGGGTAAATTTACTCTGGTACCTTTTCTTAAGTTGTTGGAGGAGTGCCAGTGTTGTTCATCTTTCCAGCCTCACTGACATCACTG
This sequence comes from Cyanoderma ruficeps, assembly GCA_008694505.1. NCBI lineage: Eukaryota > Metazoa > Chordata > Aves > Passeriformes > Timaliidae > Cyanoderma > Cyanoderma ruficeps. The sequence continues at coordinate 675,978 of VZDJ01000292.1, read as the reverse complement.
CAGTTATGTCCTCCTTATACCAAAAGAAGAGCTGTTTAGAAAACTGACCTGACATTGCAAAATTGTTGTTCAAGTGCTGTGAAAATCTTGGACTTAAGATTTAGATAATCTTAGACTTAACCTATGATTTTAGTCTTCTGTAAAAATTTGAAAGTGTCCTGAAAACCTTGTTCGTGGTCTTTGTGCATGATCAGTTTGAGGATCAAGAAAATTCTATTCTCATCTTCCTTCTCTGCCCGCTTTCCTTATAAACCCTCCCTGAGAATAACCCATGTATGACTAAAAAGTACCTAATTTTCTGATTCCCTAAAGGACTGTGTCCTGGGATGTCAGGCCCAGTCTCAAACCGGCATCTGAGACTGCCTAGAGGGACTGGTTCACCATTTAATGTGGGCAGGAGCTCGTTAGCGTCTTCTCCTGATAGCTGAGATGGGTAATGCAGGGCACACCCCACCCACCACATCATTCCAGCAAATGAAAATGCCTGCTGTGCCTGTGCATTACTTGCAGAGAGGAAAAGGGAGGCTTCATCCCTCCAAATTCACTGTTCAGCAAAGAAGTTACATGTGTCCATGCAGGTCTCTGCTCTGCAGAGAACTGTGACACATGCTAGATTTAATATGTATGTAACTTCATGCACAACTTTAGGGCAGGCTTAAAGTCGCCTGCGTGTGCCAGTGCTTTGCTGGACAGGAATGGATCAAGCCAGACTTATCTTTGGAAGAAGCATTGCTAATTACCAAAGAGTACTTTTGCACTTGGCATCATCTTTTGATTATAAAAATATCTAGAAGAAATTATGAAAATAAAGTCCACTCGTCACATGAATTGGGGTATATGCACTGTTGACTCACTGAAAATTAAAACAGAATTTTGTCAATGTAAATGTCTGAAAGAGATAAACCATCTCCAAAGCAGGTGGAAATGCAGAGCTATGGAGCAAGTCTGCTGAGAGTGAGAACACCTCACGTAGGAAAGTCTTGGACCTATTCCACAAGTGTGATACAGCTTTGTCCCTTTCATTACTCAACATCCTAGGAGTACAATGAAGAAAGATGGTAACTCTGGTTGATGCTGTGTCTTTGTGTTGTTTACTGTGTTGCACATTGCCTTGTAAAAGATTAAAAAGAAAAGAAACTTAAAAACCTGCAGGGTTAAGTTAGAATTTTATAGCCCAATCGGGAAATAACATGGCAGGAGCAGCAGGTTCATCCTACAGATGCATTATATTTTGTGACAAACTCTGGTGCATGCAGAACATCCATCAATCATTGAGATAATTTTCCATCTCATCAATTATGCAAATTAAACCAGAAAAACTATGTTCAAATAACGCTAAGGGCCTGACATAAACCCAAGAAAGCGAGGCAGCTTGGAGCGAATGTTGAAATCCTACCTTTCCCTCTGCCCTGCCATGCACTGGCTTTTCAGGAGACAGGCTGTGCATGACCACCATGGCAAAGCAGTCTTTTTGTTCCTGCCAGGAGCTCCAGGATCAGCAAACCATGCCATGGCTGCTAACAGGAGCGTGAGGAACAGACCTTAGTATTCCTTCAGCTGGTATTCAAAATCATTCTTTCCAGACTGACTAGAGCCAGGACCTACCTGAGGTGGTTGTGAGAGTGTTCTATGGCCTGTAGCACCATGACCCTGAATACTGCGATGCTGATGGACAGGCTGGGCTATGAGCCACTCACTGCGTGTGTTGGAGGGTGGAGGGAAAAGTTTCAGTTCGCAGTGGTTGAGTTCATCTCCCATCTCCTATCTCCCATCTCTCAAAGTGCCAGCATGAAGAAACTCCTCCTATGGCAGTTCTGTACCTCTCACATGACTCAGTCCTACTTTTCTAGTGTTTCTCTACCATGACAAGACTTAATGAACAGAGCCACGCCTGGAGAGAGAAATCCGCCCCTTTTGAAAGAGTGGCAAGGGGCTCACGCAGGTGGCAGACGCTGTCCATGTGAAGGTACTGTCATTCTCCCTGCAGGTCTTCCTCAAAGGCAGAGCAGGATAGCATGAGTTAAATACCTCAAAGCTCAAAGTGACAAGAATGACAGTGAATAAGACATTTGTTAGCTTTTCAGGGCTTTGGCGCAATCTCGCAATTCAAACTGCTGTCTTCTCATTGATGCCATGTTGTCACCATGAAGCCTTGAGGAACTGCAAACATCAATGCAGATAATGTAACGCAACTGCTAAGTCATGGAATAAGGAAGACTCTCCAACACGCTGGTTATTTATTACTGTTATTATTGTTATATAATAATAATAACAACAACCACCACCACCTGCACAGTGATGGGCTTCATCTTCTTCTATTTCATTTACTTGAAAATCGAGGCAGTCATTCCTTTGACTATGTGTATCTGCAGGGTATACATCTGTACCACAGCAAATGTCTCTTGGCTGCCTCAGCAATCAGCAGGGAGTTAAGCAATATGGTCAGTGGAGTGTGATCAAGGTTTATTTCAGCTCAAAGTAAGTCCCCATCATTCAGTCACAAGAATTTTTTCCTGCACAATACTGACTGCATTGATGGTATCTCAGTTCCTGTCAGGACATCTGGGCACCATTTGGACAATGCCTCAAACATTCACACCTATACTATAAAACCTGCATTCAGCTGGGATCCATTTCATTATTGTTCCAGGTCTGAAGCACCTAGTTTTAAACAGTTCCAGAGTTACATAACACTATAGAGAGGACAAGTCAGTGATTGTAGGATCCCTTTGTTTCTGCAGCACTCTACCCTTCCAACTTTCTCAATTACTCCATTATTTCTCAATAACAGAGTGATGACTTCCTAGCTGGTATATAGAGCAGTTTTGCTGCACGAGGAGTCAAATGAAAATGTACAGAGAAGTAAATGCTTTCCAGTCAAAGAGAAAAGATTTGTAGACAGAAGGAAAAAAAAATGTAGTTCCCTTGCCGAAGGACAAAATGCTTTTTAATTCCAAGTGCCAGCATCAAAAGACAAAAAACTCACTTTAAAAAAAAAAAAGTCCACTCTATCTATTTGACTATCTAGCTATCTACCAGAAAACTTGGGGAAAAACACAGATAATCAGAAAAATTACTTTTATCAGTGCAGCCACACCACAAAAAAATTTGCCCTCCAAATTATTACTAGTGAAGCTGTTTGGTAGGTTTTTTCCTCCTGCACCTCCATTTCTGATCACAAATGCATTGCTTGTACTCCCCGTTGGTTACACTCCACATTTGGTATGCGACCACCAGCTCTTAAATGTAAGTGAAGAACTGTACTCCACTGATTTGTGTCAGTGAAGCTGTGTTTGGGAGATAATTGTTCACTGGGTTTATTTATTGCAGTCACTCTCACAGGATCTGCATCACAGTATGGTCACAGCATGTCTCTGGAAATAAAGCAAAATGAATTGTATAAATAAATCGGGTACATTAACTCAACATGAGCTTTGCAGGAGCAATATAGTCAATAGAACATACTAGTAAAAGTGATAGGACATTATATATTCAATGACACACGCTAACAAAGGTAAGAAGAAGCACTCATTCCATAAAACATACAAATATCAAGTAGAGACAGAGGAAGTTTGAGTCACATCCAATTAAAATGGCTCATTTCTGGCAGGTCAGCTGCACTTGACAGATGTCCTCATATACAGCAGCACCTTGCAATGATCTTTGTACCCAGCCCAACTCATCTCTCATTAGCAAGACATTTCATTACCAGTCTGTGGGACCATCCTCACAGCATTGCTGATTCTGTCTGCCCAGTAGAAAGGCTGTTGAAGCCAAGAGCTTCCTGTGGGTGACTGTCTAGCCAGAGAGAGAACTTGGCACTCAGTAAAACCCACCTAATCGAGAGGTATCTGAAGGACTTGCAGCCAAATTTCCTGAATGCTATTCACTCATTCTTTTCTGACTCTTTTTTTCTACAACTTGTAAGGTAAATATTTTTAACCTATTTTTCACCTTTTGTCCCTCCTTCCCCTACTCTTTACCTCATGAAAACCTCCTATCAGGATTCTGATATCTCTTTTTCTTTGTGGAGAATATCAGCTGATAGTATGACTTCTGTGTTGACATGAGAGTATGGGAATAGGGATAGGAAGATATTACAAATGTTCTGCTCTTCTTGCTGGGAAACAATCCCTCTCCTTACAGAACTCTATCCAGCTATGTAAACAGTTTCCACAGGAAAAAAAAGAGGAACTTCTCAAGCACTTGTCTGTCAGGTAAAAGTACACATTAATTTTATGTTGAAAAATACAAGCATACTTAGGTAGTTCTTTGCATCTACAGGACTTATTCAGAGAATTCAGTTCTGGGAGAGCTGCCAGTGACCACAGTAGCACCCCCACATTCACCAGCAAATTAAATAAGAAAAGAGCCGATTTGTGCATTGGTTTTGCCAGAATGCTGGAGGGTCCTTGTAGTTTAGCTAGTAGACCATAAAAAGTACTTAGTGATTCTTTCATTCTCTTTCTTCATACTCAGCTTGATTATCTCAGCCACAGGTTTTAATTAGACAAAAACTTTGCTTTGACTGTTTTCAGGCCATGAAAATTTTGTAGAAGTAGAACAGAAGTGATTATTGACTCAATGAAGGAATGGATGGTTGTGGGTGTGCATATATGGACTAATGTAGTAGACATAACTCCGATAGAAATAAAAGCATCAGAAGCATCCTGCTGCAGCTTCAGCCTACCAGGAAAAAGCATAATTTTATGTTATTTTAAAAAATACACAAATTACATCTCATATATAATCTATATATAGATTATATACACATATACAATCTATATACAATCTATTATATACTATAATCTATATACAATATATTATATATGTATAGCATGATTTACTGTCAGTATTTCCCATTCCTTCACTTTTCTTGTACCTATCAGTTCTTTTAAGAAGTGGTTAACACTTGATCCTCAAACTGATGAACAAAGACATGGTTTCAAGGAATACATTTCCATTGTTACTTAATGTATGCCATAGTATTAAGCTATGGGGAATCTTTATCCCTGCAGTTAACGAATGTCTCAGTGACACATTTTTGGTGGCTACCCATGACTGAAAGTCCTCATTTGGCATCTTGTTACCTCCAACACTCTTCCCTCACACATCCATTTTGGCCAAGGCCAGAGGCACCGGCCTTTCAGCACACTGGTAAGGGGGAAAGTTGATTCTCATTTCTTTGTCCTCTGAACCAAATGATAACCAGACCACTACACACGCCTTTAGCTAATGAAAGCCTTCCCAGAGCCACTGCTGCTGCTGAAATTGACCTGTGATTTATGTTCATTAACATCGTGAACATTACTGTGAAATTTTTCCCACTGGCACTGTCTTTTTCAAGAAATAAAAAATGAATGACTTCTACCAAAAACTCTTCTGTCACAGCAACAGAAAAGCCATTTACTGAAAATGTGGTTACTCTGCCTCAGCTTGGAGCAGAAGTCAATGGGTGCAGCTCTCTAGATTTATAAACATTTCTTAGAATTAATTTATCTGTGAAGTCTAACGTCTTCAGTGTAGTTGTACCTGTCAGATACAAATGATTCAGCTATGTAAGATGAAATCCCAATATGTCGATATGATCTACTGTAGAAACAGGGTATTTTTCTTTCCCCTTTTTCCAATATTAGATAACTAAGTCTCCATCCAGATACAAAGAAACAAAAGAAACCACATAATATAACCAATATCATTCAAATGCAATATTTAATAGTAGTGTGACCAATGGGGTGAGAAAGTCTTATTAAAGCAATGCTGATTTTCAGTATCTCAGCTCAGCATGCTTTTCCAGACACCCATATAGATCCTCATTGTCGTGTTCATGTTTGTATCTCTCTGGCCTAAACTGAGACAGGTTCACCCTGGGGTTCTGTCCCTTTGTGACACTTTTCAGTTGCTTTTTTTTTCTTTTTCGTTTTGCTTTTTTTTTCACAGTACAACTGTGGTAAACTGGAGGACTATAGCAGATATGATTTGCTCTTACAGAGCTTTTTTATTAATTCACAGCAGCAAAGTTAAGATCTCATATTTCGATTTGTAGGAGGTAATCTTCAGAAATGAAACTTGCTGAACGTTCATTTTGTATCCCTCTTATGTCAGATGCAAGAAGGAGATGGAGCACCTTGTATCCACTCCTGTAAGAGGCTAAGATTAGAAGGAAAAGATACTGCTCATATTTCCATTTCATTTTCATTTGGTACAGGCTTCAATTTGTCTTCTATCATTCCATAAACACATAAGCAGGGAACAACACAGCACTGAAAAGATTTTAAAAAAGATGCCCGCAGATTTTAGCATCTCCATGGTAAATATGTGGCATATGCAGAACAAAGGTGCAGCTGTGATATTACTCACTGTGTACATTGTCCTCTTCTGACGGCCAAAATAAAAGGAGTGTAACTGAACATACAAGATAGAGAAAGGCATAGCAAAAGTTTTCAAGGAAAATACTTACCACTTCAAGCGGAGAAGTCATGACAACTTTCTATCAGTGGGAGGAGGAAAATTAAAGACATGGCACTCTTTTGAGCACCAAATAAATTGCAATTAGGAAAAGGCTGAAAATGAAGAAAACCTCAGAGAGTGTGACAAGATTCTCTTTTGATGATGGAAGTATGGTCCTTCCAGTGAAGTGGCAGAGACTCTTCTGATTATGTCGCCTAATTTGAAATTGGATTAGACAAAATAGCTAATTTCCAGTAACAACAAGCTGTGCTGAAACTTAGGTGAGGGAAGTTATTCTAATGGGCTTTGGGAACAGAAGGAGGGAAGATTCTACTGTGATGATCAAAGAGTTCTAGTTTGGGCATCACTGTGAAGCAAATTGTTCATTAAAACAGTAACTACTTCTGTCTAATTATTATACTTGAACATTCCTGAGCACCAACAGGAATAATTCATGTTAGCAGCATTAGCCTACCTCGGTCCTTCACATTTTTCACCCCAGCCACGTACAATGGAAAGTGAACTTTGATCTCAGTACCTACATGATCCATCTAAAAGTAGACCTTCTTGCTCAGTCTCAGCCCTAACACAATCATATCCTGTCTGAGGAAAGTCAGGTGCCTCTACCAGCCCAGCACTTAATGTGCAAATAACGAGAAAAATCAGGGAAAAACACATGGTTGGTAGAGTAGAAGCAGTGAAATTATTATTAATATTATTTTACTATTATTATTAT